>CM037589.1:38180500-38781000 GCA_021018995.1 Chloranthus sessilifolius | reverse complement strand
TATATATATATATATATATATATGTTCTTTTGGGGACCTTTGATGTTTGAAATCATCTAGGCTGCGTATGACATTACTCTTTGATAGCCACTGTCATAGCAGAGCTCACCTGCTTTAGCAGGTTACCATCATCTTTATTAACATTTCCGTACCTGCTTTAGCAAGTACTCATTCTCCTTGATAATTCCTTGCATAGCAAAATTTTATGCATGAATTATCTTCACTAGCAGTTCTATCCTCCTCTCTACTAGTTCCCTATCAGAGCAAATAGAGAGGAGAGTAGAACTGCTAGTGCAGGTAAATCATGCATAAAATATTGCTATGCAAAGAATTATCAAGGATAATGAGTACCTGTTAAAGCAGGTACTGGGATGTTAACAAAGAGGATGGTAACTTGTTAAAACATGTGAGCTCTATTATAGCAGGGGCTACCAAAGAGCAATGCGATATGCTACCTTAATATCTAAGCCGTCTAATATAAAGACAATGATCTAAATATTTAAATCCTAAAAAAATTGGTATAAAACTCGATCTCTATCATATGATTCATTGTTGTCGTTGACTTATATAATAATCTTTTAATTATATGATAAAGATTGTATTTTGTGTCAATCACATAACTTGGTGGAAGTTGACATGCAACCAATATATATATATATAGGGTAGTGAACCTCTCACTTGAGTCATAAAACATAATCTCATAACTTGAGCTATCATTAACTGCATGTCACGTAATGTATCTCTCCACATTTAAGGGAGACTGGCTCTTGCTCTGGCCTTAAAAGGGAGACGGACTCTTGCACTGGCCTTGTGGATGGTTGAGGTCGGGTAGCTAACACCAACACTTCAAATTGAGATATTTAAGTGAGTGGGCTAATAGGAGATGAGGCCAAAATTCATGCCTGTTCGAGACCTCCAAGCATATGATCAAAGCTGGACTCTTATATATATATATATATATATACCTCTAAGCATATGACCAAAGGTGGCAGCATGTCACATCAAATTGGATTTAGAAAAAATTGGTGACCTAATGTTTATTCCACTGACCGTATGATGGTATGCCTGGGATCTCAATTTTGAATATTTTTATTTTTATTTTAATTACAAATTTTAAATGAAAAATATGACATTTGAAAATATTTAATGATAAATACTAGTGGATAACTCCTGAAAATATTTCCAGTTAAATCCTTTTTTTTCTTTCCTCTCCACTCGGACCAATCCTCCCTTCTCTGGTTCAAGCCCATAATCGTAATATCTATTGTGTGGACGATTGGGACGAACACCCATAATTTAAAGATTTATTGTGTGGAAGATTGAGGTGAAAAATTATCTCCATTGTCTGATTAAGATTTCGACCGAAATGCATCGGTTTCAATGGCCCCCGAAATGAAATTTCCAAAATTTTGGTTTTGGTATCAAGGCAGCATATTATTGGCCGATATTTTGCTACTTTGATAATTTGAATTATTAAAAAAAAAAAAAATCGGCCTGGCCCTCAAAATTTCGGTTTCGGGCAAGATTGAAACAGAAACGAAAACCGAAAATTCGATCCTTATAGTCAACTAACACTATCAAAAGGGTCCTTTGGGCAATTTTTTTATTTTTATGTTGAAAGATATAGAGTTTTTTTGTATATACCCCCCTGAGATATGCCGATATTGCATCAAACCCTCTGAGTTGTGAAGTATTTATTATGCAGCCTTTAATTTTGTATTTCTGTTTCATATACCCCCTGCCGTTAATTAGTCGCGAGTTTATGGACTGAAACGACTATTTAGCCCTTAATAAAACCAATATTCTAAAAATACTACCATTCTAAAAGGCCATTCATTTATCTATATTTACAAGTCATGTTATTATAGTTTACCACCATTCTAAAAGGCCCTTCCTTCACCTTTATTTACAAGCCATGCCATTATATCTTGCCACATCATTCTAAAAGGAGTACCTTTAAATCCACCCACAAAATCTTTCAGTTCACCCACGCTGAAACACATTGGCTACATAGAATCAGACGATGGAGATTGTTTATCGTCCCAATAATTTCATGAGATCGATCTTTATATCCTGAGTGTACCATTAGACGGTCGAGATCAAGGATCATGTTAGTGCCCTCAATCTCTACCAGAAATCAATGCTTGTTCACTTGGATCTAGACCATAGATTTTATGTCTATGGTGAATAAAATATATGCATCAGTCCATACAAAAGTAGTTGATGAACGATTATGATGTCTAATACATGCAATTTGTAATATATGGTTCATAAAAGAAGTGGTCAATTGATTGGACAGTTGGGATCAAAGAGGAAAATATAAGTTCCGTTTTCGGGCATAACCGAAATAAAAAATTTGAATAAAATTTTCGGCCATAATTTTGAATTTTGGTCGAAATTTCGGCCAAAAATTTATTGCCATACATAATTTGATCGAAATTTCAGGGGTTATTTTCGTTTTGGTGAGGATTGAAACCGATAAATTTTGGCCGACAGTATGAATTATCAATCGAAAGTTTGAAACACGGTTGGGATGGCTCCGCTTGTACGATCATTGGAGATTAATGATGACACCAGCAACAGAGGGTTTCAACCCGTCAAGTCAACTCGATGGGTCAAAGTTAAACGACCCGACCCGCCAGAGGTTTGGGCTTGGGTTCAGATTTCCAAGTCCTAACCCATTAGGTCGGGTTGAAAATGCTAACTCATTTATTTCCAAGTTCCACTCAACCATTGAATTGTTTATTATTTAATTCCTAACAACATTACTCATATACCCAATATAAAATATCACCAAAATTTTAGATACCAAAAATTAAAAACCATCCCAAAATAATAATAAAAACCTACCAAAACTTTTAGATACCCAAAATTAAAAATTATTTCAAAATTTGGTTATTAATCTAAGAATATGTAGATTGAGGATTTTCTTTACAAAAATAATTGCATGGTTTGCCGCAAATCTTCTATTGGTTAAGTATTTGTCTAAATGTTGACATGTTTTAATGGGGAAATCACCGATCTGATGAGTCTTGAATCTGATGGGTGAATGAAAGGCCTTTTAGAAGAGTACATTTAAATCCACCCATCGAATCTTTGAGTCCACTCACGCTAAAACACGTTGATTGAATTGAATCGAATGATGGAGATCATTTATCCTCCCAATCTTTCAGGAGATCGATCTTTAGATCATGGGTGTACCCTCAGACAGTCGATTTTTTATTTCACCTGGCACACATCTCAGAAAAGTGACCTTAACATCATGTGTATGCTTAAAATTGAGTTTAAGGTCACTTTTATGGGTGTGTACCAAATGAAATAAAAAAATCGACCGTCTAATGGTACACCCATGATCTAAAGATTGATCTCATAAAATATTGGGATGATAAAAAATCTCCATCACCTGATTCAATGCATTCGATGTGTGAGCTCAAATATTTTGTGGGTGGATTTAAAGGTACTCCTTTTAGAATGGTGGTGGTAAAACTATAATGGCATGACTTGTAAATAAAGGTGAACGAAGGCCCCTTTAGAATGGTGGTAAACTATAATAGCATGACTTGTAAATATAGATGAACGAAGGGCCTTTTAGAATAGTGGTATTTTTAGAATATTGGTTTCATTAAGGGCAAAATAGTCGTTTCAATCCATAAACTCACGGCTAGTTAACGGAGGGGGTATATGAAACAGAAACACAAAAGTAAGGGCTCCAGAATAAATACCTATAACTCAGAGGGTTTCATGCAATATCGGCATATCTAAGGGGGTTATATGCTAAAAACCCAAAGATGATATATATCCATAACTATACATATCCAATATACCCGTTATTTATCGGCCGAAGACCTGACCGATATATGTCCCAAATGTATATTGGTTTTAAACCTTATTCCAACCAATGTACCTTTTCGCATTGAGATAGGTCCCCTTGCTCAAAATCCATTTTCACTGTCCATTTGTAGACTCTCGATTGGACTGCCAAGATGAGGGTTAAGATCTCATCAACATCCTTGCTTGCCACATGAGGGTTAAGATCTATGATCACGGGTACCATTTGGTATTCGGGCCCAATTTGTCTAATCTAATTCTTCCTTGCTTTAATCTGTGGTTAATTAGTATATATTGCCTGTTTCCTAAAGATAATAATGCAAAATTAGAGAGTTCAAACAACGCTAATTGTAATTATTGTTGGTAAGAGTATTTTCAAACTAAAGGCATAAAGTTAGGATTACCCTACTGATCGACTCATCCCAAAATTTGGAAGAAGCGACCGGCTTTAATGTTAAAGAAAATGTAAAGCTTCTGACTGGCGAGCAAGGTTTAAAATCTTGGCATGGTTTTAAATATCGGTAGGGATGCAAGTTTTGACCCAAAATTTGGTCAAACTGAACCGGACCGAAACCAATTCAAAACCGAATCGAATCGAACTGAATCTGGTTCGGTTCGTTTTCTTATTTGCGTGGCAGAAATCGAAAACTGATTAGGTAGGATTAGAAAACCAAAGAAATCAGAAAAAACTTAAAATGACTGAAAAAAAACTCGAAACCAAACCAAACCAGCTTTTCCCGGTTTTGGTTCAGCTTTGGTTTGGGAAACTGAAAAAACAATCGAACCAAAAGTGAATAGGTTCTTTTGATTCTATTTCGTCAGGCTTAACTGAACCAAAAACCAAAATTTTCTTTTTCCGATTCGGTACGGTAAACTGAATCTGCGTCCCTAAATATCAGCTATATCCGATAAATATTAGACATATTCGTTAGATATGGGCAGATATGTATCAAGTTAGGCCTCGCCCGAAATGATATGAAATCCAGATTCGATATGGATATAGGTATAAATATCGGCCTACACGGGCCAATATTTATATCATAATGGTTCATACCGGCTGATATGGCCAATATGTACATGATATGTGATAAAAATTATCATGGTATCAGAGCAAGTATTTCTCTACGTCACCTATTCAATTGTCCACATGATTTGGCTTGGTTCAATCATGCCAACACGTGTGAGGTGTGTTAAAATAGTCCCACATTAACTATGAACTTGGAGGTCTTGGGCTATATATAATACAGGTGCTCCTCGCCTTAAAAGTCAGTTTTGTGAGGTTGAATTAGGCTGATTGAATTCTTATTAATATGAACAGGACATAATATAAAAATTCCTTAAAGTAAATTTTTTTAAACAATATATGTTATCTACAGTTTCTAATATCTTAAAATTAAAAAAATATTTTAATGTCAACCGATTTGACTGATACATACCCGATATATTACATACGTATTGGCATACGACGGCCAGCCAAAATCCCCAATATGTATCCGTTTTAAATACTTGAATAATGTTATCCATCTCGGTATCGGTCTCTGCTGATATCGAGCACCGAGCACCGCTTGGTACGCAAACTTGCAATAGATTTCGACGAAGTTCTTCAATCAATCATCGTTCAGAAATAACTACAAATTTAAAGTGGGTTCTACCGTTGTTTTAGTAGTTGCCATTTAAAATCGAAGTGTTAATCGTTTCATGAATTAATTGTTCATCAATCCAAGTAGGTTAATTAGTAGCTGATCGTTGACACATATCTGTAGTAAAAAAAATTCAAACCTTTTAGAGTCTAACCATTTGATTGGTGTACTTTAAATTCAGTAAAAAAAAAATAATTATTCATTTTTGAAGAAAAAAAAAAAATAATTGTTCAGCCAAAAAATATTAATAATGTATCACCCAAAAAATTTGGGCATCATTCAATGCACAGGATAGGTTGAGGGTCACATTATCTTTGACTCATCAAACGGAAGGCAATAAAGTAAAATGTGAAAAGATATATTTTTTTAAATCACATGCCTCTATTGTTTTTTTTTGGGGGGGGGGGGGGGGGGGGTGGGTTCATCATGCCATGTGATATGGCACCCCAGTGCAGCCTCCAACGCTCTTTTCGGATGCAACCCCCATCACTCACTCTCTCTCTCTCTCTCTCTCTCTCTCTCTCTCTCTCTCCATAATAATAATAATAATAATAATAATAATAATAAATTATTATTTTTATCACAAAAGACAGGATTAGGCATGAGGATTATAACCTCTGACTTGCTACTTTTACAAGGGAAGAGGATACCAATAATATAAGTTTATTTTTTAGTTTTTTTATACAATCATTTTCGGCTGAGACAACCTCCAGAATCAAGGAGCAGACATGCATACACATGTGACAGTTGTAGAGTAGTGTGATAGAGTACTAACTATAATGGTGAGGGTTAAATAATAGAGCCCAATCCACACCTTATAAAGACAAGTAGAAAATAATATGGAGGACAAGAATCGAACCCAAAACCTACTCCTTCACATTCGATGGAGCATACCAACTTGACTAATAAGGCCTCTTTGGCATTAACAGGAGTGTTAGATCCTCTCATGTGTGTGATTTTTTGGCCACTTTAGTTTTGATATATGATCTACCATCTAGGGTTCTCAATGGATCGAATTAGGGACGGGCTGGGGTTCAATCCGGCCCTAACCTACCTGGGTTGGGTTCCCAAAATTTTCAGCTCGGCCTTAACTCAGACCGAATTAGGGCCGGTCGGGCTTGAACGTTTTTTTCGACTTTTTTTCGATTATTTTTTTTTAATAAAATTTGGTTTGACTATTTTTTTAGGGCTGTTTTTTGAGCTATTTTTTCTAATAAAATTTGGTTGGGCTTTCATTATTTTTTTCTAATAAAAATTTGAAGAATATTAAATAATTATATTAACATTATAGAGACTCAGGTACATGTACATGTTTTCATTTAAATATTTCATTTTAGTTTGTTACACAATGGTTATAACAGACAACGGTTGCACAACGATTATAACGGACAACGATTAATCCCGAGGCATTTAAGTAAATTATATTTAATTAAAAGAATTTTTTTTTATAACTTTATATATATACGGGCCGAGTGCGGGCCGGGTATTAGAACGCTCAACCCAAGCCTGGCCCGGATTGATCCGGATTGCAACTTATTTAGCCCGGTCCAGATATCGGGCTAGGTTTGCTTGATAGAAAGTACCACTTTTTTCGGACCATGCGCGAACCAAAATTTGAGCCAGCCCAGCCCATTGAAAGCCCTACCACCATCTACATTTATGCATTTCTTATATTAGGAAATGATCAAGTCCTACCATATAGAATCGGATTTCCAGTCCTACCCCATCTGCTGCCCTTGAAAATATGAGAATCTTGACTACACGGCATGCTATAAAAAGTGAAAACCAAAAAATCAAGATTCTCCAATTTCCAAGGGTAGGATTGAAAATCCAATTCTGCATGGTAGGACCTGACCATTCCCCTTCTTGTATTACTTAAAGCCACTATGGAAATGAGTGGATGTTCATTAAATAATCTATGTAAAGGCAGTGTTAATCCTAATAGGCATCTATATTAAATCCTTATGTTTTTTTAACTTATTGTTCAAATTATTTCATCTCTCTCTCTCTCTCTCTCTCTCTCTCTCTCTCTATATATATATATATATATACAGGCTCGGGGAAATGCGCTCGGGCGTATACAGGCTCGGGGAAATGCGCTCGGGCGTAAAGATATTTGTGCGCATATTGATAGGAGCTTGACACGTATCGTCCTTTTTGTGAAGTGATGGGTGGCATTGGGCCTACATTACTAACTAGGATTACGCTTAAATACCCTTCCAGTCATCATTCTTGACTTTTTTTAAAGTCTCTTTCTTCTCTCTATTCTTTTAAGAAAGTGTCAGACTTACTTTTTTATATATATTTTACACAAAAAATGTGGCACCCGATAGCGAAGCACCAACACCCCGAAACAAATTGACGACGCTTCGTTTAGGCGCGTTGGCGCTTCGAAAAAAATAAAATAAAATAAAATACAAATTATCGAAGTGTCGGCACTTCGTTTTGAGCGCTGGCGCTTCCATTAAAAAAATAATAAATAAAAATTCAAAGCGACGACGCTTCGTTTTGGGGTGTTGGCGCTTCCATAATTTTTTTTTTTTTTTTCCTTTTCCGAAGTGCCGACGCCCCCTAAACAAAGCGTCGACACCCCTAAAACGAGGCGCAGACACTTCTCTGCAGAGGTGCTAACGCCTCGCTACCGAGCGTTCATATTTTTGGAGAAAAATATATCTGAAAAAGTAAATATGATACTTTGTTAGAAAAAGAGAGAGAAGACAGAGAAAAGAAAAAGACTTATAAAAAGCCAAGAATAACGGCAAAAGGATATTTAACTTTTAAAATATTTTAAAAGTGTAACCCTAGTTAATAAAGTAGTTCCAATGTCGCCCATCACTTCACAAAAAAGCGCTACGTGTCACGCCCATATCAATTGTGTAAAGATATCTTTACGCCCCCGGCATAGATCAAAATCTCGGTTTTGGTTTTGGTCAGGACCCGAACCGTAAATTGGTTAAAATTTCAGAAATTTCGATCAAAATTTTGGTAAATTTCAAATATTTTTAAAAATATGCTCCGAACTTTGCCGAACTTTATTTTATTAGTTTTTTTAAGCTCATTAATATTATTAGAACGCATGTTTACACTAGTGAGGTTAATTTTCGTTTGTTTAAAGTAGTTATATGTCCGTTACTCCTTAAAGAAGCATAAAAAACAAAAATCCCTTAAAAAATGGGTTTTACACCCCTTAAACATCAAAAACCCCTTAAAAAAAGGGAGCCATTACTGGCACACGTTTTTCAAGTGATTGCATTGAATTTAAAGAAAGATTTCGTATTTTAAGGACAAGTGATATGTAAAAATGCAATATGGGCCGTCTGGTTTGAATTTCATGATCAACAGATTTCTGGTACAAAATAGGATACTTGCCATATGATCTATTGATATCTTTAAATTATAGCCTTCAAATCAAACGACTTGGATGGTGTTTTCACATAGTAGAGGTCACCAAACTTGCTAGTCTTTCGTTTAAATTCGGTTCAATCCAGTGCAATCACTTGAAAAGCGTGTGCAAGTAATGGCTCCCTTAAAAAAATGGGTTGCCCTTAAGTCACATCATCTGCCACAGTTCAAATGATGGAGTTTGTTTATCGTCCCAATCTTTCATGTGATCGATCTTTAGATCAGGGGTGTACCATCAAATGGTCAATTTTTTATTTCATGTGGTATAACCCATAAAGTGACCTTAAAATCAATTTTAAGCATGAGTGTGATGTTAAGCTTATTTTTCTTTGATGTGTGCCGCGTGAAATAAAACACCAACCGTCTGATGGTACACTGACAATCTCAAGATCCATTTTGTGGCATTAGATCTTTAAACAATTTTGATGGCATAAGATCATTTAAACACAATTTGAGAAATAATAGGTGTGTGCCACATGGCATAATGATGAATCACACTTTAATGGTGTCAAATAAAAAGTGATATTTTAATGGTGTGAGATCATTTAAATACCGTCTAATCGATCGTAGATTGAAGGTTGGGTAGTGAATGTGAACCATCCGATTGATGAACTATAATATCAGACCTTAAAATTAAAACCAATGGTTGATATTATAGTCCACTAGTCAGATGGTTTAAATATCTCAAAAAATTATTTCGACGGTTCAGATCACCTAAATCGTAAACCCTTATGGTCTAAGATCATTATAGCACCATTCTAGTGTGTATTTGATTAGCATGAGAGTCGGTCCCATACTCTCTTCTTTTAATATGCAAAGCCAAATAAATAAAAAAGGAAAAACAGAAGGATCGGAAGAAGAACTTTGCAAAAGAAAATAAAAAGGAAAAACACAAAATCGGAAGAAGTAGAAGAAAAAGAAAGAATAGAGAAATGAAAAACACATGAGATCCAGCAGGAAGAAAAAGAAGAAGACTGGTAGGAGAGTCTCCTCCTCTTTTTTTTTTTTTTTTCCTTTCTTCTCCTCAATTTTTTTTTCTTGAGATTAAACCTGATCCATGTTTTCTTCTTCTTTCTTAATCTTTTTTTGCAAATCCGGTGAGAATGAGTGGGATTTTGGTGGGTTTCATTAAAAACCCTTCCAAAATATGGGTTGCCTTTAAAAAAATAGGTTTTATGTCCCTTACACAACGAAAATCCCTTTTAAACATGGGTTGCCTTTAAAAAATTTGGTTTTATACCTTTTAAAAAAAGCTTAAACAAACGAAAACCACCATTCGGCCGATAATTTGAAATTATCGGCCGATAATATCAAATTATCGGCCGATAATATCAAATTATCGGGCGAAATTTTGAAAAATCAAATTATCGACCGATAATTTGGTATTTCCGGAAGGGGGGCGATAATTTGCATTTTACCATTTCGATTTAGGTCAAAACTGGGACGTCTCGGCCGAAATTTTGAAATTTCGGCCGAGATTTTGATCCATGGTCCCCGAGTGCATTTTCCATTTTTTCATATATATATATATATATATATATATATATATATATAAGGAGTCCCTAACTAGTGATGTAGCATTTGAACGCTGAACTAGTGGTGAGATCACGTGTCACTGTTATATATATTAGTATAGTAATATATATTTTATTGTTTCAAAATTAAGTTTAGAATTATTATTATTATATATATTGATTATAATTCAACGGCAAACTTGTAAATATTATCTCCCTAAATAAATGTCTTTTTATATTTTGATTTTCTCTTCACCGTAAATGTAAAAAGACAAATGAAATCGACTTTTCTTTTTACTGTTATCTGAAAAGATACAACTCTCTACACAAGTGAAATCGATTTATTTTCTTACTCTCTAAAAAGACACAAGTGAAATCAATTTATCTTTTTACTGTTATTTGAAAATGCGTAATGATTCCGAATTTCTCTATAAACAGAGATAAGATCTCCATTAAAAACACAAGACATACAAGACACCAGAAATAATAACATCTATTTCTCCTTTTTCTCTTACGTTCTTATTTTTTTAAGAATATATTTGTGTATCAGAAAATCTGTATGACAGGTTTTTTATTTAGAAAGTGCAATCTAGAAAAAAAACCACGGTTCTTGGTAAGACCAAGATCTGTTGTATCATTAAAGCAGATTCACTGGGAACTCTATTATATCTTCGTTTATCTGACGGAGTGGGGGCGTCTATTGTCTTTAAAACAGCGTAGTGAACTACGTGTCTCAGAGCCATTATCAATACCATTTTTATCAATAATTTAAAGACAATAGATCGTTCTAATGACTCAGAGCATAAAGTTCATGAATCAAAATCTCATTGAACTTAACCGATTTGACGAGTCAAATTTCAAAAGATGGCAGCAAAAGCGAAAACAACGAGAAGTACGACTGGTGGAGGATCGAATGTTTGACTCAAATGGCTAGAAGATGATTAAGATTATTGGGACTCAATATATTGAACAATAGGTTATTCAACACATTCTGTAAGTACATTATGACTAAAGATTTTGAGATTCATTAGCGAAAAAGTATCTGATTGAAGATACAGGTAGAAAGGCTTTTCTAGTCTCTAATATTTTGATTTCAAAATGATTGGAGATAAACCGATTCTTGAATGAGTTCAAGAATTGCAGTTTATCGTCACTGATATAGAAATCCTATGTATTTAATGAAGTGTACTAGACCTAATATAACATTTATAGTGGCAAACCTAAACTCTTAGAGGAATTTACTAATGCTACTTGGATTTTCTAACTCCTCTGATTCAAAATCCACAAGCGAATGAATTTTTACTTTGTTAAGAGGAACAGTATTGTAGGGGTTTAGAAATTGACATGTCTTTCTGATTTAAGTATGAAATCAGAGTATATAGCATTGTTTGCGGGAGCAAAAGAGGCGAAGTGGCTTCGAAGCTTAAAAAAATACTATTCAAAAATATAATATTGAAAACATCGAGGGGAATGGGCCCAAGATTGATATATTTAAAGGCACAGTAGTTGAATCTCAACTTAGTCGAGTTGGAGATTCCAAATCTTAAGTTCAACGAGATAAGAAACTACTTCATGATCCTTGAAAGTGCATAAAGGTATGTTACCTATTGGCCATCCTTATGGTGTTAAAGTTTGTGCATATCTCTTATAACGTGAGAGGGTGGGTTTAACTTTTAATGATTCTTTAGACATTCATTTGTTGGAGTGATAAAGTAGTTACAAGAGCACCCATGACAGATTCACCTATATGAGTATGGAAGTGAAGCCGCTTTAACAAAGATTCGGTCCTCTCTCTAAGATACTCATGAAATCAGGATTTTAGCGCAGTGTCACAGGGTCGCTCTTCAGCAACCTCGATCCGTCGGCACCTAACACGGAGATCGCTAAGTCGACCTACTTGATACCAAGCGCCATGGGCGTCCTTGATCGCTACCAACCCGTGATGCTTCGCTACGTATACAGCAAGCCAACCAAACTTCCCATCAACTCTGATATCACCAGCCTAGAAGACGGGAACTCCCCCAACGTAGTTACCTTTGTTTCGCAGCCTACCACCCAACATATCGTGCCTCTTACAATACGCTCATTTGCACCATTGTGTTAAACTTGGTATGCTCAAGCTTCACCCTATGCACTGCACTAGTACCTCGCTTGGCAACAGTCTTGGCATACAGCTCCTCATGCTATCATGTCTTGCTCATATACCGAATCAAGCCCACAGCCTTATGCCTGCTCATGCTGTCGTGCTCAACGGAGTCCCACGCAGCACTCATGCTAGCGTGCTCTACTGAGTCTCACGCAACGCTCTGGTATTCTCATGAGGTTGCCCAGCCGTATGCACCGTGATGCGTAGTACGAGGCCATACTTCAACCTCACCTTAGGTGCCATACGGCATCGCTGCATCGACGTCCTAGGCCCACCCTTTCAGGCTTAGGAGACACTTGCGGCTCTATGGCAACGCAAGGCCCTGTGTGGGTGGAAGGCAACTCTCTAACTCCTCTCCCATATAGAAGGGTAAAATTTTAATTCAGTCAAAATAGCAGGTAAACCTAAAACCCCTTGGTTTGACATACTTTATTGTTCACACCGCAACGCCCTAGATCGCTAGCCCAGCTGGCTATATTGCGTCCGTGTCAAGACCCCCCATGCGACTGTGTCACGTCCTACCAGCGCGACCACATCGTCAAGCCTCTTGGCCTCATGTCACGTGCCTTCCTGACACCACATGTCGTACCGTCCCGGCACCAAGATGTCACGTGCCTATCTTGACACCACATCGCGTGCCCAAAACGCCATGCTGTAAGCTCGAGTGTTGACCCCGTCACATCCTCCACTACTCCATAATGTCAACATCCTTGTTGACGCATAATCATAGTGAACTGACCCCGCCAACTCCTCCCAGCCTGTTAACATCTCATATCTAGTTCTTAGGTCCGCACCTTCCCACTAGCTCCCCACCATCACCCATGTCAGGTTAACTTGGTTCTGCTGTCACAAGGCCCTCACCTGTTAACTAGCTTAGGGATGTCGCGTGCCCTCTTGGCACCACATTGCGTGCCTCTGCTGGCACTAATTAGCTCAATAGCATCATCACTTCTGGATCGAATTTGGCTCTGATACCAAATGTCACAGGGTCGCTCTTCAGCAACCTCAGTCTCGTGCGACACTTAACGCCTGATGCGCTGAGTCAACTTACTTCTGATATCAACTATCGCGGGTCGTCCTTCGACGTGCTACCAACCCATGCGGTGCTTCGCTACCACATGCAACGAAGCCAACCAAACTTCTCATTAGCTCTAATACCACCCGCCTAGAGGACGAGAACTCCCCTAACGTGGTTACCTCTGTTTCGCGGCCTACCACCCAACATATCGTGTCCCTTACGACACGCTCATTTGCACCACTGTGTTAAACTTGGCCTACTCAAGCTTCACCCTATGCACTGCACTAGTACCTCGCTTCACAATAGTCTTGGCATGCAGCTCCCCATGCCATCATGCCTTGATCACATATCGAACCAAGCCCACAGTCTTATGCCTGCTCATGCTGCCGTACTCAACGAAGTCCCACGCAGCCCTCATGCTAGCGTGCTCTACTGAATCCTACGCAGCGCTCTGGTGTTATCGCGAGGTTGTCCAGCCGTATGCACCGCAACACGTAGTCCGGGGTCATACTTTAATCTCACCTTAGGTGCCACACGACATCGCTGCGTCGATGTCCTAGGCCCACTCTTTAAGGCGTAGGAGACACTTACGCCCTTCTAACAACGCAAGGCCCCATGTGGGTGGAAGGCAACTCTTCAGCTCCTCTCCCACATAGAAGGGTAAAACAGTAATTCAGCAAAAATAGCAGGAGAACCTTAAACCCCTTGGTTTGACATACTTTACTGTTCACACCGCAATGCCCCAGATCACTAGCCCAGCTGGCTATGTCGCGTCCATGTCACCACCCCTCATGTGACCGTGCCGAGTCCTCGCAGCGCAACCACGTCGCCAGACCCTCTTGGTCCCATGTCGCATACCTTCCTGGCACCACATGTCGTGCCGTTCCGGCACCAAGACGTCGCGTGCCCAAGACACCATGCTGCAAGCTCGAGTGTTGACCCCGTCACATCAGGCCTTATGACACTAATGATTTATGTCATAATAAGTGTATATGTAATTTCGGTTTATTAGATAGGTTTTAAGTTCAAGGCTATAAACTACTTAAAGTCCTTACAAACTTTGAGTTGTATGTATTAGTCAAAGGTTCAAACCGATCGGTACCTCTAATGATGCTTAGTATGATCGCTCTGATACACAATTTTATATTTTTATTTTGAAACAAGTGGAGGATTGTTATATATATTAGTGTAGTAACATATATTTTATTATTTTAAAATTAAATTTAGAATTATTATCATATATATATATATTGATAATAATTTAATGACAAACTTGTAAATATTATCTCTCTAAATAAATGTCTTTTTCGATTTATCTTTTTACAGTTATCTGAAAAGACACAATGATTCAGTATTTCTCTATAAATAGAGATAAGACATACAAGACATCCGTTAAAAACATAAGACACCAGAAATAATAACATTTATTTCCCCCCTTTTTTTTTTCTTACGTTCTTATTTTTTAAGAATATTTTTGTGTATCAGAAAATTTATGTGACAGGCTCTTTCTCTAGAAAGTGCAATCTAGAAAAGAACACAGTTCTTGGCAAGACTGGACTCTGTTGTATTATGAAGACAGATTCACTGAGAACTTTATTGCATATTCATTTATCTGACGAAGTGGGGGCGCTTATTGTCTTTAAAACAACGTAGTAAACTACGTGCCTCGAAACCATTATCAATATCATTTTTATCAACAGTCACATCGACCGTAATCCAAAAAAAATACTTATTTTGAGATCATGTGTCATATGGCACATTCTCTAGAAAAAAAAATATTAAAAAATATTTGACATGAAAAAATAAGGGCAAATATCATGTGACCAAGGGCGTAGCCAGGAATCATTGTTGGTGGGAGCTACAAATGATAGATATAATATTAGTAGTTATTTTACTATCGATTTGGGGGCTTATATACAAATGAAGGTGTATAAGACACATACTTCATAGAAACTCCAGATTTCAATGGGAGTTTGAGCCCCCACAACCTTTTATATGATTACGCCTCTGCATGTGACGCCCAATAAACCTGATACAATAATTTTTAACCAACTTTAACCATATTTTTTAAGGTGGATAAGATGCTCTTTAATTTATATTAATTTTTGGAATGAGCATGATGAACTTGTGAATCTTTCCTTGACACCCAAATGGCACTAGGAAAGGGTTGAGCCCTAAATCGATAGTGTCAAGTAAGTGGCATTTGGGTGTCAAGTGTCGCCTCATATGAGGAATCCAAGTGTCAAGGTAACATAGACAAGGTTGATCAAGTCTATCAATGAGGTCAGACAATATACCTTATGCACAAGGTCAATCGGGTCTACGATTTATAAGGTTAATAATCTCATATCTTCGATCAATTCTTTTACGTATGGGCATGCTAAAGGTGAGTTGCCACACCTGAACGAGCACATGATCATAATGCTGTTGTGAGCGCGATCGTCAGATTCAAAAGGAATCTGTGTCACCTTTTTATTTTTTTATATATGCGGACTTAATTATCGATGAAGCATACCTTAAAGATGGATACGATGTTACATGTGCTTTTTACCAAATGATAACAAAAGTCAACAGACTTGGCCTATTATGCATAGGGATTGTTTTTGACATATCTCTCCCACCTAAGATAGGAGAATTCATTTATTAAATATTTTTTCAATAGTTAAAGTTTCACTCTAGACTTTCACTTATTTTTGGTATAAATGATGGATCTATTGATCCAAGGACCCAAAATATTTGACTAATATTTAGGCATATGATGAATCAAAATAATAAATCAATAATTTATAAATTGAAATATATATGTGAGCCATAAAAGATAGATTGTCGCTTCGATTTTTAACGATCTCTTCGCTCTCAATGCCTCTTAACACAATAAGGATGATTTTGCTAATAAGGAGGGTTGAAGTGTGTCAAGTAATCATTAGGATCAAACACCTTTTATATTTATAGTCAAATAATCATTTCCTATTAAAGACTTGAATTATTAATTATAGTCAAATAATCATTTCCCATTAAACCACAAAATGGTGTTTAAATGATCTTACACCATTAACAGTTTAAGATCATAATATCGATGCCGCCGTTATAGTGATAGATCATAATTGAAAGTTAATCAGCCCAAAGCGAGTTGATCCATCTGATCCTTGCACTCTAATTCCCATCGTTGTTCTTTCATTTTAATAACTGATATTGAAGTTCACCAATCTGATGATTCACATCCACTTATAAATTAGATTATTTTCTAAAAGATATTCTAATGATGGATTGCCACTTGAACGATTTAGAGAGATTATAGCTATGTGACTGATCGCATAACAACAAACCACACTTTAATGGTATAAGATAATTTAAATACCATTTTCGTGTTTAAATGTCGGATAATGGCGCCTGACCGACATTTAAACACCAAAGTGGTGTTTAAATGATCCTACACCATTATTTTAGGCTTTTGATCTTATACCGCTAAAGTGTGGTATGGTATTAGGCCAACATACATTTGTAAACAATCAAAAATGTCCAAGTGATGCCTACAAAATACAAACCATTTGATCAGTGAACTTTAATATCAAACATAAATTATACGAATAATAGCTGATATTAGAGTGCACAAATGGGATAGTTAAAATCTTTCATTAAGTAAAATTTTTGGGCACATTATCATTCAATGTATGATTTATCACTTTGATGATATGAATGTTCACATCTTAAACTATTAATGACATAAGATCATTTAAACACCAAACACCAATTTGGTGTTTAAATGACGGTCAAGAGAGTCAGGTCCTTGATGTGGGTGAAGAGAGCCAATCCCTTGTATCATACACAATCGTAAGATCCAAAGAAACCTTCTTTTGGACACCTCTCTTTGTGCTAGCGACCAGGGACACTTTAAATAAAGAGAGCTGCTATGGGCAGACCACTTTTTCCTGTCTGCACAAGAAAACACAAGAAAAAATAAAGCAATGTGGGGACAGCAAAAGTTGATGTGCGCGCCTAAAAGATGTAAATACATGTTTGGGTAGCTCTATTTGCACATACCTAATTATTGATGGTGCTTACTATCATAGCCCATTGTCTGCTTTGAATCAGATGATAGAGATTGGTCTTCATCCCAATCTTCTACCCACTGGATCTTGAGACCTTGGGTCCACCGTCAAATTGTCATTTTTTGTTTCATATGACACAAATTCCAAAAAAGTGACTACAAATTTGTGGCACACACAAGTTCACACGTGGTTTTAGGATATTTTTTGAGATTTGTGTCCCGTGGAAACGAAAATTCAGAGTCTAATAGGTACGTCAAAATTTATTGTGTGAAAGATTAAAATGAAAATCTATCTCCATCATCTAATTCAAAGCAATTAATAAATTTTAAGCATAAGAGCCCTCAATTCAAAATTTTCAATTATGATTTCGTTCATGAAAGATAACAATAATTGGTGGTTAACTATTCACTAATGGATGTAAAAAAGGTGGTGTGCTTGGTGCATCCTAAATAAGTGGTACAATGGAAAGTTCGATCCGCCTAAAGGGATAAGTCTGCGGGTTCTAATCAAAGAATCAGGATCTACCATCTAACTCAACCTGACCCCACCCGCCGAAAGCGGGAGCCTTGTGCATTAGATGCAGGGCCGTAGGGCCATTGGAGAACTTCAGTTAAGGGATTGACTCTTCACATCGGACGTCGTTTAGTTAAGGGATTGACCCTTCACAACGGACCTCGCATGATTATAATGTAATCTTTTCAAAAGCTGGGGTCACCATCTGACATACTTGACGGAGCAAAAAGCTTTTTTATAAGCATTCTAATTGTTTGATGGGATAATTAGAGAAACATGCCTTAAAAACAAACTTTTTAGCAAAAACGACTTACCTCAAACGTTTTAAAAAAATGGAGTTTTATGGATTTTGGAACTTCAGAAAATCATAAAAACACTGATTTCTCGACAACAAACTTTTTAGCAAAAAAGATCCGACATCAAACGTTTTGGAAAAATGATGCTTTCACGGATTTTGTAACTTCAGAAAACCATAAAAACACTATTTTTTAATTTTTTAAAAAACAGTTGGTTTAAAAAGTTTGTTTTTGAGACATTATTTTTTAAACTGCCCATTATTTTATGCCTGTTGCAAGGGCCCTGACATATGTGGAAGTCGGTTTTTGACATGCTTGATGAATTAAAAAGCTTTTCATAAGCTTGATAATCTCTCTGATTGCATGTGCCGTTAAAATGGGTTTTGCTTTGGAGCCCATTACTTTAGTCTTGATAGCAAAAGAGGCCTATCAGACGGTCAGGAAGTATCTGATCAGTGTGATGCTTGTGGGTTTATATCCAAGAGGTACCCATCCATCGGCAGCCTTGATGGTTGTGGAAGTCATATAAGACCTTGTGAAAATTTCGAGATTACAGGACTTCCAACACCAAGCCCCATTTAATGCCGCATCGTAAGTCTACCAAAGCAACCATCCAGATGAATGCTTAAACAAAAGGTTACTTCTATTTGCACCCATCAAAACTCTAATCATTGCCTGCTTTGAATTGGGAGATAGGAGATTATTTTTTACTCCTTATTTGATAATATTGAAATGTAATTACATAGGTGGAAATGAAATTTAATTTTCAATTGTTATTGTTTGATAGCTATGTACAGAGATGGAAATGAAATTAAGTGATCCCCGCATGAAAATTTAATTTCTATACGCCAAGTCATTTTAAGAGGAAACCATTTTAACCTTCTAAGTGGCTGAAATTGAGTTTCCATTAACAAAATAATAAATTTTTGTTATTTCAAATCTAACGTTACTTGTAAAAAACATAAATGCAAAAAAAAAAATCTTTTGACTTTTAAAAAGTAACTTCCATTTTTATGACCATCATACTATCATAATCATTATTACTACAACGTTATTTACATCATACTTTTTTTAGCTAATATTTGACTTTGGTCGAAGTTTGAATTTTAATCAAACTTTAACAGAATTTATAAGCTATTTAAAGTTGACTTTTAATCAAACTTTAATTATTGAAACATGATAATAAGTTGTAAGTAATATATTACAAAAATTTTAAGGGTCAAAGGTTGACTTTGAGGTCAAATTTTGACTTTTAATTAAATATTTTATTTTTTATTAAACTATGACTAATAATTTGATGGTGGAAAAAAGATATTATCGTATTAATCTATAACGTGATACTAGATTCTAAATTTTATTAGTCAATAGTTTGTCCTTTTATCAAACTTTGACTTTTACACAAAATTTATTTTTAGTCAAACTCGAAACCTACTTACAGATAGAGTCTACTACTACATAAATTTATACCGTATCAATGCAATTTTTCCTTGATCAAAGTTTGACTTTTTATCAAAGTTCAATTTTTTATAAAAATTTATAAATTTTAATTAGTGAAATATTATAATTAAAAATATTTATTATTATTTTTATTTATAACTTTAAAATATATTGTCTTATTATTATTGGTCAAAGTTTGACTTTTAGTCAACATGTGAAAAATATATCTTAACAGTAGATAGTGATTATTACTGTTGTTATTTGTATTTTGATAATGTATATTTTTATTAATCAAAATTTTAAGTTTGATCAAAGTTTGACTTTTTATTTGAGTTTGACTTTTCAAGCTCCAACTTATGTAAATAGTGATTACTATAATGTTTCTCAAAAAAAAAAAAAGGTAATTACTATGGTATTAGTTTGTAATGTAATACCAAAAAAGCATTAGCCTAGTTGGTAACCTCCCTCCATTGTGAGGGAGGAGGTCTTGGGTTCAATACTTATCCTTCACGCTCTTTCCCACCCTTGTCTTTAGAAGGTGGGGGTTGGGTTCGGTTAGTTAACCCTCACCACTGTAGTTGGTGTTCCCTCATGCTGCTCCCCAACTGTCATATGTGTATGCGTGTCTGCTCTTTGGTTCTTAAGGCTGTCTCGACCTAAATGGCCATATAAAAAAAAAAAAAAAAAAAGTTTGTAACGTAATAGAATATCATTAAAAAAATTATTGGTTAGTATTTGACTTTAATTATGATTTCGATAAAAAAAAAAATAATAATCTATGACTAGTGGAACATGCGGTGATAAGTTAGGTATTTTACTAAATAAATTTTCTTATTCTTTTCTCACTAATTATTTGTTCAAATTAACTTCTACTTTTGTAAAATTAGAAAATATATGATCCAAACTTAAACTTATTTTCAAATTCTTTTTTAAACATACTAATCAAATAAGAGAAATCAATTTCCAATGAAAGTCATTTCTCAAACACAATAATTAAACAGTGAAAAATCTATTTTTAGAGGAATTCATTTCCCACAAAATCGACTAAGAAATTAATTTTATTTTCTATTTAGAGTTTTCTTGTTATTAAATAGGGCCCTGTCCTAATCTTCCTTGCAATGGATCTTGATATCATAGACATATCATGTCACGATAAATTTTTTTTCTTTCACATGACACACCTCTCAAAAAGGTAAAGCTAAAACCACTATTAAGCATGGCGTTATGGTGATTTTTTGGGTCAGTTTTTTGTTGGGATGTGTCATAAGGAATAAAAATTGACCGATAGTCCATGACTTTAATGCCCATATTTGAACTAAAAATGATTTCCATGGTCTTGACTCAAAGCAGTCAGCGATTTTTCAGTTTTGGTGCTCTTAGAGAATTGATAGGTGCAAATAGAAGTATCCTATTTAAATGTGCACATAAAATTAAGGGAAATTTAGAAAATAAGGATAAGTTGGAATTCATTTTGGGGTATTATACCAACTTAAAAAGTTGAAATCAAGGATTCACACAAATTTCCAAAATCTTAAAATCCGTGTGAAAATAGCAATACTTGAATTCACCCTATTACCCTTTTCAAGATCAATAAGATTTAAATTTCTAAAGGGGTTTGAGAATCCCCACACCCGATGAAGGAAATAATCAACGGCGCATTGCTAGAGGTCACTATAGCTTGTGCAAAACCCATTAAAATACCTATTGGCTGAACATCACAAAACCCTCACAATCAGAAGCTTCAAAAGATGATAAGAAATCAGAAGGTATGTATTTCCTTCTTTTGCACATTTGGATTGCTTATGAAAGCTTCCATAAAACTCATTTCAGAATCTAAACATCACCAATTTTAGGGAGGTTTTTTTCATATTCATATTTTCATGACGGACACTCATATTGTGTTCATTGACCTCCATTAATGGCTGCTAAAGATTAGAGGAAGGAGAATCAGAAACATTAAAAAAAAAAAAAATTGCAGAACGCTTAGAATCAAGTTTTCATGGCAAATCGCTAGCTTGAAAGTTTTGGTGCTGGTGGATGTGGACCAAAGGTCGCTAGCACATCTGTGTACTGATTTGCAGTGGCCAACGAATCGAACTTGTTGAAGGTACCTACTGGTGACAATTTTTCATCACCAAACAGTAGGTTACTGGATTTGGTTTATTGAAGAAGAAGATGAGCATTTGAGTCATTTTACATACCTAAAATTCTCCTTTTAGATATATATTGTGTCATTGGTTACTTTTGAACTTCAGATAATCGTGTGAATCCCTTTTTCCTAAAACTTTTTAAATTGGTATAATATCCTTAAACTTCTAAAAAGCAATCATTTTCTTGACCTTATTGCCTCCATTGAACCTCATTTCAATGATCCTATTCTTCATCGTCTCAAATGCATCTGCATATTTGAGAAACTCAAATATGTTCTCCCCATTGATATTTCTCAATCTATTATTGCTCAAATTGAGAATCCTGCTTTTGAAATCAAGACAATTCTCTTGAAAAACTATTAATTCCTTAACACTCTTCAGAGTCATGTCCGGCTAAGCCCGTGGTAATTACATATAACGGGTGGCTAGTGTTGGAGTATTAAGAGGTAGTGAATCGTGATTAGGGTGGCTAATCATGGGTGTATGAACTATTATTCATCGTCTTCTTCAACGGTTTTTATGGAGGACTTATAATGGTCTGTTTAGATTTACTACTATGTTGTGGTAGCGTGGGAAGTCGCGTTGGGATGATTTGATGACATTGTAGCAGTGAGTGCGTTGTTGCCAGTTGATTCCCCGTAAAAGTTATCGTGGACGGACGCAGTTTTACAACAGCAATCTAGTAGTAAATCTAAATAAACTTCTGTAAGAAGTCCATGAAAATTTATGGAGAAGAAGGTAAATAGTAATTTATTATGCTGATGAATAGTATTTCGAATCACTATTCACTATAGTAAAACTATTCCAACATTACTATTCTCATATGTAATTACAGTCTTATTGGTTTTACCAAAAGCTCTTTTACCCTCCTTTTCTACTGTTTTAAGTAAAAAAAAAAAAAATTCTGTAAATGTTTCTTTTCAATTTTCCAATCAAAAAATCAATTAAAAATAAATAATTAGACAAATGGTCTAAAATTGATGACCAACAAAATCAATTAAATCGATGAACAATTCCTTCCATCAATCCTAAAACAATCTATCAATATGGATGGAAAGATTGGTCCACCGACATGTCAATCAAAACTACTGATCAAACTCTCAGTATAAATGAAGAAAGTCAAAATAAAGGTTTTCAATTACTTTCAAATGAAGATTTATTGCATAACCTTCATCGTTACAAATTTCTTCATTTAGGATGCATTCAAGTTGCATTCAAACCCTTGGCCTTATTAGGTCTTAAAGAAAGTAGTCTGCTCAGCACTCTTAGAGATGCTTAGATGCCTTAACTGGTGTTCATCTCTTATGGCTGCTGTTGAGACCAGCCTATGATTTGGTCCAGTCAACTACAATGTTTTCCTAAACTTAACTTTATCATTATCTGATAAAAATATTCTTCATGCTTGTACCCTTAATTTACAAACTGAGGGATACAACTTTATGCTTGGATCAGAGACCATTGTTCTGATCTATCGCCTTCAATATAAGGTGATGACTTCCCTAGCTCCAAAAATTAACTACCACACTAAACCAGGAAGGACAGTCTTAATTGAGACCAATAGCACAACAACCAATGTTTCAACACCTAAATTAATTGAATGGAAAAATATTACTGATGCTTGGCGTATACCTCAAACTGTCTCCCCTAAACCAATTTTAAAACAAGAAATTGAACAAATTGTTCAAAATATCCAAAGTGATGTAATCTTAAAATTTGATAGATCTGTATCCCATAGAACTTCTTGTAGGAGTTCTTACTCTGAATCGAGGTCTAGAGGTCCTTATAGAGTCTCTGTACCCTCGACTGCTCGATCATCTTATTCAGAAGTTAACTCATCTATTCCTTCTGAATATAATCAACCTAATCTTGAAGGAATCCAAGTTTCTGAACAACAGATTCCTCATGGGATATATACCCAATAGCAGAGGGAATCCCCTACTGCTAGCGAGATGAATTTCTCAATCGATTAATAAAGTTTTATGGATTTTACAAAACCAGAAAACTTTGTTATTAATCGACAAGAAATCAATGCTGAATTTCAGCAAGACAAATATGCATCATTCCGTGAATGGTATTTTAAAAAAATTTCTGCATTAAATTTGCAAGAATTCAAAGAACAATTTTACAAATATATTGAAACTTTTTATCAAGTAATTTCATTTGTTACTTAGTTTAAAGTAACAAAATATCTTGAAATGAATCAGGAAGAGAGGAGAATATTTCTCCTTGAAGATTTTAAAAAGGAATGGTAGAAACTAGATGGTTCAATCGTTCAATCGATTCATCCTTCTGTTGCAGCCATCAATCTCATTCAATCTAATTCAACAGCAAATTTGGAAGCCATTGCTTTCATCAAACCTGTTGAAAAAATAAATACTTCCTTAATACAATATACTAATCCCCAACAAGAATTTCTTCATCAATTAAAATCCCGATTAAAATCATTATCTTATAAGAAACAAATAAAACAGAAAAATTTCCAAATCAATGTTTTAACTCAAACAACAGAAAATCCTAAATCCAAATTTTATCCTCCAAGTTTTTATAAACAGAAAACTAAAAAAATGTTTGAGTCTACTTCACCGAAGAAATCTAAATCCAAATCAAAATCACAAGAACACATTCAGTGTTATAAATGTTCAAAGTTTGGTCATTATGCCAATCGGTGTAAGATCAAGAAAAAATCAGACCAACTTTACGACAAAGACCCAAAACTTATTCAGAAAAAATATGAATTTTCCCCATCTTCTGATCATCCAAAAATAAATTGTCAAAATTCTGGAACTAATGTTCCTACAAATATTCAACCAACTCTATTGGAATTAGTAGACAAAACTACTAATCCAATAAAAGAATCTCAAACTCAATACTCAAATAATGAGTCTATTCCTAGACCGGTTACAATCAGTGACCTTAAACATGAAATTAATTCATTAAAAATTGAGATGAGTAAGCAAAAGAAATCTCTTGCTACTCAACCACCAATTCAACAACATAATCAAATCAATGTCATGAGCCAAGTAACAGCTCAAAAATGGTATATTCAAGTTACTTTGATAATCAATCAATAATTCACTATCAAAGATATTGTTGCCCTAATTGATAGTGGAGCTTATTTAAATTGCATACAGGAAGGAATGGTTCCTACTCAATATTTTGATAAAACCACTCAAACCCTTAATAATGCTAGTGGTTACAAAATACAAATTAAATACAAGTTAAATTATGTCTCAATTTGTAATAATGGAGTATGTATTCCAGCCAATTTTATACTTATCAAGGATTTAACTCAAATTGTTATTCTTGGTACTCCTTTTCTTACCTCCATTTTTTCCTTAACCAAGGTAAATGAAAATGGTATTCATTCCCAATATAATAGACATAATCTCCTAGTTCAATTTGTAACCCCGCCACAAACGAAAGTAATCAATTTTGTGGAATTTAATTTATTCTTCAAAGAAAAATAACTTAACTTCTTACAACAAGAAGTCAAGTTTTTATCTTTAGAAAAACAATTGGAATCCCCTTCAATACAAACCAAGATTTCTCAACTTTTGAAATCTTACCACAATGATATCTGTAGCGATATACTAAATGCTTTTTGGGATCGCAAGAAACATATTGTTTCTCTTCCCTATAATCCTAATTTCAATGAACGACATATCCCAACTAAAGCAAGACCAAGTCAAATGAAACTTGCTTATTTGGAACTAAAATTGCCAGTTTATTACACAAACAACTTATTCATCCTAGTCACTCCCCATGGAGTTGTACAACTTTTTATGTGAATAAAAATGTTGAATGAGAACGAGGGACTCCTCGACTAGTTATCAATTATAAATCATTGAATGATTGCCTCCAACGGATTCATTATTCTATTCCTAACAAAAAGGATTCGCTGGATCGCTTACATTCAACCACTATTTTTCTTCAAATTTGATCTCAAATCAGGGTATTGGCAAATTCAGGTGGCCGAGACTGACAAGTATAAAACCGCTTTTACTGTTCCTTTTGGACACTTTGAATGGAATGTTATGCCATTTGGCCTTAAAAATACTCCTTCTGAATTTCAGAATATTATGAATGATATATTTACTCCATATACCGAAATTTCTATAGTCTATATTGATGACATACTTATCTTTTCAAAATCTATTGACCAGCATTTTAAACATTTAAAATTTTTTAAAGACATTATCCACAAAAATGGATTAGTCGTTTCTGCTTTTAAAATCAAGCTATTTCAAACATCTATTCGATTTCTTGATCATAATATTTACCAAGGCCAAATTATTCCAATTGACCGAAGTATTGAATTTACCTCAAAATTTTCTGATATAATTCTGGACAAAACTCAATTACAGAGATTTTTTGGCAGTCTGAATTATGTTGCAAATTTTATTCCTAATCTGGCATATGATGTAAAAATATTACAATCACGACTCCAAAAGAATCCATCCCCATGGACCGATGACCATACTAAAGCTGTTCGACAAATAAAATTAAAAGTTAAACAAATTCCCTGTCTTTCTTTAGCCAACTTTGGTATAAGATAGTTGAGACAGATGCCTCTCAACTAGGCTATGGAGGAATTTTAAAATAACTCAATCCATCCAAACAGAAGGAAGAATTAATTAGATACACTTCTGGTGTTTGGAAAGATGCCCAAACTAATTATTCAACTATCAAAAAAGAAGTTTTCGCCATTGTCAAATGTATTCAAAAATTTCAGGATGATTTGCTTAATCAGTCCTTCTTACTTAAAATAGACTGTAGTTCAGCAAAATTCATTTTACAAAAAAATGTCAAAAATCTTGCATCAAAACAAATCTTTGCTAGATGGCAAGCTGAATTGTCCTCCTTTGATTTTCAAATTGAATATATACAATGAGAAACAAATTCTCTCCCTGATTTTCTAACTAAAGAATTTTTGTAGGGTATTTCTTAATGGCAACATCCTCCTCAGGAGGAAAAGACAAAGAAAGGGGCAATATCCCCTTATCTTCAACTCAAGAATCCATAGATGATCATGCTCTTTGGACAATTATCCAAAGCAATAGATATCAAACAAAATGAGGCTTTCAATTAAAAGACTTTGTGTAAAAAGATATTTCTCTCAATAAAGAGAAAGTTGTTCCCAATAAAGAGAAGATTGAAACAAAAGAGATTTCTTATATTCAAAAGGATATATTTTTCACCATTTTGGTAATTAAACCAGAAGATCAACAATGGATATCTGATCCCTGGGAATTAAAGAGAAGATATCTTGACAATCAAGGATTTCCTGCATTGAATGGCAAAACCGGTTTAATTGCAGAAGCAATTTTGACTGCTACTGGATCCATTATCTTTACCCATCATATGGAAAACCAATGGCCAGATAGCCCAATTACTTATAGTAAAGCCATTATTCATAAAATTCTTAAACCATCCATTTGGGGTTTTGATCTAAATAAATCCCGAAAACTCAGTTCAGGCCACTCTTTCAATTATTGGGATTATATCCAGTCCTTCACTAATGCCTATTATTATATGAATCCCAAACAGAAACATTCTTGGTTTCTAAAGATTTGTCCAGATATCCTTCAAGCTGGTATTCCCAATTAGTTCTATAATTGGTGGAGTCATTTCGGTCCAACCACCAAAATTTTGCCCAAATCATTAATTCCTTTATATAATCAGTATGAAGGAGTTAAATTCAAAGAAAAAAACCCTCATTACTCTGAAGTTGATTTCTTTTTCTTCACAGAATGCAGTATTCCATGGATTTGGATGTGGAATATTCAAATTACCAATATTGATCATCTTCTCACACTCCAAAGAACTTACTGGATCCGATGGTGGGATAATATTTCCGACTTTGACAAAAAAACTGCATGAAATTTCTTCTATCATCTCTCAGTATGTCAAAACAGCAAAAACTGAGACTTCTTTATCTAATCCTTTTGAAATATTCAAATCCATGATTCGAAAATAACATCCCGATTTATCTGAAACAAAGATTAATCATCGTTGTCTTGCCTACATGAAAGCCTATTTTCTTCAAACATTTAATTCAGTATCCCATTCAGATGAAGATTCTCTCACTTCGTCTGAAAATAATAATTCCTTCTATGTTCTAGCAGGAGAATTGTAACCAGGCAGTCCTGATCAATCACTCGATGAATATTGGGACTCAATCATTAACCATGTCAAAAGCAAGAAATAATTCGTCAACAGTTAATACAGTTGTCCACCAGCTAATACAGTTGTCCATCACTCCAAGCAACCGTCAATACAGCCAATGAAGCAGTCACTTCAAAATTAGTAAAGGAACAAATCAGCCAAAACAACTATTTGTTCACGCATCATCATGGACCCAACCATTCAGATTATTGTCGGCCAACACAGCCTCCAATAGTCTTGGCTACTCAATAGCCTTGCCAGCTGTCGATGACGCAAGCCATGAAGTCATCCTCCAAATAATGAAGCACTGACGCATGCCCTTACGTCAGAACACAATTATCAAGGGACGAAGCGACTGCATCCAATCCACATAGAACACGTGTTCTACTCAGCGGCGGATTTCAACCCGTTATAAGTCCGCAATCATCTATAAAAGAGTTAGTCTGGAAATTGTCTAGGACACCGAAAAAAATTCATATCTCTCTCTCTCTCTCTGTGTGCTTTCTTATTCTCTCTGTTTTTGTTTTCATTTTGTATTGGAGAAGTGCTACATATCGGTAATCCTTCTCCTCATTTGTTTATATTTCTTTAATGCATGCATAGTAGTTGCGTAGTGTGTAATAGGAATTAGATTCCTTATGTTTTGAGTTTTTAATTGTAAGTTTGTTTTATTAGTATTAATATATGATATAAGGCTTTCTTCCCGTGTTCTTTTTTTCCTCTTCCGCAACCACGTCTTCCCCTTACTCTGTGTTTGAATTCACCCTATTATCCTTTTCAAGATCAATAAGATTTAGATTTCTAAAGGGGTTTGAGAATCCACACACCCGATGAAGGAAATAATCAACGGCGACGCATTGCTAGAGGTCACTATAGCTTGTGCAAAATCCATTAAAATACCTACTGGCTGAACATCACAAAACCCTCACAATCATAAGCTTCAAAAGACAATAAGAAATCAGAAGGTATGTATTTCCTTCTTTTGCACATTTGGATTGCTTATGAGAGCTTCCATAAAACTCATTCCAAAACCTAAACATCACCAATTTTAGGGAGGTTTTTTTCATATTCATATTTTCATGACAGACACTCATATTGTGTTCATTGACCTCCATTAATGGCTGCTAAAGATTAGAGGAAGGAGAATCATAAACATTAAAAAAAAATTGCAGAACGCTTAGAATCAAGTTTTCATGACAAATCGCTAGCTTGAAAGTTTTGGTGCTAGTGGATGTGGACCAAAGGTCGCTAGCACATCTGTGTACTGATTTGCAATGGCCAACGGATCAAACTTGTTGAAGGTACCTACTGGTGACAATTTTTCATCACCAAACAGTAGGTTACTGGATTTGGTTTATTGAAGACGAAGATGAGCATTTGAGTCATTTTACATACCTAAAATTCTCCTTTTGGATATATATTGTGTTATTGGTTACTTTTGAACTTCAGATAATCCCGTGAATCCCTTTTTCCTAAAACTTTTTAAATTGGTATAATATCCTTAAACTTCTACAAAGCAATCCCTACGTGCTAAAAGTCCCCTAATAGTAATTAGGCTGAGTGGTTAATGACTAGAGATGCAAACGGCTCGGGTCTGCCTGACAAGTTTTTCGGACCCGACCTGCCACAAGTTGGCTGTCAGGTTGGATAAAAAATCTCGACCTGTTACAGAAATAAGTCAGGTTCAAGTTAGCCCCAAACACTACCTGAACCAGTACCTATTTACTATAAGATTATATGCATACATTATATTTCTAGCAGGTCCCCTAAAGTGGTTAACAGGCCAGATCCAACCCTGAAAATGCAACTAAATTACACTATCAAGTCAGGTTCAGTTTAGGATGTCGGGTTCAGGTCAGGTTCAGATCAAGGGATGTGATTAACAGATCGGACTCAGTTTGATTCTAAACCCGTCCTGAAATGGCACCCAAATCAGGTGCTTAATTTGGCCACTGTAAAGACCCGTATTTTGAACCCGAGTTAGACTGACCCTGTGTGTGTATTCGGCTCGGCAACCGACGTCACCATTTGTTTTGGATTTTTATCTAGATGTGATTGTGCGGACAGATTTTAATTTAGAGCCCATTTGGACCCTCGTGCGAAAGTTGTGCACCGACCTCGGTGTAGCCGCTCAACACCGGACTTGAGTTTTAAAATTAGAAGTGTATAATACATAAGATGTGTGTGTGTGTTTTACTTTATGAGCAATCCTATTATAAGAAGGAATTGCATTCTCGTATTATACTAGGTTTTGTTAAGAGAGGATAGTTACCCAACCGTGTGAAACTCCTTCTTCTTTCTTCTTCAATCATCGTAGGAGATCGGTTTAGAAAACCTCCTTCTCTAGAACCCTCTTTGTTGAAAATACTTAAACCTTAGAAAGAACTTGAATCAACCTTGGATTCGTAGTTGGCTATTGGGAGAGGTTGAGATCATTGGGGGCGTGTTGGAGTTGTCTCTGTGAACTCGTGGGATCGATCGCAGCGCGAATCGTTGAGGAAACCCGTCGATTTTTATCATCGCTCGAGCAAGGTATCACCGAACTCCGACATTGCCTTAGTATTTTAGTCATAACTTTTTATTCCGAACTCTGATTAAGACGATTCTTTTTGCATTGGAAAGCTAATAGAAAAATCTACAACTTTCATGTTTCGACCAACTCATGAATCAATCGTCTTGATGGTTAAAAAAGTATGAGAATGTTACGTCAAATCGCTCGAGCGAGCTATTATCATCGCTCGAGCGAGGTATCACCGAACTCCGACATTACCTTAGTATTTTAGTCATAACTTTTTATCTCGAACTCCGATTGAGACGATTTTTTTTGCGTTGGAAAGCTAATATAAAAATCTACAACTTTCATGTTTTGACCAACACATGAATCAATCGTCTTGATAGTAAAAAAAATATGAGAATGTTACGTCAAATTCTAGGATTGGCGCAACTTGCCTATTTTGACTTGTTTTTGAGGAAACGCTTAAATAGGTCTATATTATTAGTAATTAGAGTTTATCTTAATGCATGAACGTATATTGTGATGTAGATTGAGGGCAAGAGGCCATCAATAGGACCTTGCTTGACTTCGCATAACTCCGAGTTTTAGGTAGGAGAATCTCATCTTTACAGTATTTTATTTTAATTCGCATAGATATTTTGAATTAAAATCTTTGAACATGCATATGCCATTGAAATCACATCTGTAAATTGAAATTGATATGAATGACTAAAAATCTAAATCTATCTGAATCCTGAAACCTGAATCTGCTTAGCTCAAGATCCAAATCAAGAACCGAACTATGTATAAGAGACTTCCATCCGATTATATTAGTATTCGCATTTGTTTTATGATTGACTGACGACCTCAAAATTCTGAACAACTTCCCGCACAAGTTTCCCTCATTACGTGAGGGCTTGTTGCATCCCTGAAAAAGGTTCATGAGCGATGATGGTAGGTAGGGGTTCCCATCGTATATTCTGCTCTCGAGATATAGTTTACTCGAGGTATTTTAAATTGAGGATTAAGTCATGAATTCTTGAACTTTGCGTATATGAAGTTAGAAACTAAGACATGAAACACCGTGACTGCTTACTGCTTACACATTTAGAAATAAATCTTACATATGATTTCCTAAATTCAGATTTATTATCTCGCTTATATGTTTGATGTATATTCGATATTTGTTTTAAACCATGTTAGTTAAAGTAAAATGCCGTAGATGTCTTTCTTCTACTGAGCTTTGTTGGTTAGCTCACTCACTCATATCGTCCAGATTCGGTATTGGACGTGGCTATTCTGGTGAGATGATCCGACTACGTGCCTGAGGAAGAGCTTGAGGTTCCTCCTGAGGAGTTTTTCTCAGTATAGAACTTACTGATTTTCTTATTTGTGGTGAGAGTTAGACTTGAATTTGTGGACCCATTTTAGTTGGATACCATAGTTTTATATTTGACGTTGATTTCTGTTATGAGCCATGTTTCGATGATGGTCGGCCATCATCGGTGGTTCTTTACTTTTAATTGCTTCCGCATTTATTTTAGCTATGGATATTTATTGCGTTTTACTCTGATATGTGCCCTATTTGTCCGGCTTATCATTTATTCGATAGGTTGGCGAACCGGCCTTTCCTATACCTGAGGGATTGGAAAAATCGGGTCGTCACAGCCACCAACCGGAGTCCGGTCTCAGAAAAATACTGAGGATTCGACTTGACCAATCACCGGTTCTCAACTGCAATTTTGCAGGTTCCTTCATTTCTACATCATATTCTCTGTAAATTCTATAGTCGGTCCAGATTCTCAACTTTCAGATCTCTGCCTTAAAATGTCCACTGGATGCAAATTGTTTAGTCAAACCAACCCCCATAACTCTCACTACTCCAAGTCTACAAAATATTTTCACAGAGACCACACATTACACAAAGACCAAGGGTCATGTTAAAACAAAGAATTGGCCCTTACCAAACAAATTGATAGTAAAAAAAATAGATCATGCTGTTGACTTGGCACCTGTGTCTTGAGAACTCCTGTGCAGCAATAAGTGTACTTGCGGAAATGGAGTTTGGGGAGAGTGAGGCTCGAAGGCCACGGCTACTTGGATTTCTCATCTTCAGTCGAACTATTATAATAACTGTCTCCATTTTGTTCAGCTTTTCTCACTTGCCCCTTCAACTAATCATATGATTCATAGGAATATATCAGAAGAAACTTAAGAATGCAAATAAATCCCCTAATATATCTGAAGGTACTACTTCAGAAACAACAATCTAACGCAAACCAAGCAGCACATCAAGGTTTCTACGACAGCGACAATAAGGTTACGGCCAGGGGCCACTGCCATCATGGAGATATGTAACTTTTGGAGTTGGTAGAGGGTCACCAACCTGATTTTGTAAAAGGGAAATAGGTATCAGCTTAAGACATGCGGCACTATGTTTTCATCAATCGTTCCACCTAATGCGAAGATCACGATGTGTAGCACATGTCGGACTAATGATCTGCAGAATCAAATATCTGCATCGAAAAGTCATCTGCGTGGTAGTCGACTGACCGGTCAAACGCCTTCAAAATGAATGGCCAAAACAGTTTTGGAGATTTTCATGTTAACGATTCATTTTAAAAGTGTTTGACCTGTTGGCCCACCATTCGACACCACAGATCTGAGTATCGTGGTCTTCCCGTCCAGTGGACAATCAATGAAAAATAGTGCCATGTCTCGTAATCTGGTGACCCATTTCCCTTTTTCTAAAAAGCGCGTCGGTGACACTATACCAACTCTGACACTAACATTATGCTGCCCGGTAAATTCCTTAAAAAGGACTTGCAACATCCCTAAATAATGGCTTAACAATTACAATAACATATAATAATACTTTGTCCGATATTTTTTTTTCATTTTTGAAGAATGGTTTCCATAAAATGATGATGGTTAGCAACAAAAAAATTAAATAAATAGAAAAAAAAGAAATATATATATATATATATATATATATATATATATTATGGGTACTGAAAAGTAGGTAAACAAAAATAACCAGTATAATGGCGATAACAGGTAATAACGTCCATAGCTCTTGGCCTTATGGGTATTATAATGTGATATAGAAACCTTGTCACACGTCTACATGGAGGCAGCACACAAAAAAACAATTGACCAAGAAGAGGCTGAGGATTTACCTTTCCGAGGTGCTCTTTCTGGTATCTATAGCCCTGAGATTATTTCAAAGACGCATTAGTAAACATATTTGCATCATTTTCACTACAAAAATTCAAAAATTGGTATAATCATGACTAGGAAAGAAATTAACTAACCTTGTCGGTACCATATATATAATCACAGTAGGTAAACACAGATGCGAAGTTGCTCTGGCTTTGTCCTCCAACGTAATGATGGTAATCATGGTACTCGGCACCTCCATAAAAAGGAATGTATTTTGTGGGACTTAGAGGGAAGTCGTAGCTGTATAATGCTAGCATATTAGTAACTAGTTGACGAAGGGTAATAGCTGGTACACTGAGCTCATAAATAAAGTGCTTAGTTCGGTACACTGAGATCATCATAAAATATCTTAATCCATCAATATAAAAAAAGAAATCAGTCCAATAGAAACGTCTAGTTCATTTTAGAGTTCCGTGATGCTTTGCTGTTGTAAAACAGCATTAGAATGATTTGTTCCCAATGTGTCGGGCATTGTTCAATCCCATTAGCTCACGAAAATCTTTTTGCATCTTAGTGTGAAAAGAATATGGGATGAATATTTTTTAGTAAGAGGAGTGATAGCGTGGCATACCCCCACCACCAAAATCAGTGTTGAACCATTTTTGTTCAGTTGTGGGTCCATCCAAAGGTGATGCCATGTGGGTTAACCCACTGAGGCAACATTCACAGAAAAAGCAATCTTTAATCACGGATAGGGATCACAATGTATCACAGTTGGGTTTATATTGGACCATGATAGCACTGTTTGTACACACCACCTACTTCAATAGAGCAGAACATGCCATCATTCCTCAATTCAATAATTTGCAAGGTGTAAAAACTTGATGTAAGTTCAAATTATTTGAATTGAAGGTTGAAAGATCGAGATAAAGAAGTTGCAAGGGTTCAAACATATAGAAGCGCAGTAAAATGAAAGGAATTACAGCATTACCAAGATACAATCGAAGAAAATAGAGCTGAACTTCCACTAATACTCTTCAATTAAAAGAGTATCAAATATTACAATATTCAACAATGTCATAAAATGGAAGATGCTCCACCATGTATCAACCCTCTTATCTTTTTATAGGCAACACTACACGAGCAAGAGCATCATTCCAACAAAATATGCAAGATACGAATGCATAGAAAATGATATATAACTCATAATCATCATCATTATCATCATTACAGCCTTATTCCACTTCCTTGTCTCTTCTCGCTACTTCGCTCCAGGTCGTCACCGGCCTTCCTCTTCTCCTACTTGTGCTTGTAGTGTCTCAACCAGGGATCAAAATTTCGGTTTTTTGATATGTATTGTCCGCCATCAATAGCGAGATGATACATATCAGTGCGTATGTATAGCCGATACATACCCAATGTATATTGTATCGGTGGCCAGCGATATTGATGCATAACGGACGATACGTATCGGTATCGTCCGAGATTTTGACCCATGGTCTCAACCCTTTTTAGTACAGAGACTGCTTCTGGCTTTCATTGGAGATGTCCAAATCACCTTAAGCGACATTCCGTAATTTCTCCTTTAAAGGTTCCACTCACAAATTTCCCCTTAAATACTTGTTCAGAGTTTCCTTTCTTGTTACTCCACACATACATCTAACATACACATCTCACCCACATGTACGCTAGCTATCTTCCTGACGCTTTCTCGTAGCCCAACATTTCACACCATATAAAAAGGCAGGTCTAACCATTGTCCTATAAAAACACCCCATCAATCTAAGTGAAACTCTTGGGCCGCACAATACTCTACTCGGTTGTCTCCATTTCATTCACTCTACATTAATCCCATTTGACACGTCTACTTCAAACTCACCATTGAACTGTAAAGTAGAGCCTAAATAGCGAAATTTATGGCAATATGGCACTAGATGATTTTCCATTTTAATCAGATCCTCCTCTAAACTATCATGTTCATTAAATTAGCCCTCCATGTATTCCATCTTTCTTTTGCTAATTTTTAAACCCCCTGACTCCAAACATTTTTTTCCATAATTTCAGCTTATCATTTATTTCTTTCTTTGTTTAAGCAAAAATACACATCATCCGCAAATAACATGCATTATGGAATCTCTTCTTATATGTCTATGGTTAGTTAAGTAGGTTGGATCCAATTAGGGTAAGGGTTTGAAGGAGGAAGAAAAAAGAGAAGTAGAGAGAAATTACGGTTGAGTTGTTGTTAATCAAACCTATTTTATTACAAGTATTTATACCAATTATATACGATCTCACGTATACCATCATCAAATCTCACCTTAACCTTATGCACACCCTTCCACCAGCCTGAACCTATTCGACCTCTTGGGCCTTTCACCCTCCAGCCCCCATTTTATTTTTGAGTGGTCCATTGTCATTTTGTCTCCTTTTAAATCCATCACTCATTTTTCCTTTGAAGGTTGTTTATTTTGCCTCCACTTATATCACACCATTTTATTTTTGAGTGGTCCATTGTCATCTTCTTAGTCACTTGGCTCATGATAAGAACATCTAACACTATCAATCTATGTTGCAATCTTAAGCAGGATACGATTGTGGTGATAATCAATGATGACAAATCAGTGGGTATATCTGAGGGAGCCGATAAGATTTTGAGAACTTTGCTTGAGTCGATTGAAGTTACTCGGAAGGGTAAAACTCCAGGCAGTAAAAATGAAAGGGAGGAGAGAATTATCTAAACTGGAATAGGGACAGTTCAATAAATCTAAGCAGTTCAAGCGAAGGGGTGAGGCCTAAACGGTGGGATGTCTAGGGCCTTTAGGAGTTCTGTTCCTATGCGTGTGCTTGTTTGGAATTTTAGAGGGCTCCATGGCTGAAATAAAAGAGCCTTGGTTAAGGCTATGATATTGGCGCAGAATCCGACAATTGTTTGTTTTCAAGAAACTACATGGACTTCTACAAACAGAAAGATGGTTAGATTGGCTTTGACAGGCAATATGTGGGAATGGGAATGCCTTGACTCCGTAGGCGTAACGGGGATTTACCAATAATTCTGACCATGAAATAAGAGTTCCACTTGATCATCTGATTGCTTTTCGTGACCAGAAATCCTACAATTTGCTGTGATGAGGCTTTTCACATTGCAACAATTGCTTTACAGAAATTGTCTTGCCAGTTGAATCACATCAAATTTATATATTGTACAATGCGATAAACACCTGTTGTAAAGTATTAATCCACAAGACAAAAAATCCATTATGGAACACTAAGTCATTAACTCATAGTGAAACAAAATTCACAGCAAGACATTAGATAGTGAATCTCCACTTGGCATGTGTCGACACCACTTTCAAGAAGGTGGACTATTCCATAATCCACACACATATGAATTGTGTGGACAATGCATCCGCTACTCCACTCTCTACAAAGTAGACAATGCATCTGCTACTCCACATTCGCACACACCTACGAAATGTGTAGTTACCTAGCCACCGATCCTCCGATGGAGCCTTCAATCTATACCTGTTAATAGAAGATGACATGCGTGGAATTATCAAGAGAGTAACTCTACAAATGTGCTTCCCTGAGATTTGATCTAGTCATTACAATTATCAACTCTACGAGAGTGTACACATGTCCCAAACGTCCAGCCCCCGCGCCAACATTCATCGGAGTTAGGTCCGTCGGAGGAGCGACTCTTTTCACTGGTCATCCAACACGTTCCTCGTAGAACCAGAATCTAAGGGTGGGTACGTGTATTAGAGCTTCTTCAACTACTGTCACAACGTCATAAACCTTTACTTCGATACTGGATAATCACTCGGTGCATGATCCTAAGTGTTTTTCCTCTGCAAATTATTTATCTCGTTCCTTGGTTGGTAATGTATCTGCTACTTACAATTGTGTTTTGGTTTCTAACTTCAGGGTTAAGGGTAGTAAATCTGTTAGATTCTTAGGAGGCTTTGGATTCTGATTTTGGAGTTGCTGAACTCTGTAGAACTGGGCATTCTTCTTTCCCAAATTGTATCTATGAATCTGTGTTTTGCAGGGGTTTGCCCAAAACAGCAGAGAATACCTCAGGTAATTTTGTGGGGATGACAATGAGCAATGGTATTGTGATTAGTGCTCAGCGGATGTGTCACCGAAGTATGCCAGAGGTCCTAGGGTTGAAGCAGCAGTGCACGAAATATGAACAGTCTCTATGCTAATGCTTGGCAGCCGTGATTTTCTCTTAATGTTTGTTTCATTAGTTATTATTTGCTAATCTATATTGCTTAGGAGTCTTTCTCAATAAGGTAGTTTGAATAGGGAGATACCTATTCTATAGTTTATTTTAGGAAACAACATATGGGGTAGCACTCAGAATCCTCAACCTCGGGGTCGGTAGCAGGTTCAACACTACCCCAATAACCAGAGCGTGCAGGGCCAAGTGGCACCAGTTTAGCAAGCGGGGCTCCCTTTCTTGCTTTATGGCTTACTGAAACTCCCGTGCTTGCATAATGTCTAAAGCCAATACAGGAGAACTTGCTTAGGGCAGTCTTTCTTCATTCACTCTAAGGGCTCCTTTCCGTGCCTGACTACTTCATTGTCTAGCGGACTAGTCTTCGGCTAGTTCAAATGAAATACAAGAAGCCCAAATTGAAAAGAATAAAAGCCAAGAGTCATTAGTACGGATGCATTGCAAACCCTAAACCGAAAACCGAGGACACCAAACTGGCCCAAGCCTCACCGAAATCCGAAACAAACCGAACCGAAACCCAATTCAGTTCGGTATCGGTTTAGGGTGGCAAAAACCGAAAACCATGGGGATAGGATGAGTAAACCGAAAAAAACCGAAAAAAAAAAAAAAAAAAACCGAAAAAGTACATTAAAAAATAAGAAAAGTAGGTAAAATACTCACACCAAACCGAACAGAAACAAATCTGTTTCGGTGTCGGTTTTCGGTTCGGTTTCGGTGTGGGGGTACCGAACCGAAAACCAAAAAAAATCGGTTTCAATTCGGTTTGGTGCACCGAATCTGCATCCCTAGTCATAAGAAGAGTTGGGAATGTTGACTGTTCAGGAATGGTTTGACTTTATTTATTTCTTCTATCCTGTTTTCATTTTTGGTAAATATGAGTCCAGTTATATTAGGAAACCAGGTTTCATAGGAGTCTTTTCTTTTATTAAAGCTGTTGTAAAAACAGTTTGGGATTTGTTAATGAATATTTATAAATAGAGATGTGTCTCTGTGTGTGTCTGTGTTTTTAGAGCAATGGAGAGTTCACTTTGGAGATTTTTGAAAACCTAGTTTGTGGTGTCACTCCCTCTCCTATTGTTAAATAATTTACTGAAAAAAAAAAATTGAAGAATTGAATCTAGGTAACAATGTCTGGAGCACTTCTGATTCGACAGAGACCGAGAACTTCTGACAAGGTGAGTTTTATCAAATTCTGATCTTTTCTCTTCAAATTGGAATCTTCTTCTCTCGTACTGCATCATTCATATTTAGAAGTGGACATCACTTGTTGGACAGTCCAATGAAGAAGAAGTGTTGTTTTAGGGCATTTATTTGAAAATATAACTTGCTTTGGGGCTTTTTTGGAAAACTATAAGCCTGTTTTGACAACTTTCTCATACAAACTTGAATTACTTGTATCAGGCGATTAGCTATCACTTTTTTAATTGGTGTGTTAGCATGCCATGTCGAGATTTTAATTCTTCGCTCTAGTCTAACAGCTTCACTCAGTTAACCCAAGCTCCTGTAGATAAGCTTGTTAGAGGCCCATCAATTTGCTTCTCCAAAGGAGAATACCAAACCTTTTGCGTAAGCATGTAAGAGCAAGGTGTCAAACACGGTATCGGTATCGGGCATCAGTCCATGGAGGACCGATACGAATCGGCTGATACCGAGTTGTATTGGTGATTTCAAAAAAAAAAAAAAAAATGAAGAAAATAGAGGTATCGGCAGATATCGATACCGTATCGGCCGATGCCAATGCCAATACCCGAGTTGATACCTGATATGTATCGACGCCGATACGTATCGGTGAATGCGACAAGAATTATTATCTTACCAATAGTGGCCAAAAACACATTTTTCCGGAGAAAAAAAATGCGTTTTTTTTGGGGGGGGGGAAAGATAAAAATGCAAAAGAAACTTTTTTTTCTAAAAATTCCCCTTTTTTAGAAAAAAAAAAAAGCGTTTTAAACCCCTTTTTTTTTTTCAAAAAAGTGGTTTTCCTGCTTTTTCCCCATTTAAAACCCATGTTTGGTCAAAACATAAATTTTTTTAATTATTATTAAATTTTAATTTCTGAAAATTTCCCATTTTCCCTAAATTGCCCAAATTTACTATTTTTCTGTATATTTCTAGAGCCATTTTATTCCCATACCTAGACTTGGTCACTATAATCTTACCTAGCCAGGTGCCACTATTCATCTTGTGCACAATGTATTATTGATCCTCTATGCCCCATCCACTTCTTGATTTCAAGTATCCACCAATCCATTGAGATCTCAAAGCCCTTCATCAAACAATACGCACCATGATCCTTAATTTTCATCTGTCTTGTATCTTAATCTAGCTTCTCAAATGACAATTTCTCATCTTTAATTAATAAAAATCAATAGCTTGATTAATAGCAAGCAACACACAAGCAAGAAGCAACAATGTTGTTCAATTCTTATACAACGATGTCGCATGCCGAACAAAGTGATACCTCGATTCTCTAATAAGAGGCAATCTAACCTCAAACAATTCTGAAAACAACACCGTTGTACCTTAACACTTTACCCAAAGTGAAATTTAGGTCTTCAAACTTCGTTGTGTTTTGTCACATGGTGAATTCCAACTATTTTCAACGCCTACAATAACCCTACAAGTTGCATCCACTACTCGCTCAAATGTAGCAAACTCTCTCCATCAACCCAAGCTTCAACCGAGTGGATCCTCAAATTCAATTACAAGATGTCATAACCATGTTTTTGAGAGGTGGATGTGTGTGGTGGTGGTGGAGGTTGTGGTGTTGGTTTGGCGGGGGAGTGTGGTGTTGCATCTAACATTGGTTATTATTCAAGATGTCCAACTCCGTTATCTTAGTATTCTCTGGCCAACTAGGTTGTAACGACTCTAACAAGGCTGAAATTAGGGTAGTTTGTAGAGAAGGCTCTGTGCATTGAAGTTCAGTTGATACCAAGACATATCGTTACTCTGACATGTCAAGATATCAAACCTAGCAATACAAACCGGCATCGCCTACTAAAAGTTTGCACCAAACAATGAGAACTATAGTCTTGGTATCAGAGCCAAACAATACATGCTCTCTGTGAAGCTAATGATGAGGGAAAAACCTTCTTCTTTTGAACCTTGGAATGCTCAATTGGCTCGATGAAAATATGGAACATGGTGGCAGAACAACCATCTTTTTAGCAATGCACTTAGGGAAGCTAACGATGTGGGCGATGTGTTTGCAATGGAGTTTACGGGTGACGGATTTTCTCCATCAAAATCAAGCCTTTTATATTAATATTTTGTTTCTTATTGTTTTTTTAATTTGTATCAAAATATTTTGCATCTATTCTCTTTATTTCTATCTCCTCTTTTTATAAAAATTAATTATTTATATAAAAATTAACCCAAGCGTCTCATATGAACCAAAAATCAATATAATGGTAAGTGTATCTTTTCTCTCCCTTAACCCACCCCAATGAGGATGAAGTTGGCTCATTGGAGTCTAACTCTTCCTACAGGTCACATTAACCAGCTTGAAGGTGTCATACTGGTTGGTGTGTACGTAGATTTCATATTAAGTTGGTGCGTGGGGATTTAAGTGGGTGGCTTAGTATTAGTGGGTGCATCACAATCATTTTAAGGGGATATAAATATCAATGAATAATGAATTAGGGGATGAGCACTTCTAACTCAACCCTAATGTTTCATCTTTCTTCTTCTTCTTATCCTTCATCTAAACCCTAACCCTAAATACATTTAGAATTTCAACTTGGTATTAGAGCACGGCTTCTCGATCTCATCGTTATTACTGACATCATTGCCGGTGCTGCTGACATCATCGTGCTGATGACATCATGGTGGTCAAAATTTTGACCCCAAAAATCACATCTCCCTATAGAAAATGAATCGGACTTCTCTATAGTTTATATGTTTCTTCTGCAGCTTGTTTATTCAGGAACCCATCTCAAGATTCAACAAGATCTCCTATTTTCAGCCACTGCACAGTTTTCTGAGTTGTCGATATCTGTGTGATCGAATCTGAACTCAGGACAAGGTGGGCTTGGATCAGTATCACCAAGGGGAGCTACAGTTATGAGGGTTTGAAGATCTGCTCAGTATCAAAAGCTTCCTATTGGTTTTTCTCAATTGCTAGTGGCTCACATCAGTGTTTCAGCTTTTTTACGATCTCGATCTGCTGGATCACAACTGAAGCTACAAACTTGTTGTGGACATGTCGAACAAGGTATGATAACAATCTAATACGATCATGTGTGGATTCCTGCTGTATGGATTGAGATTTGGTCTTTTCCGTGAGGATGTATCCACCGTTTTTGGCACATCTGAATCTGTCTTTCGATTTCTCTCATGTGGAGATGGTATCGACTGTATAGTTGAGGCGTTTTCTTAGTTGCTGTGCACACAATCGACGATATACCAGTAAGTATTGCTGGTTGTTAAACTGTATTGTTGAGGTTTGAGGTCGAATCTGTGAAGTGTTGCGTGCTAGTAAAAATGGCTGCAGTGGTGCAGCATGATTGAAAGGTGGTTCTGGTTCTTGTAACTGCAGTGTTATATTTTTTTTGTTTACAGGAGTACTCCTGGGGCTATATAGCCAGTAGTAATTGCATTTCCTGTGGTATCGCAAGCAAGAGGCTATTGTTTCTCCGCTCTGGCTGTAAGGTTGCTGTAATGAAAGGATTGGAGGCTGAAAAACAATCGCAATAAGGCATGTACTGTGATGCAACCTACCCATTGAATTGAAGAAATGCTGTTGCCTACGCATTCCTATTTGGCTGAGACAAGTATTGTTGGGTCCTCCCATGTATCTATGTTTTCTCGGACTCCATGGATTATTAATTCCGGAGCTACGGATCACATGTCTGGTATGTTCTCTTAATTCCAGTCTTTGTCTCCTATGTTGGCACCATGTAATGTTCGAGTTGCTGATAGATCTCTTGATCCGGTCGTTGCAAAAGGGACTGTGCAAGGTGGTCCTATCTCTCTAGATTCCACTTTATATGTTCCAAAGACACCAATGAATCTTCTTTCTATTAGTAGTCTCACTAAACAATTAATTGCAGTGTCACCTTTTTCCCCTCTTATTGTATCTTTCAAACTTGCCGACAGGGAAGGTACTTGGTCTTGGTCGTGAGGTTTATATTTGTTTGAGGATGTTCTGATTTGGAGATCGATAGTTGCTACTCCTACTATGTCCACTAAGGAGGTTCAGCTATGGCATATGCGTCTTGGACATCTTCCTCTCTCGCAGTTGCACCTTCTATTTTCACAAAAATTTCAGTCCTATAATGGCACTAATTTTGAATGTGAAGTATGTCATATAGCAAAACATCATCGAGAGTCATATCCTTTCAGTGGTCACCGGAGCACTATTCCTTTTCATATTATATTTTGGATATTTGAGAACCATCCCCACTATTACATACCATGGTTATCGGTACTTTGTTTCATTCATTGATGATTGCACTCGTTTTACAGTCCTCTATTTGTTGAAGTCGAAAGATGAAGTTCCCCATGTCTTTCCTATTTTTCATAAGTTAGTCCAAACTTAATACCATGCCACGGTTAAGGTTTTCAAATTTGATGATGGTAGAGAATAAGCTTCCCACTACTTTCAGTCCTACCTCCAGACGCATGGCATTGAGTGGCAAACCACTTTACCTTATACCTCACAACAAAATGGGATGGTTGAAAAGAAGAATAGACATTGTCTTGAAGTTGCTCGTATCATGTTAATTGGCACACATGTTCCAAAGCGTTTTTGGGGTGATGCAGTTCTCACTACAAAACTTTCTTATGAATCATATGCCTACCACTGTGCTTAAGGCCAAGTATCCCTACAAGTTGTGTCCTCAAAATTGCAACTTTCCCTTCCTCCTCGTGTATTCGGGTCTCTGTGTTTTGCTCATATTCCTTTGTTTCCTCGTGATAAACTCTCTCCCAAGGCTGCAAAATGTATCTTTCTTGGTATCCCCCCATCCAAAAGGAGTATAAATGGTATGATCCCTTCTCTGGAAAACTTTTGTCACTGGATTTCATCGTTTTTTAGACTAGTTCTCTCTATCCTCCTCCACAGTGCACTCTTCGAGGGGGGGGGTTCTAAGGAAGAGAGCACTATGCACGTGTTTCCTTGTGCTGAAAATGATGACATTGACGATGAGGATCAAGAGATCTCAGGGGAGGAACCAAAAGAGATTGTTACTACAGACGTATTTGATAGGTTTGGGACAGGCATGATCTTTATCCGAAATGAAGCCTTTAAGAAGAAGACCTCTCCTCAAGCTACAGATCAAGTGCCCTCTCCTGAAGCAAGTCCAAATCAAGAGCCCTCTCATGAAAAAAGTTCATAAAATCCAAAGACCTCATAAAACGCTCACCGCAAAATGAATTGGATCCTCCAATTGCCCTACGAAAGGCTTCAGGTCATGCACCAAGTACCCCATTAGCAAGTTTGCATCATTCTGAAATCTTCAAGCTTCTCATGTTACTTTTTTATCTGCTTTGGATTCCATTTTCATTCCTACATGTATATCTGAAGCCCTCTCTCAACCACAGTAGGAGGAAGCTATGATACAAGAAATGGAAGTATTGGAACATAACAAAACTTGGGATGTGATAGTAAGTCCCTGCTAAAAAAAGATAGTTGGGTGCAAGTGGGTCTATACTGTGAAGTACTGACAGGATGGCTCAATAGAGAGATTCAAGGCCAGGTTGGTTGCAAAGGGATTCACACAAATACAGGGCGTTGACTACAAAGAAACCTTTGTACCAGTAGCCAAGTCGAATCCTATTCATTTACTCTCGTCTCTTACAGCATACAAGAATTGGCCTCTCTACAAGTTAGATGTGAAGAATGCCCTCCTTCATGGTGATTTAAAGGAAGAAGTGTGTGGTATTCCCACCGAGTTTTTCTCGTCAGGGGGATGAAGGTAGCGTCTACAAAACTAAAGAAGACTATCTTTGGGCTAAAAAAATCACCTAGAGCCAGGTTCTAAAAGTTCGGTGAAATTGTTATGAGGTATGGATACAAAAGGAATCACTATGACCACACATTGTTCGTGAATAGAGGCACTCATATCAGAGCACTTGTTGTATATATAGATGATATCATCGTTATGGGTGATGATAGCGAGGAAATATTAAAGTTGAAATACTTTTGAGTCATATCTATGATATAAAAGACTAGGTTCACTAAAATATTTTTTAGGATTGAGGTAGTCAAATCAAACAAGGATCTTGTCATGTCTAACAGAAAATACACTCTTGGCGTATTGAGACAAACGAGGATGTTGGAGTGTTCGATATAGGGGCTAGGATCCATCTGCTCTCTCTCTCTCTAAAAATTGTGTGTTTATTGAATTTTAATTTAGAGAGAGCAGATATAACAATATAAAATAAAAGCGGGAGATGATAAAGGATACATAGACATCTAAAGGGACGTATATTATCTTCCTCTTTATTTTAGATAGATCAAAATCAAAAAGAGATCTTGTTCATCTATCTCTCGTCTATCTATCCATTGATTCTATCTATGCATCAAGTAAAAATAGTTCGTTTTTGGGTTCCCTGAAGCCCCGTACAGATTGGTTCTGCCAACAAAATGAATGTTGAGCCCGTTCTGAATGCTTTGCTTTTCCAATCCGGAAATTCTCACGAAGCGGTTACTCCTAATAAGCATAATCATCGTTGTAATGGAGAAGAAGGTGAACTCCTTAAGGATGCACATATGTATCAACGACTTATAGGAAAGCTTATTTGCCTAACTATGAATCGTCTAATTATTGGGTGTATCGTGAGTGTGGTGATCCAACACATGAAGTCCCCCAAGACCATTCATTTGGATGTTGTTTATAGGATTCTGAAGTATTTGAAAGGAAGTCCAGGAAGGGGCCTACTTTACAGTAGCCATGGGCATCTAGACATTGAAGTTTTTAGCGATGCAAATTGGGTTGGTTCACTGAATAATAGGAGAACCACTTCAAGTTACTGCATATTTCTAGGTGAAAATCTTGTCACATGAAAGAGTGGGTAGCAACAAATTTTCCCTTACTCTGGTGTTGAAGGTGAGTATCGTGCTATGTCACAAGGAGCACGAGAATGTATGTGACTTTGGTACATTCTCGCGGATTTAGGAGTTGATGTAAGAATCTCGATGGTTATGAAAGACAAAAATGAAGCAGTCATTAATATAACAGAAAATCGATTGTACCGTGAGGATGAAGCATATTGAAGTGGATTGCCACTTCAAAAGGGAAAAGGTAAAATGAAAGGAGTTTAGCATACATCAAGTGAGATCAAAAGATCACCTAGCAGATGTTCAACCAAAGTAGTGGGAGAAAAACAACTATACGACATTACATCCAAGTTGGGCATGGTAGATATCTATGCACCAACTTGAGGGGGAGTGTTGGTGTGTACATAGATTGCATATTAAATTGGTGTGTGTGGATGTAAGTGTTTTTAGATAAGTGGGTGTCTTAGTGTTAGAGTTGTGTCAATATGATTGTAAGGGGATATAACATGGTTTCAGGGTGGTATCGGCATTAGTATCGGTATCAGACCAATATGGGTTAGTATAGGCTGATACTGACTCAGCACAATTTCTTTATTTATTTTTAATAAAAATAAAAGGTTGATTCGGTATCGGCGATACTGTATCCGTATCGGTCGATACTGATACCTTGGGATATAAATACTAATGAATAAGGGGGTGAGAACATCAGGCTCAACCCTAATTTTTCATCTTTCTTCTCCTCCTTCATCTAAACCCTAACCTTAAATACATTGGAATTTCAACTATACCCTCATTTATCCATCTTGATCTTGAGTTTCTTCCCACAAAGCCCAAAACCTAATCTGACACCAATTTCAAGATGTGGTCAATCCGATCTACTATTTTGTAGCATCTAGATTACTTTTGGCACCAAGGTTGACGAGAACTTACCTTTATGGATTTTGGATTAGTCGAGTGACAATAAAGAACTCCTTCAAAAGGTCAATCATGAACTATCTTTCAACCGCCAATCTACAATCTATAAAGGAGGCTCATGAATGCCTTACATGTGCCAAGGTTGATGGAATTCAACTTTTTTCTTTTTCTTTTGTGAATGGTAAACATTCTTCCCTTCTAAATGAGTAGCATGCAAGATTCTTAAATAAATGACTACAAAGCTTCCTTCATAACTTATTTGATACTACATTTCTTAAATTAAAGTGCCAAGCTCTTATTGCCCACAATGGTGATATCTTATTGTAAGAATGAGGCCCATATCCTCTACTAAAAATGAAAGAAGATTACGGACTTGAACAGTCGACCTCAGAGAGATGGGACAAGGTGATGATGATGATTATGTCCATACCGTCTAGTCATTGTACTTAAGTTGAAGTATAGTCCATGATATTTGCTTTGGGTGCTCTCAAGCATTACCAACGTTTTTATTATTTACAAATATGCTTATGAAACCTTTTTATAATAGATCAATCAATATAACATGAAAGATAAGGGATGATGGGATGTTAAAGAAAAGAATGAGCATGACCAATTGCATCATCACCATTTTGAGAGATCTAACTTGGATTGACCATCATATCTCCGATATTTTAGTTTATGCGATATCAAATATAGATGGATCTATCCAGGAAGCAAATCTGGAATCATGTGTTTCTCTTATACAAACCATGGAAATTCTTGAAAACAGTAACACTACTGCTATCATCATAACGGGGAACGCCAAGATCGAGAGCCTCGGTTTTGAGCCGTAAAAGATTTCCAGCGCAAGCAGAAACGAAAAGGAAATCAGAACTAGACGTAAAAGATCAGAATTAACGTGTTGGAGCAATGCACAGTCAATCGATCGACTCCAGAAACTCGATCGATTGACTATGGCCCGTGAGGGACTAGTTCTGACGACATATATATATATATATAAGTCAATCGATCGAATACTAGATGTCAATCGATTGCCTGTGCTGTGACCAGACACCAAATTATTATATATATATATATATATATATATATATATATATATATATATATATATATAAGTCGATCGATCGAGACCTTTCTTCGATAGATCGATTTTCGCAAGAATGGGGTCCGTTAGAATAAGGATTTGAGTTTTTAGGGGCATACTTGTCTGTTTTTTTAGTATTTGTTTTAGGGTTTTATTTTCTTTTGTGAGGCTTCTTATATAAGGTCTCTAAATAAACATTGTAATTAGTGATTGATTATGAATGAAAATCATTGCTTGTGTGCTTGAGGTGAGCCATTGTTGAAGAGTGATTCTTCTCTGCTTCCCAAGAAGGGTTTGGAGTGAAGCCAAGGGTGTGAAGCCCAAAATCTATCTTCTATCTCTCTTTATCTTTTATTTTCTTTCTCTGCTTTATTTTGATCCCATAAACCTTAAATCCAGACGTTACTTTTTTCCAAAATTCCCAAAATCAGAACCATTGATTCAAACCTATCTCATAAATCTTAAACCCAGCCATCTAACCAGAAATGCCCCGATATTCAAAACCCACATATCCATCAGAACCATTGAATCGATCTGATTCGAACCCTAGATCTCATACAAGCCATTAAACCAACTCGAATCAGAACCCTTAGAACACTCGCGATTACATCATTGCATCCCGAGCGATGCTCTAATCTGGAATAGCTAGAGTTCTACCTCTAGGACCGATCTAACGGATCTAGCGCACGGACCGGACCCTACTCGAATCTAGTGCGATTTTTCAATGGAGAACTACAAAACCGAATGTATCCGCATTAAAGGTATCCGCATTATTTTTAAGTTTATTGTTTAATTAATTAAGTTTAATTTCGGCAATTAATTAAACCATAGCATTCACGTAGTTTAGGGTCCTTGTCCCGCATCAGTTTTGGTATCAAAGCCTAAATTCTAGGTTAGGGCATATTGTGTAACATTTTGATTTATTGCATTTTATTGCGGTCTGTTTGTGCATGTCTAGGGTTTGATAAAAGTTCTCATTCATTGTTGGTTTGTATGTGCATGTCATTTTAACTTAATAGAATGTTATTTCACTTGTGTTTATCAGTGTGCACGTCTAGTGTTCGACAAAAGTCCTTACTCATTTTGAGTCACATGTGTATGTCATTTCGAAGTCATTTAATTTTATGGCATTTGTGTCTACATTTGTGTGCACGTCATGTGTTTGTTAAGATTCCTCAACTGTTGTGTGGTTCATACAATTGTGTCTAAGTTGTGTTTGTGTCAAGTGTCATGCATGAGTCACTTACACATCACCATGAATTTCTTACTCGACATGAAAGGATGCTAGCCGAACGAGGGAACCACTACACTCCACATTCTTGGCAAAACCCCAAAAGTCGTGATGAGATTAGAGTTCGGGGATATCCTCATCATCATGAACCTGAGTACGACCCTGCCGAAAAGTTTCTAAAATCTATTCGAAATGAGGTCCCAGATTTTGAGGGTACGACGGACCCTAGAACCTTCGTGGAGTGGTTGTCTAGTATATAAGAGTACTTTGATTGGTATAGCGTACCATATGAATACAAAATTAGGCTAGTAACAACAAAGTTGAAGGGTAATACCAAAAAATTTTGAATTCATATAGAACTCTGTATTGAGTTTCGTCGGATTAAACCCACCTCCATATGGGAGGATATGAAGGTGACATTTATTGAAAAGTATGTTCCTTTGACACACCGTCACCTTCTACGGAGTTTGAGAACCAAGACAAATAAGTGTCTTGATTGTCTTAAGTGTCAAGGGTTCAGACACTTTTCTTACCAATGCTCCATAAAACTTCCTCCTCCAAATTTATTGACTAAAAGAGAGAGTCTTATAGAGCCAGAGAATAGGAAAATGAAAGAAGTGTATGACCCTCGTAACGTGATGAGTGAAGAGGAAATGGAAGAAGCTGATGAGAATCTAAAGTGTGCTAAAGAGACTTCTATTTCCCTTGTGAGTAGTGATGTTAAGTCACCCACGAGCGATTCGACCAAGTCACGTACGCACGATTTGTTAGTGCCTGTAGAGCCAGTTGTGCCCGAGTCCTTGTTGGTGGTAGAGTCGAGTGCACTTGAGTCTTTGAAAACAGTTGAACCGAGTACCCACGAGCCAATCAAGTCACTTACCCATGAGTCATTGGAATCGGTTGAGTCGAGTCCACATGAGCCATTCGTGTCACTTGATTTGATCACACATGAGTCACTAGTGTTGACAGAGTCCACTACACATAAGTCACTAGTGTCGATAGAGCCCACTACATGTGAGTCGTTAGCATTGCATGCACATGCGAGTATTGAGTACATGGATACACAAACACATCATAGTCTCGAGTTGCATACCGCCTCACATTCCGATTCTTATTGTGAGTTAAGTTTTGAGTTTCATTTCGCATTGCATGCTGAAATTAAGCTTAAAATTAATTTATGCAATGAAACTCTCAAAGTATCGATACAGTTACTTAAGGCTTTTATGGAATTCCAATCAAATGATCACGTTATGGTTCGGATTGGGCCTGAACGATTCCCCTCGAGAGTCGTAAAGAAGCTCCAAGCCTGCGGCGTTGGGCCCATTAGAATTGCGGCAAGGAGCGGATCTAATGCGTACGTTCTCGAACTTTCTCTAGATATCGGGGTCAGCTCTACGTTCAATGTGAAGGACCTAATAACTCTTTGAGCTCAGCCCCACCTCTTTGCAACCCGTTCCAAACAACCCCTATTTACAACCCCATCCCAACTTTGCAGCCAACACCCCTTCCCTCCCCAAGCAGGCAGAGAAATGAGGTGATTGAGAGAATTTTAGATGGTATTATGGCATTCACCTGCGACAAAGAATTTATGGTTTATGAGATGCAGAGGGTTGGTGAGTCGACTATCGAGAGTGCATGGGCCAATCATGAGAGAGTTAGTCGCTTGAGTTTCGGTATTTCCGATCGATATTGCAATCACATTTCATCGAAGATGAAGACTTTCGGGCCCGAGAGAGTTGATGAGAAGCTTCGAAAATATTTGGTAGAGTGGGTTGGCGAGCCGGGTTATTTGGTTCGCCATAGAGATATTTACAATGTGCGCTCCGATACAATCGACCAAGATGATACTCAAACTTTACCAGATACCGAGATTTTTTGGGTTAGTTGCGAGGAGTTCTACCGTTCGGGTCCCCACATACTTGATACGAACTACATGCGTGTTTCATCGGTGATGAAACATTTTCAGTCGGGGAGAATGACGGGAAACGCCAAAGATCGAGAGCCTCGAATTTGAGCCGCAACATATTTCCAGCGCAAGAAGAAACTAAAAGGAAATCAGAACTAGGCGTAAAAGATCAGAATCAGCGTGCTGAAGCAATGCACAGTCAATCTATCAACTCCTGAAACTTGATCGATTGACTGTGGCCCGTGAGGGACTAATTTTGACGACATACATACATACATATATATATATATATATATATATATATATATATATATATGTAAAAGTCAATCGATTGCCTGTGCTATGACCAGAGACCAAATTATTATATTTATAAGTCAATCGATCGATTTTCGCGAGAATGAGGTCTGTCATAATTAGGATTTGAGTTTTTAGGGGCATACTTGTCTGTTTTTTTAGTATTTGTTTTAGGGTTTTATTTTTTTTTGTGAGGCCTCCTATATAAGGTCTCTAAATAAACATTGTAATTAGTGATTGATTATGAATGAAAGCTATTGCTTGTATGCTTGAGGTGAGCAATTGTTGAAGAGTGATTCTTCTTCGCTTCCCGAGAAGGGTTTGGTGTGAAGCTAAGGGTGTGAAGCCCAAAATCTATCTTCTATCTTTCTCTTTATCTTTTATTTTCTTTCTCTGCTTTATTTTGATCCCATAAACCTTAAATCCAGCCGTTACCTTTTTCCAAAATTCCCAAAATCAGAACCATTGATTCAAACCTATCTCATAAATCCTAAACCCAGCCATCCAACCATAAATGCCCCGATATTCAAAACCCACATATCCATCAGAACCATTGAATTGATCTGATTCGAACCCTAGATCTCATACAAGCCATTAAACCAACCCGAATCAGAACTCTTAGAACACGCGCGATTCCATCATTGAATCCCGAGCGGCGCCCTAATGTAGAATAGCTAGAGTTCTACCTCTAGGACCGATCTACACTGTAAAGCTAACGAATCTAGTGCATGGACCGGACCCTACTCGAATCTAGCATGATTTTCCAATGGAAAACTACGAATACCCGAAGATATCTGCATTATTTTCAGGTTTGTTGTTTAATTAATTTAGCTTAATTTCGGCAATTAATTAAATCATAGCATTCACATAGTTTAGGGTCCTTGTCCCGCATCACATCACAATTAGGCACTTAGATGATAAACATCTTTTGTCTCTTTAGCAATTTCAAAAGGTCAATGAGAGGGTGTGGTATGGTATGGATTGGATGTCATGGTGCATATTATGCTCATGGTTGAAAGGTGCACATGTGCATGCTAGATTAATCATGTACACTTTGCTTGTTGATTCATGAAATTGGAATTACATGATGAACTATCTCTATAAGAAAATTTTCCCCATGATGTAGATGACTAAAATCCTACATGTACACAAAGAGTGGGGATCGTTGTCCACAAGCACATGCACATGAGCCTTCGCCCTAGTTGTCATGGCCTCAAGTAAGGAAGTTAAGGGGTCGCAATTAGGGATCCAATCCAATCCTTAGCCAACAAAATATAAAAAGGCTAGGATGGGTTTTCATGCCAACCGCCCAAAAATTGTGTCTTTGTTTCGACAAAAGAACAAAATGTTTCTCAAAATGGTTAGTTCTATTTATAAAGATATTATTGAAAGAATTTGAAAAATTAAATCCCATTTTCTTATTTTGATTGACAAAATATATATGAACTGAGTGAAAATAGAAAAGTTTCAACAATCAGTAATAAGATAATCGTATTACCCATGCACTGCCCATTCGAAATAGATCCATGAATTGGACAAATTATTCATTAACAGAAAAAAAAAAAAAAAAAAAAGGATCTAGCTGACAAGACAACCACAATCAGAAATCAAATATAAAGGATCATAAAAGACAGGAAAAAAAATCTTTCTAACTCCATATATCAACATTAGTCCTAACAAGACAAGTTGCGATGATAAAAGATCATAACCACAGAAAAATATTTGTGTACCTCCTTTTCAGGTTTAAGGTATTCCTAGCCATTCATCATCAACCATGTCTGGCTCTTATCAATTACTAATGAATGTCATGCTACTAAACTACTAATTTGTTTCAACCTATAAGGTTCGTCAACCATGGTTGTCAAGGCGACACTATAGCCTCATCATGGCGAATGACGATAGGAAATGTCGTATGCAACCAAATAGTCATGATGGCTAAATAACGATGTCATGGCGGAATAACATTGTGGCGTCGCTATGCACGCTATTTGTGTTTTTTGGATAATAACGTATAATACATATAAAATAGATAAGTTATAAGTATAACATTGCTATAACTTATGATACTTATAAGTTATAACATTTTTATATTATATAAGTTACAAAAGTTAACTTGCAAGTTACGAAACCCCAACTTATAAGTTACAAAATCTTTTGATTGTCTCTCTCTCTCGTCACTACAGCTACCAACACCAGCGTTGACGACACCTCAGTGGGCTACAGATCGACGAAACCTCAATGTCGGTGACACTACAGTATGTGTACTTGATATTTAAATATTTTTTAATATTCTATATTTCTTGATATTTTATATTTACTTATTTATACTTACCATGTTGCAAATTTTTTTATGTTCCATATTTGAATTGTATTTATTGATATTTGTTTATGCCTAGAACATGGAATCCTCAATATTAGAATCAAAGTATGATACTTCTGTAGTTGAATTTTTTTCTTCCTATAAAGTTTTTGCTTTTTCTTCTTACATAGAAAATATAAGTAAATAAAAAATAAAAAAAAGCACTACTAATTAATAGATAAAATAAAATTTTCAAAAATTAAAAATTAATAAATAGCCTCGCCATGACATAGCGAGCCTCTTTTTCATGACCTCACCACACCGCCTTAACAACCTTGTTGTCAACACAGCTTCATTTTTAATGATATATTTATATGACTCGACCATTATAAAAATTAAAAAAAAGAAAAGAATAAATAGGTAAATTTAAAAAAAAAAAAGACCTCGAGTTAGATACTAAACGGAATGGCCATTTAAGGGGCCCACTTATACCCCCCAAAACATGCTTACATGTTTGAGTTTATCCTCAGCCAACATAAGTTTTAGTTTTTGTATGAAGAATTTGGCAGTATCTCTCCCTTCTAACACTTATCCTTCCATATAACATTCCAGCTTCTGTATATTGGAGCAATCTGGTAGAGATTGCAAAGATCAAGGCTTTGTTGATGCAAATTTGAATGCATTCTATTTACCAAATAAACTGGATTGAGTGCTCACATAGTGAACTACGATATATAGAAATGGTTTCCATTCAGGTCAGACTCATTAAACAACAGATGAACAAATTTCTAATTAGTCTAATGTATACTTTGCTATGAGCAAAGTTGACACCAGGAATTCAACTAATCTGATATCCATTTAGAATTTGTCATTCTATTACAGCTTCATCCTTACCATAACGTGTTCTCATAAGAGTCATAAGATTAAGGAAAGATTTATCTTTTAAAGAAGCTTCTCTAGATCTCGATTGTGTAGATGTGATTAATGCAAAAAAAGTAATTCCATCGTTAAAATGATCCACAAGGCTTGGTTGAACTTCCCTTACCCTAACATAAAAGTAGATAAGTAGCATAAAGGTCTCCACAACTCCACTCTAGAATATGGATCATTTTATGATGAAATATCCACATATAGTGTCCAACTAAACACCATCAAGACCGTTCCATTAGCATATGGAGACCAATGTAGTCAAATCGCATATGTGACCCTATGCGCTGGCATAGAGCCATCGCATATGCGGATCACATATGCGATTATGCCATGGCATATAATTTTGTTTTATTTTTTTTTCAAAAGTACCCAAAAAAATCTCAAAAATTTTCAAAAATTCCCCAAATTTCTCCATATTGATCAGTAATATGTTTTGTGTTAATTTTGTGCTCTATTAATTTTGTAGTGTCTAGAATGTGAAATAAAAGTATATAATATAAGTACATAACCCATAAATTAGAAGGGAAAATATAAATTTCATTGATGTTAAACCTTGGAGAGCACTAAAAACTCAAAAAAAAAAGATAAAAAAGACACAAATCATACCTTAGATGGATGTGGTATGGATTAGGAAGAGAACCCCCCCATTTATAGACTTTGGGGAGCCTTAAAAAGCAAAAAAAAAAAAAATTTAAAAGTTCCAACGGCCATATTAATGACCATTGGAGAAGTATGCGATCACATACTGTCGCATATGCGATCGCATACTATCGCATATGCGACAGTACGCAATCGCATACATGTCCTGTCGCATATGCCACTTTGGCATATGCGGCAGAGCCCTCCATGATTGCATATGACAACAATGATGGAGACATATGCACCCACGTATAAGATTTAAAGATGGATCCTAACTATCTAGCAAGTATTTACAAGCCAACTACCAGAATATATGAATACAAACAAGAAGGTAAAAAAGTTCCTATTTAAATAGAAGGTAAGGGCATGGATTTCCAATTGAGAGACCCAAACTCTTTTATAAGATGTGGGACTAAATCAATTGCACACAAAAACATAGGCCCTGTTTAGGGCGGCATCGCTTCTGTGACCTGATTCTCACAACAGCTTCCAGGTTCTTGACCAATTTTAAGTTATTTTAGCTTTTGCGGCTATCAGTTGGGAGAGAGCTGTCATGGTGATGATGATCAGGAATTGGGAAAGAAGCTACATGTTACCAAATGCTAACTGGAATTGCTTTTCAGGACACAAACAGAATGTAGAGATTGAGTTCATGACTTCTGAAACCTAAAGATTTTAAGTTTTATTTGCAATTGCCAAATTAGACAATTTCAAAATATCCGAGTTTATTCTCACTTCCTCTTAGGAAGATTTTTTAACCATAGGAGGGTATCCATAGTACTAAAATCCTCAGCATGGCTTTACTGGTTGCATCAATAAACCCATGATTGCAAACAGTACATTTTACAGACACACACATGAAAAAATTCTTCCAGAGGGTTGAAACCCTAGGGAAGAGTCTCCCTACATCCATGTGGCACCCAAACAAATGTTTAGGTGCCATGTGGATGTAGAAATAATCAATCAAACATTATTTATTGCCTGTTGTGTACCAAAGAACTTTATGGACCTTCTTAATTGTTTGAGGGGCCTTAATTTTCTTGGTATATAGGAAAGTTCTGGAGGGCCTCTATTCTTGCGATGCAATGGGCTATCTGGTTAGAAAGGAATTCAGAGGAATTTTCAAAATAGCTGCAGTGACCTTAAACTAATTATCAAGTTTGCCTCTGAATGAGTTACGGATTGGGTTGGGATGGGCGGTGCTAACGGCAGGAAGTGGTACAAAAAATTAGGGGAAGAGCTGGTTTCTAGATAGTTGCCCCTGTTTGAGCTGCCTCTGTGTGGTCTTGGTTTTGGGGCATCCTGTCTAGAGTTCTTGGTGCTGGCCCAGCATTTGTTTTCTACTTTTCTTGCTTTTTCTTGGGTTCGTTTCCGTGGTTTAGCCTCTCGTTGTACTACAGGTATCCTTTCTCTGTACTTTTAATATACCTTGCTTATTACTGGAAAAAAAATATCCAACAATATTTAAAATAAAAAAATAAAAAATTCAACCATTGTGCGATCAATGGTGGTCAATTCACCATTCATTTTCATCACCCTTTATATATACAAAGGGAGAGGTGTGAACCATAGGGGGGAAAGGGCTAGGAAGGTGGCACCCTTCCCTAGGATCGAACCTTGGGGAAGGAATCTAGGAGTCTTTTTTCTCATACAAAAAAGGCATCAATTGATGACGACCAACAAGAACATAAATCATAGACAAAGCTAATAGTTGATAAATGATAGATACTTTTGCATGCACACTACACCAGAACAGTGGAAAAAAGAAAATGACTAGCAAAATATGTCATTAGCACACAAGAAAAAAACTATCCGCTAAATGAAATGTAACTAAATTTATAACCAAAATATATAATTAGAAAAGACATTATAAACTAAAATAGCCCGACTTCCATTACTATCAAACGATGAAGTTAAAAGCAGTGTATAAATATTGAAACAATGAATAAATAAATTCTACTAAAACCAAACAATTCGAACAACTTCTTACCATAGTCACAAAGTGGTGATACAACAATAATTCGGTAAGGGGTCAATTTGGTAAAATTGGGGAAAATATAAAAATATATCATAATTTATTTCAAGTTTGGAATAACGTTTTTTAATATGTATGCAAATATAAGAGCTAAAAGGTGCTTGATAAAAGGCACATCTATAATTACAAAATTCATGTAATCATATGAATGCATATGCATGATTCATCTCTCGGAAAAATTCGGGACACCCTTATTTGGAAAATTTTAGTCTTTTTTATTCTAAAAAAAAGGCCAAAATTTTGTGACTATGCTTCTTACAGACGCAAAATCAGATATTAAATAAATTTAAAAAAAAAAAAAACCATAAAAGAATTTGCTCGCTAATCCAAGTAAGTAAATAAATAGATAATGAAAGATCAAGCAACAGTATCCATACCCACTATGCGTCTCGATGGCCTCCATCTGGCGCAAAATTATCCAAAGCCAGAAGGTGATCATGTGGCCAGGCACCAATGCGGGTCCCATAAACGACGGGATCCCGAGGATCAAAACCTCCGCCCAATGCGCGTACGGAGCAGCGAACCCAATCGGAGCCGTGAACTCATGGTGGATCCGATGAATCTTCTCGTACCCCCATTTCCCATGCAACAACCTATGTATCCAATAATTCCCATAATCTTCCACTAGGAAATAAACCAAAAGCTGGAGAAAGATCTCCCACCCCGAAGGCAAGGGCAAACTCGTCCGAATTCCCACCAACTGCGACAGCAACAAAAATGAAAATTTAATAAAAATGAAATACGAAGCCCTAAATATTAAGAGTGGCAGTGTCGTAATATCGAGCACCTTCACGGTGGGGTACGAGAGGAGTTGGAGAGGGCCGACGACAAAGGTGAACTGGAGAATAACGTCTTTGTAGCACTTGAAGATTGCGGCTGAGGGGATTCGAACCTTGGGCTGGAGTTTGAACTTATCGAGGTTCTTGAACCGCTTGAGCTCCATTAATACGAGGGGGAGAGGGACCAGAGAGAAGATGCAGAATAAGAAGATTAAGTTATGATAATAGAGCAAGTAGTCGGGCATTTTGGATGAGTAGCGGAACCATAGCCTCTCGGCGCACGTTAGTTCCCTCCCCATCGCCACCTCTGCTTCCTGCATGGTGTGAAAGGGTAACATCGTCGTCGCGGAGGAGGAGGAGATCGGATTTCCTGAATGTGATGGGAAGAACAGATAAAAATGGTCTCCTCGAAAGCCACACAGAATAGAGAATAAATATTTTTTTTTTCTATATTTAATAAATAAATAAAAAGAACCGGTTGGAATTTGGCAGAAAAATTGACGCAGGAAATGAGCAAGGATAAAGGATAAATATTTAAATACAGGCTGTTTGTTATGGGTAATTTTGTTCGCGCCTACTCAATTACTGAGGGCGTCACCACTATAAACACGTTGAGTATGTTGAATTAGACGATGGAGATTGATTTTCATTCCAATCTTCTACCGTGTTGATCCTAACACGATGGGCGTAGCATCAGACCGTCAGTTTTATATTACGAATGGCACAGATTTGAAAATATAGTCTAAAATCATGTGAGACACGTTACGTCCAAATGTGATATTAGGATTCTATGTTACGTGAATACAAGATTGACGGCCTTATTAGGATGAAAATTGACCTCGAACATCTTATTCAATGCAGTCATCAGGCTCACACTATAGGCACCCTCAGTTACTGGTAAGCGCAAAAAGAGGCACCTGTTACATGAGAGCAATTATTAGCATACGAGAAGTTAGACCTTGCACGTACTTTAAAAGAAAGGCTTGGTGTTTTGAAACTTGTGCTTTGTGAAAATATTGTCTGATATGAAGGCTAAAGATTTATGCTGCAAAAGATAGGAATAAATCATGATCTCTATCATACGATTCAACGCATTCAATTATTTAATCAGATAATGGTCTTTGCCTGCATGATCTGCATAATCATAAGATAGAGATTGTGTTTTGGGTCAAATTTATGCAACTTTAGATTTCTAGATTATAGCCTTCAAATCAGAAAATGGTGGATATTGTCAGTTACTTCTTTAAGACATGATTAAAAATTTCGATCGAGATGTTTTAGTTTTGGTCCCCACCGAAATCGAAATAATAACGCAAATTATCAATAGTTTTTGTACTAGGGGGAAAATTTCGGCCAAAATTTTGAAATTTTCGTTTTGGTCCCCACCAAAACTAAAACGAAATCCAATTTTTTGAACCTTGCTTCAAGGGAGTCATTATTGGCACACAGAGTTAGTCAATAATGGGTGCCCACCCATCATGTGCATTAAAGTAGTCCATACATCTATATGACTGCATGACATATGCGGTATTCCATGCATTGAAAATTCGTGCATGTCATGCAATCACATAAACGTGTGGAGTGTTGTGTCCACTAATGATAGGTGGACACTCATTATAGAATAACTTTCAGAAGAAAGACTAAGTATTTTAGGGATTTCTTTCATAGGAAAATGTTATTTACGACAGTCTCATTTAAGGCTATAATCTAAAGATTTTAAGTGCAAAAGATTGATATGAAGGATATTTATAATAAAGTCAACATTTTGACAATAATAAATCATAAGATAGATAACTTATTTTGTGCCAATTTTTTGCCTTGGATATTTAGATCATCGCCTTCAATTTTTTGTCTCATTTAAGGATTCTTTTTTATTCTTTTCGATTTTTTTGATTTCTTCATCCTATCTAATCAATTTTCGATTTCTGCCAGCCAAAACTGAATCCGGACCAAACCAAAATAAGTTCAATTGGGCTTGGTTTTGAATCGGTTTTAGATTGCTTCGAATTGATTCGGTTTGACCGGTTTTTCTGTGGAGTTCCATTTCGGTTTAAAACTCGCGTCCCATGGGATATTAGTAAAGAAATCATGGTCGTCATCATCGCCCCTTTGAAGTTCTAAGGGTGGAAAAAGCCTCCACAATTCACAATATGTGATCAAGCTTGATAGCTGACATCTCATATATGGGCCATATGGCACATGATGTCATATTTAAGATTCCGATCCACTTTTCTCCCCGCCACTTCAGTAATCACGCTTTTATGCCGCATGCCACTGGTATTATCCAAAGGAAACTTTGCACTTTATGCTTCATAACTTTAGCTTATGTGATCTTGGCATCATAGTTTCACTTTTTGTAACATCGGGGTGCTAGTGGAGCCGCTCTTAAATGATTAAAATGTTCAAAAAGTTAACCCTATTGAACCCTATTAAAAAAATAAAAAATAAATTCTTTTTTACAAAAAGACAAAAAGTGATTACTACCAGTGTTAAAACATGGAATCATGTGTTGTGGATTAAGCTTAAAGACAATAAATTATTCGATAAGGGAAGCATTACTTGTACACCGGAAGTTGGCCCTTACACATAATTTCATAGAATGGCTTGGTGTATTGTGTCTGATGAAAATATCATCTAAGTCATCTGATATAAAGGTCATGATCTAAAAATCCTTGATGCAAAAGATTGACATAAAATACAATCTCTATTCTATGATTCAACATAATAAACTTTGAATCATAAAGTATAAAATACGAAATGAGTAAATAAAAGAAAATTTGATAATAACACCTTTGAAGAATAAATAAATGTCACTTGAGCTGGTTTAGACTTTAGAGATATGATCAGGGCCAGAGGTAGAACCTGTGTGAAGGATTGAGACTCTACAAGCATAGAGACATAAGAGAAGAGGAAGGCCAATGAAGGCATGAATAAAAGCGGTGAAAAAAGATATTAATAAATTTAAAGTTATAGAAAGAGTAACACTAATAAAAAATGAGTGGGGAAATATGACTCATAAAGCAGAAACCAAATAGGTGAGATAAGGGGGTATGATGATGACGATAAACTAAGTAGATGTGTAGCATCCATGTTCAAAATATCGAATGATATTGATACATATTTGCGTCGACTAATTATCATCTTCTCACGGTTAGTTTTCAGGCATGAAAAATCAAAGACGTTGCGAAAAGACGAGGACGAAATGATTCAAAGTAGAAGCTGAAGGATTCTCCTCATACATTGAATCGAAAAGTGAATATGCTTATTTGTGCATCTTCAAAATCCTTATTTGTGCATCTTCAAAATCCGTGCAAGTCAACATTTTTCATCTAATTATGTGGGTAGCTAAAGGGGAATGATCAGGCTCTACTAAGTAGAATCGGATTTTCAATCCTATCCCATATACTGCCCTTGGAAATAGGAGAATCTTGACTACATGTTTTATTATAAAAAGTGAAAATCAAGAAAGTCAAGATTCTCTTATTTCCAAAGACACCAGATAGGATAGGATTGGAAATCTAGTTATGTTTGGTAGGACTTAATCATTTCACATAGCGAGAGGGGAATGGTCAGGTCTTACTAAGTAGAATCGGATTTTTAGTCCTACCCAATCCGCTGTCCTTGGAAATAGGAAAATTTTGACTGCACGTTTTGCTATAAAAAGTGAGAATCAAGAAAGTCAAGAATCTCCGATTTTTAAGGGCACCGTATGGGGTAGGACTGAAAATCCGATTATGTTTGGTAGGACTTGACCATTCTCCGTAGCCAGAGGGGAATGGTCAAATCCTACTAAGTAGAAACGAATTTCCAGCCCTACCTCATCTGCTACCCTTGGAAATAGGAGAGTCTTGACTACACATTTTGCTATAAAAAGGGCAAATTAAGAAAGTCAAGAATCTCCCATTTTTAAGGGCACCGGATGGGGTAGGACTGAAAATCCGATTATGCTTGGTAGGCCTTGACCATTCCTAGTAGCGAGAGGGGAATGGTCAGATCCTACTAAGTAGAACCGGATTTCCAGTCCTACCCCATCTACTGCCCTTGGAAATAAAAGAATCTTGACTGCATGTTTTACTATAAAAAGTGAAAATCAAGAAAGTCAAGATTCTCTGATTTCTAAGGACACCGAATAGGATAAGACTAAAAATCCAATTATGCTTGGTAGGACTTGACCATTCCCCATAGCTAGAAAGCATATTCTTAATGAGTTTGTATTACCTGCCTTATATTATGGGCAGTGCATTAGTCAATCTCTCTTGGTCCATCTAGTTAAACTTTGTAAGAGGTATAAATATATATTATGAATGTAGTTAGAAATATTTGTGCATCTCTTAAAATTTGACTAGTTATGTGTTTGAGGTGCTCTAGTTTCCTCAGTAGAGCACTTTTTTAGTATTAGATTGAGACTGGTGCTACTTTTTGCCCAATAAAATTGAAACTGGTGCTACTTTTTGTTGGCTGTTGATGGTTCCTTTCAATAAGGGAATGATGAGCTCCTCATCTTTTTTGCCTTTTTAGTTAAATATCAGGATCAGGAGTCCCTCGACTTTGAAAACGTGGTGACTATATTCTCGGTTCCTTTATTTACAAGTTATTGATAATCATAGATTTTTTCTTTTCCACTCAAGTAATTAAAATTGTTTTCATCTTAATCTTTCGTGATATGAACCTTGAGAACACGGGCCTACCATAATATCAAGACCACAATAGGTTTTTGCCTAGCTTATGTATGGAATAAGAGGCGAGAACTATGTTTTAAGATACGTTCTAACATCATATGACGGTTTGATGATAGGGCCATGAAGAGCTTTGAACCTATTCAAACCCTAGTCCCAAATATTTACCAAAATTTTAAAAAAAAATTAAATGATTCACAAATTTGAGGTTTTGCATATTAATTCCCAATTATTCTCAATTTTTTAAAAAAGATTTGTGTTTTTAAAAGGCCAAGCGCCTCATAGAAATGTGCACGCTACCCAAAGTTTGACCATTCAAGTTGAGTAATTGCTATCATGCCTGATTGAGAAATCCATCATTTCAAAAGAGTGATGAGGAATGTTTTGTACTGAAGTCCACATAAAGGTCAAAAGCGTTTAGATTTATCATTAGCAAGTGGGGTAAATTTATCAACAGCCGTCTTTTATGTGGGTGTATGCCTCGTTAAGGCGATCTTAGATGGTTGTGAGGGAAAGGGTTGCTATTAGGTACCTATCCTGGCTATTGCCATTGGTGCTCATGTCAATCTTCTTCCATCAATCCTGGGGACATATAGAATGTATTTTAGTGTCAAATCATTGTGAATCACATGCATACTTTCACTGATTTGTATGCTCGCAAATAGCTGTGCACCTACTAAAGCTTGAAATTTTGACGGAATTTCTAATTTGTGAGGCAAAATTTAACATATATTAACATGGTAAAAGTTATTCCACTAAATTAATGCAAAGATAAAACGTAAACTCGAGCTAACTTTCATACTCATAAATAGTTGTGTGGCTCCGAGTCTTAACCATTTAGGTAGAAGTGCTTAAGTCGAGTACGTAGTTACTTAGTTTGCTGATTCGTTTGATTCGAATTTGAGTTCATAATTTGCTATTTTTGAATGAATCTAGTTTCCCGGGATAGGATGAGTTTATTTACTAATTAGATAAAATCTTAAGTTCAAATAATTTCTTTATGCTTTTAAAACTTTAAATGAATCCATTTTGCATGGATTAATTAGACAATTCTCTTGTTATGGCGTATTCGATTCACTGTATTCAATTTGTGATTCGCTGAGTGAGCGAACGAATTAAGTAACATAGGTCATGCACACAATAACAACTCATATTTTATAGTTTGGTATTAACTATCGAACTCATTAGAGCCGAGAAGAAGGGGAGAAGAACGGTACCGTTATGATGTCATCATTATTATTGCGAGTCACCGGAATTGAGGAAAATAAAGAAAAAGGAAGAAGAAAAGCGTGCTCTGATCATGGTTTAGGTGGGTGCTTTAAGAAGAAGAAGATGTTGAGGAAGAAAGTCGGTGCTTTCATAAATTAGCGCGACATAAGTGGGTGCTTTCAGCAATTGAAAAAAATGGACTTTTTTTCCTCAATGAAGAACATTAGCGCCCAGAATAGGCGCTTAATTCTATAAATCATTAGGTGTAAATCGAGGTCCTCCTAAAAGGATTTACATGATAGTTGTTGAATTTAGATAGTGTTTTGAGTGCTCTGAATGAGATCAATTCTTTGTCTCAATCTTTAACAAAAAAGATTTGGGTAGCTTTAAAGGCACCCACCGAATCTTGAGGGGCACCTACGACTAAAACCGATGTTATGATGGAGATCGTTTTTATCTCTCATCTTCCACCCAAGGGATGATCTCAAGGCCATAAACATACCATCATATGGTAAATTTTTTCTTATATATGGCACAGATCCCAAAAACATAGCCCTATGGTCATGTTTGAGCAAACATGACTTTGGGGTTATGTTCTTGGGATCTATGACACGTGAAATGAAAAATTAACCGTCTAATAGGTACGCCATGATCTTGAGATCCCTTGGGTGGACAATCGGAGTGGAAAACAATCTCTTTCATCAGATTTAAAGCGATCAATGGTTTTAGGCGTAGGTGCCCCTCAAGATTCGATGGGTGCATTTAAAGCTACCCTAATGATTTTTAGATCATGGACCACATGGAACACCTATCAAAGGGTACACATGTTAATCTCACATGACACACATTCCAATGATAGTCACCAAGAACAGGTTCGACAATAATTTGGTGAGGTTAAAATTGTGAAAAATCTAGCAAAATCAAGCAAGCTCGGCGAATATTTGGAGGAAATTTTATAAAATAAAATAAAAAAACAATATTTGAAAGTATAATTTTTTAAAAAAAAAATCATAAATCACAATTTTTTTGACTAGTTAAAAAATTATTCACAATTTTATAAAAACACACGAAGTTTTTAAAAATTCTCAAATATTTCAGGATTAACATGTAGAACTTTAATTTTGTAAATTATTTACAAAATTTCAAGGATTTTTGTACCTATGATTCCAATTAGTGATAGAGTTGAACAGCACAATCTTTTGGCTGGGTTATAAAGATGGACTAAGGTTGCGTTTGGGTTAGATCTTTTCGGGTAAAGAGCAGCTCTTTAATTTATTGGTTCCGACGAAAATTTATTTATATATTTGATAATATAGCTCCTTGCCTCATTTACTTCTGCTAAGAATTAACCAAAATCCGGCTTAAAAGTGCTAAAGCAAACTGTGGACATTACAAGAAGATGAAAAAAGAGTTAAAATAGGCCTTTTATTTTTTTGCGGTGAAAAGAATAGACGAGAGAAAATTTTTAAAAGATCGGTCTTTTCGGACGAGTGACTGCTACTCAGCCACGGGCAATGTGCTGCCACGTTTACATCTCTCATGTGCCGTTTTTGGATGTATAAAGGCCTTTACATACTTTATTTATAGCTAAAAATAACGGGAACCAACTGGCATGGTAACATGCTCAGTTTCAGCCAAATGACCATATTGGCGCTCTCTAATTGAATTTTTGTTTCGCGCCTACGTGATTATTTATGAGGGCGGGTATGCTCTAACCCTACTCAAATACATTGACTGCTTGCAATAAAATGACAGACGACCTTAGTCTTCCACACGATTGATCTTGAGATCATTAATTTACAACAAACGGTAGTTTTAATAAAATTATATTTCTTACCAATTAAAATAAAATTTTATTTGCTTGTGAATTGTATCATATGATTTGAAGGCCATTTTTTAGAGATCAATTTGTTTCACTTGAAATAAAAAAAAAAATTGATGGTATGATTATATGCTTATGGTCTCAAGATTCATCACGGAAAAGATTAGGATGAAAAATAATTTCTATCATTTGAATCCAAGCAATTTCCGGGTTTGAGGGGTTTTGAACATTAGCATCCTCAAAATCACGTAAGCAAGAAGAAAGGTTTTCAATTGGGTTTGTCCTATGCTTTTCTAATATGGAGCACTACTTATACACTGAAAATTGGCACTTGAAGACTTATGCTATGTAGAAACATTGTTAAGCCATTTGATTCAAAGACAATATCTAAAGACTAGGCGGAAAAATAGCCACGAAACACAATTTGACATAACCAAAAGTCATCATCTGATGCCGTGATCGACTATGGATGTAAGGAGTGCAAAAAGTTTCGGAGCTCTTAAATCTTCATAATTCTGAAATACTATACCATAGAGTTTAGACCAAAGTATTCAAATCGGATTCGATATCGGGTATCGGTATTTGGAGGACTAATACAATTTTATTTTTTTTTAAAAAAAAAAAAGGAAAACAAAGGTATTGACCGATACGTATCTGTATACCGAGTTGAGAAACCGATACATATCGGGCTCGATAAGTATCAATTTGCCGATAAACTGATACCTATCGGTATCGACCGATTTTTTTTACCATGGTTCAAACTATCGTGCGTCATTTCCGAGTGGGACAATTCACATTTTAGCAATGTAATGTGATAATTGAAAATAGGGTTCCGCCTAACATTTAAACTATATTATACTATTTTTTTTTTTGATAACCTAGTATCCAGGCTTCTTAGAGCACCGGCCTAAACCTAGGGGCACATGCGCACCCCAAATTCAGCACATGCCAAGTCAGTACAGGATATAAATCCCTAGGGTGGCCTCAAGGAAGAGAGGGGATTCAAATTCAGGTCTCCTATTTTTGAAGTAGGTATCTGGCGAGCTCACCTAACCCCTTGAGGTTAACACCATTACACTATTACAGTACACTTTTAATCTTACACCATTAAAAAGTTCTCTAATTGGTAAAACCATCATTCGACCCAATCCAAACAATTGGTGAAATTTAATATCGATATTAGATTGTATAGAGGAAATGATTTAAATAATTTAAAAGGTGTTATTATAAGGTCTATTGACATTCAATATATGAGCTATCACTTTGTCGACTTGAATTGCTTACTAGTATAAAAAGATCATTTAAACATCATTTGGTGATTAAAGGGCGGGCATCAGAATCAGGTCCTTATAATAAAGAAGAAGAGTTTAATCGGGGTTATTATCAACCGATGGAGTTGAATTGGGCCAAACTTTTGGCTACCCAACGAGAAAATGGCATATGTGTGACCCAACAGGTCAAGTGAACATGCCTGATCTGACCCGATAACTTGTATCAAGCAAAAGTCCGACTTGAAAACACGACCCAATAAAAACTCCTTATTTTTCATGATTTATATATATATAGTACTAGGTGGGTCGACCCAACCTAATTTTGCCCGACCAGACATCTTAGTAGAGCCAACCCGCCCCAAAGGTTGTGTCAGATGTCCCATCCCGAACCCGATCGAAAAGGTCAGGTTGGGCATAGGGTCGGCTCGGCCCATTTAGAGCCCTAAGTTTAAGGTTTAATAGGAGCATTCTTGTCATTTTATGAGCCGAGACAGGAGCATATGCAGCAGGGAGTGCTTTAATAATTTCGTATCTACGATATGCGTTATCTTCTAATTCCCAACTCTCTGACTACCACTAGAGCAGATAATAAAGCTCCGTTGATGAAGAATGATTGAGAGGGATGCATTGGGTGCCACGTGGCCTCATCATGGGATGTTTCGTTACCCTACCCATAACTCATAAGTCAGGTCCCCATCCCAACAGGAGCGACGACAGTTGTTATATGATGATGGCTCTTACGAAAAGCTAAGAAGATGATAATTGATAACCCCACCACTTTTATTTCTACGACAATAGAAGAAGCCTAATTAACGGTCATCCTTTTGGATGGGTCATTGCTAAGAGCTAGTTACCAAAATTGCCAAATTAAAAAAAAAAAAAAAAAATTATTTTTTTCATAAAAAGTTGAAAACTGTTTAAAAAAAATTGTATTGTTTTACGTGTTAAAAACGTTTTTTATGTTTTGCCCCGAAAATTTTGTCATTTTTATAATAAAAATAAAATACTTATTTTATTAATTTTTGAAATAATTTCATTACTTTTTTTCAAATGCTTTTCCATCTTTTTTCAAATTTTGCCAATTCTTTCACAGTTCCTTTTTTGGTTTTATGCCTTGCCAATTTTTTTACCAAATTTTGACTTGGTAGCTATAGTTGAGTTTTGACTCACAAATTTAGATGATGGAGATTATTTTTTGCTCCAATCATTGACACAATATATCTTGTGATCATGGGCCAAGAATCAGGCGGTTAGTTTTTTATTTCCTGTGGTACACATCACAAAAAGTGATCCAAAAATCATGTTTAATGTATGATATGATTATATTATCTTTTGATGATGAATGCCACTTGGAATCAAAATATGCCCGTTGGATGGTAAACCCATGATCTTAAGATATATGAAGATTAGAATATGATCTCCATCGTATGATTCAAAGCAATAACCACTGAAATATGTAAAATCCTACCTTTTCCATTATAATTAATAGTAAATATTTTTTAGATTTTATATTATTTGTTATTATTTTTTGTATGGCTCTATTTTAGGGCTGTCATCAGGCCGGTTTATATTCAGCCCCCCTAAAACCTATCCCAGCTTTTCCGGCCAAGCGTAGGCTCTAACTGGGCCCTAACTTAGGCGGCTTTGATATGCCTAGTAATTTTCAATGATGGAAAACAAAATTCTGTCATCTCTTTATAAGTATTTAAATTATCAATCTTTATAACTATTCAATTTTAATGAGGAGCTGGGCTTTAATAGTAAGCGGACCATGACCGAGCAATAGCTTAACTATTATTCTCTTTCCTTGTAGAAGCAACAAGACGTGGGCTCTATATCTATAGCATCTTGAAGAAAAAAAAAACGGAAGGAAATCATACCAGTGATATTAGGTACTTGACCCAGTGGCGGACACATGTATGGGCGAGTGTGGGCGTACGCTCGCCCTGACTTTAAAAAGAAAAGAAATTTAATATTTGCGTTATTTCCGTAAGAAGAGTCGGTAAAAAATCTCTTGAATTTTGTCTTGGGTACCTCTCTTTGCACCCATGCCATCTCTGAAAGTGCTCACGTCTTAGACTCCTTGCATACCATTGATTGCTTCAGATCAATGATGGAGATAGTGTTTCAGGCCAACATTTCACAGAATAGATCTTGAGATCATGACGCATCTATCAGATAGTAAATTTTTTATTCCATATGTCACTGATCTCCAAAAGATGGTCCTAAATTGACGTTTGGGTGTGATGTCTGACATTTGATTCAAAGACCATTTTTGGGGGGATCTGTGACACCTGGAATAAAAACTGACCGTCTGATAGGTGCGTCATGATCTCAAGATCTCTTGTGTGGAGCATCGGGATGAAAGATGACCTCCATCATCTGATCCGACTTAATCAATGGTTATCAAGGGGACTAAGACGTGGCGCAAATGATGATACCCCTTTTGCTTTTCTTATAGAATAAAAGATTTCTATTTTGCAATAATGTGGGTCCATTTTCTTTTCTTAAGATAAAATTGAATAAAATTTTACTAAAATTTAGCTGATTTTTTTTTCGCCCACCATTGGAGCTAAAATCTTAAGGGACTAATTTATTTGCAATCCTTAAAATGCGAGATTCTTTCTTTTCAACTCAAGTTTTGCATGCTACAACCATTTGACTGTTTTGAATTTGACGATGAAGATAGGTTTTAAACCTAATTTTTTACACAATAGATCTTGAGATCATAGACTCGCCATCAAACGCTAGTTTTCTCTATGTGGCACACATCTCAAAACGTAGCCCTAATTTAGTGTGATGTGTGCCTCATTATTTTTAATCACTTTATTGAGATTTGTGCCACTTAAAATAAAATAAATTGACCGTCGGATGGTACACTCATAGTCTCAAGATCCTTTGTGTGGAAGATTGAAGTGAAAAACGAACTCCACCGTCTAAGTCAAATCAATCAATTGTTAATGATCAAAAGATCGTACTAAAAAGATTAAACGCAATAATCAAAAGATCATATGTAGAAAAGACCATCTAAGCCGTCATATTTGAAAGCCATGATAAAAAAATCCTATGTTAAAAAATTGGCACGAAACACAATTTTTATGATAATATATATTTTAATATCTTTTAAAATTATAAATATATATATTTTTATATGTTTTTTAATCCCAACAATTTTTTCGAAAGTTATTCCGAAATGAATTGAAATTAAATCTAATTCATCTTGCGTCCCACCTAGATGAAAATCCTGGTTCCGCCACTGACCTGACCCATGCACTAAGGGCAGTGTATTGATCAATCTCCTCCCAAAATTGGCAGTAAAAAATATTTGTACATCTCCAAGGCTTGCGTCTAGGTTGGGGATGGAGATTGACCCATGCACAAAACTTGGTGCACGGCAATGCAGCTACTTGTTTAACAACTATTGGCTTGGAAGAATTTCTCAAAAAAAAAAACAAAGGAACTATTGGCTTGGAAGAATGAATTGATAGACAGGGAAGAGAAAATTCAATGTTGCATTGTAGCACCATAATTTTGGTGCTATCCTATTTCAAAATAGACAGTTTTGGAACATGAAGCCTACTCAGCAGTCCACCAGATGCGGGCTGCGGTTTGGTGGGGTCCAGATTGCACCAGCTGGCGTAGTGGCCCCACCTAATCAATTCTCTGGTTAAAATTTTCCTAACCATTCTAGCCAGGTCAGCATCTCTCAAAGACTTGATTTGAAGATTTGAGCCTTAACTTGGAAATAGGGATGCAAGCTTTGAACCGATCCCGAGTCGAACCGAAAACTGACTGAAATCGAACTGAACTATTTTGGTTTGGGTGACTCAAAACCGAAAATCGAGGGGATAGATTGAGTAAACAAAAAAAAATCGAAAAAATTGAAAAAAATACATTAAAAAAATAAAAAGTAGGTATTTTACCTATACTAAACCAAATCGATTTTGATTTCAAAAAAAAAAAGAACCGAACCAAATGGGTTTCGATTCAGTTTGAGGTGTACCGAATCGAACACTGAAAATTTCGGGTTCAGTTTGGTTTGATACACCAAACTTGCATCCCTACTTGGAAACAAGTTACTTTCGTGCATTCAAGTAGCTTTTGCCTTTCTAACATGAGTGCATTAGGACTTAGTAATGATCTAACTTCTCAAGGAATCTTAGGATGTGTTTGGGATTGGTTTTTTGGAGGCAAAGAGCAGCCCACTTAAAAGAGCAGGCTTAAATGACTCTTTTAAAGAGACTCAAATTAAGCTTTTTCACTCTCCCAAAGAGCTAAAAACACATATAATCAAATACAATCTCATACTAAGGGCGTCAAAATATAATCCCTATCACGTGATTAAGAGCCTAAAATGCACACACAAAAAAAAAAAAAAAAAAAAAAAAGGTCAATCAAGTTAAAATAATCACATGGTATTTTTTTTTTCGTTTCTTTTATTTGCTTTTACACCCTTACTCCTATGATAAAATTAGATTTTAGATTCAATCATGGGGCCAACTCAGATCTAGACTATGGCTAGTTTAAGCCAAACCCCAAACTGTAATCATCTCCATTGTAATCAGCCTTCTCTAATCTATTTGGGAAGGCTTATACATATCTTGACTTAGACTAAGCTCTAAAATTACTGTAAAACTGTGATCATCTCCATTGTCGTTGCCTTGTTTCATTTTTGTTGTCACCGCATTAGCTCATTTTTTAAGGTAAAGGAATTCATCAGATCTAGTTATACTTTCCTATGTAAAGATATTCTTTATGAATGAAAGCTTCTCAACTCTCAAGATTCTTACAATTAGCCCATATCCCTCTCTCTCTCTCTCTCTCTCTCTCTCTCTCTCTATTTTAAGTATAATAAAAGTACTCTTCTATTTTAATAAATTTTCATGGTATCAAAACCATGGTTGGCTCCAGTCTTGACGTCAGAGTAGCTATGGTCCTAGCTCTTAATCCTATATCGTTTGCAATCCCATCTTCTAATTGTTAGAAGTTTCTATTTTGGTGGCCATCACTATGATCAAATCCATTGACCGGTGAATGGTATAAGATCAATCTTGAGATGTGTAATTGTTATTCCGGTGAATTTGAAGAGAATAGGCAACTAATTAGTGAGTCTTTTAATTAAGGTATGACTGTGATTTCTAATCACACTATAATTAGAAATTAAAGTCCTTAATGGGAAAGGACTCTTTGGCTATGAATATAAGGGGTGTCTGGTCCCAACGATTGCTCGACATAATTCAATCCTCCCTATTGGCGAAAGCATCCCCATTGTGCTAGGAGATATTGAACGCGAGAAGATCGTTAAAGATCGGCAACCAACTATTGATGGCTCACACTCAAGGTACGCACATATATTTAATTTATAGATTATTGGTTTATTATTTTTGATTGATCATGTGCTTAGATCTTTCGGCTTAATTTTGGATGGTTGGATCGATAGATCCATTTAAATTCCATCAATTGGTATCAGAGCTATGATTGACGTTATGATCGGTCAAATCATTAGTATATAAGTTTTATCTTGGTGTTTGATTTCAAGTTTAAAACAAATTTTTATTTTCGGATTTAAGATGTTTTGAGCGTGTTTTTTCACACTCAAGGATTGGGTGATACGCCTGCTTTTAATTATGGCTGCAAATAAAAGAGACTTAAGGTCTCTGTTTATTCCAGTCGTGAAGAAGACGACTAGCCTTCCCTTACCTCTCTGTTTATTCAATTTTGTTGGCTGCAACTACAAAAAAAAAAAAAAAAAAAAAAATTTTGGCCGCCGGTGGGGGTTCTCCGGCCACCGGACTGGCACCGGCCGACGGCCAGTGTCGGGGCCGACCAGACCATGCACCAGACCGTCGGGTCTGGTCACCGGTGAGGGGCGGGGGATGGCTGCTATGGCAGTTCCTGCAAGTTTAAACAAAAAAAAAATAATTTGTGGTTCTTTAGGTGCGTCCGGCCGTGAGATCTTTCCGTGACCGACCGGCATCGGCCAACTTCCACCGGCGGGCCTCGGTAGTCCTGGCTGGTCGCGTGGGGTTCGAGTGCTGGTCATTACTGTGTAACCTCAAAAAAAAAAAATCTAAGAAGATGAACAGTGCCTTGGGGGGGGGGGGGGGGGTTTAGGGTTTTTTCTGGACGGATCGGGTCTGTCCCCTACCCGACCCGACTGGCCCTGTTGGTCCCTGGCCCGACCCGCCTGAGCCTATTTGGCCCACGAGACCCGTTTGGCCCATATGGCCCGCCTGACCTGACCCGCCTAGCCCTTTGGCCCCGCTTGACCCATCTGGCCCATTTGGACCATGGCCTGACCCACAGCCCGATACCCGGCCCACTGGCTGAAGCCTACTCCGCCACTCAGGCCCATGGTTCGGGCTTGACCTGCTGGGCTCGTGGCCCACTGGGCCCCTTTGGCCCATGGCCCGGCCCGATACCTAGCCCATTATGCCCTTTATATTTCCTATTCTTCTCGGACATTTTTCGGGTCATTTATAGGTCCGATTTTCGGACATTATATATGAATTTTGACTATCTCGGGCATTTCAGATCCGTTTTTGAGGTCTATTTTTGACAATAAGCTCTCTGTTGTGATTTTTTCATGACCTGATGTTATTTTTTCCATTTTTTAATTGTGTAATCAATTTTTTGAGTACCATTAATTAGAATTGGGTAGTGGAGGTTGTGCTCCACCATCATGGCTGGTACTTACATATTATAATGCTCGTTTATTGTCAATTTTGACACCTCCTTATAACACGAATTGGACTTGGCTTATTCTTTTAATATCAAGTTTGTGATCATTTAAAATATTATCAAACCTATTTTGAAAACATGGCTTGGAAAGATTCTTCTGCCCAACTGTGATGATCCTTCCTAGTGTCGTGGTTTTCATTGTGAGGTTTAATTTTGTCCAAGACCGTATTTCAAATTCAGTGAAAAGTGTGTAGTGAACGTTGGCGTCACAACATAAGGGATTCTTCTGCCCAACGGTGATGAATCACTTAATGTTGTATGATGGCTGTGTTTCACTATTCATTATTTTGTGTGTGGGTACTGCTAGCGTATTGTGACTCGACCCAACGGAGGGTCATAACAACGCAATTAGTACCACAATCATTAATATAGATTGAGGAAGTGGCTAGTGTGTTCTGACTCGACCCAACGGAGGATTATAATGACAAATTATTTCTCAATAAAATCACATTGGTTTTAATTTTTATATTCCTTGACATATTTTAACTATTACGTCACATATTATAATTATAACCTTGTGGAATTTATAGTTACTTCGATTGTATGTGGACATAATAAAGCCCTTAATTATTGTGCAGCATTGAACCCGTCTATGATAACCAATATGATTGGTGGAATTGAACTTTTGAGTGGATCAAATTATAAGAAATGGAAGGAACAAGTTGCAATTGTTCTAGGCTGCATGGATCTTGACTATGCTATACAATCTGATAAACCCAAGGTGCTCACCGCTAATACCTCGGCTGAGGATCTGGCAGTGAACAATGCGGATTTGGATAAATGGAATAGATCAAATCGTATGAGCCTCATGATCATAAAGAGTTCCATTACTGATGCGATCCGAGGAGGTATTCCCGACTTGCACAATGCAAAGGAATATATGTAAGCCATTCAGGAATAATTTCAGGGAACTTCTAAAGCACTTGCCAGTAGTCTAATTGTTAAAATGGGAACCATGAAATATGATGGTCATAGTGACGTACGGGAGCACATTATGAAAATGAGTGGCATGACAACTCAATTGAAAGAACTTGACATGAGTTTTTCTGAGGGTTATCTTGTTCACTTCATTATGACTTCTCTTTCTACACAATTTGGCCGGTTCAAGATCAATTATAACACGCAGAAAGAGAAATGAAAGATGAACGAGTTAATCGCTCACTGTGTCCAAGAAGAAGAAAGACTTCGGGCTGAAAAACCTGAAAGTGGCCATTACGCCGCTTTTGGACTATCAAAAGGCAATTTCAAGCAAAAGAATGGACAATATAAAGGAAAGAACGTGAAAGCTCCTCCACCGAAAACCAAACAAGGGGAATCTAGCAAATCTACTTCTGGCATCAAGTGTCACTTCTGTAAGAAGAAGGGACACATTAAGAAGAATTGTCAGAAATACAGAGATTGGATAGTTAAGAAAGGTAATGACCTAGCCTTTGTGTGTTTTGAATCACTTTATGTTGATGCTCCACGCAATACTTAGTAGATAGATTATGGTGTCACTATTCACATAAGTAATTCAATGCAGGGATTTCGATCCAGCAAGAAGGTAAGTAAAGGCGAACGTACCATCAAACTCGAAAATGGAGTAGAAGCAGACATGGAGGCCATTGGGACTTTCCGTCTCATTTTAGATAGTGGTTTTATTTTGGATTTAGTTGATACTATTTATGTTTCAAGTATTATTAGAAACCTTATCTTAATTTCTAAATTAGATTCATTAGGTTTTGAATTTAAATTTGGACATAATATGTTTACTCTATTATTTCATTTCGATATTATGGGTGGTGGCTCATTAGTGGGTAATCTTTATCAGTTGAATTTGGATTCATTTTATGCCCAATCTTTAGTTTCTATGCATGTGAATGATAAAATAAGTAAGAAACGAAAACGAGCAATCGACAACTCCTCCATTTTATGGCATAAACGTTTAGGCCATATATCTAAGGATAGAATGAAGAGATTAATTAAAGATGATATAATCAATGCGCTCGATTTCTCTGATTTCAATACTTGTGTTGATTGCGTTAAATGGAAACTCACAAAGACTAATAAGAAAGGGGCTATCAGAAGCACGAGTTTGTTGGAAATAGTTCACACTGATATTTGTGGACTGTTTCCAACTCCCGCTATTGGTGGTCAAAAGTATTTTATTACTTTCACTGGTGACTATTCTCGTTTTGGTTATATATATCTCATTCATGAGAAATCTGAGGCCCTGGATATGTTTAAAATCTATAAAGTCGAAGTTGAGTTACAAATCAATTCGAAGATTAAAATTGTGAGATCTGATAGAGGCGGGGAGTACTATGGTAGATACTCAAAGTCACAATCCAGACCTTCGCTCAGATTCAAGAGCATGGCATTGTCGCTCAATACACCATGCCTGGAACACCTGAACAAAACGGTATAGCTAAGCGACGAAATCGTACTCTTATGGATATGGTGAGAAGCATGTTATGCAACTCTAAGTTGCCTATGTTCTTGTGGAGAGAAGCCTTGAAAACAGCGGTGCATATCCTAAATCGAGTTCCTAGTAAGGCAGTTCCCAAAACTCCTTATGAGCTATGGGTAGGAAGAAAACCGACTTTAGGATATTTATACATTTGGAGCTGTTTGGTTGAAGCAAAGGTGTACAACCCACAATTAGAAAAATTGGACCCTAAAATTATAAGTTGTCATTTCATTGGTTACCCTGATAGATCAAAAGGCTATCGATTTTATTGTCCCACTCATAGTACCCGGATTGTTGAGACTAGATATGCAAAATTCTTTGAGGATCGTGTGATCAGTGGGAGTGTTGTGCCTAGGAAAATCAATTTTGAGGAGAATCGAGTTATAATTCCTATCCCTTTTATCCAAGAAAAAGTGGCACCAACACCAGTTATTCAAGCAAGTGTTGATACACCTGTGACTATACCTATTGAAACACCCCAAATTGAGGAGACTCTTGCTCCCATGGCGACTGCCAATGATCTACCATTGCGTAGATCAGAGAGAGCAAAGAAGCCAGCCATTTCTGATGACTATATAGTTTACCTCAATGAGAGTGAGTTTGATTTTGGAAAGGAATCAGATCTTGTTTCCTTTAGTCAAGCCATGAAGAGCGACAAATCCACTCAATGGCTCGAAGCCATGAAAGATGAGTTGGAATCAATGAAACATAACTCGGTCTGCGATCTTTGTGAGTTACCTGACGGAGTTAAGCCTGTAGGCTGTAAATGAGTATTTAAAACCAAGCAAGACTCCAAAGATAATATAGAGAGATACAAGGCCAGGTTAGTCGCAAAAAGTTTCACTAAAAAAGAGGGAATAGACTATAAAGAGACATTTTCTCCTGTCTCTAAAAATGAATCTTTTCGGATAGTCATGGCATTGGTAACTCATTTTGACTTAGAATTGCATTAAATGGATGTTAAAACTGTTTTTCTGAATGGCGACTTGCATGAAGATGTCTTTATGACACAACCTGAAGGTTTTCAGGTTGAGGGGGAGAGTCATTTAGTTTGTAGACTCAAAAGGTCTATATATGGTTTAAAGCAGGCATCTCGACAATGGTACTTAAAATTTCACGAAGTAATTTCAAATTTTGGTTTTAAAGAAAATACTGTGGATCAATGCATATATCTTAAAATCAGTGGGAGCAAATTTATCATCCTTATTTTATATGTTGATGATATATTGTTTGCGAGTAACAATTTGAGCATGTTACAGGAGACAAAGAACTTTTTATCAAATCCTTTTGATATGAAAGACCTTGGTGAAGCTTCCTACGTGATAGGAATTGAGATTCATCGAGATAGAACCCGTAGCATATTGGGATTGTCTCAAAGAGCTTATATTGATAAAGTTCTTAAAAGGTTTAACATGCATAATTGTTCAGCTACTGTTGCCCTTGTCGTTAAGGGCGATAAATTTAGTCTACTTCAGAGTCCCAGGATCGATCTGGAGCGAAAACAGATGGAGACAATTTCCTATGCATCGGCAGTTGGGAGTCTCATGTATGCACAAGTCTGTACTCGTCCAGATATAGGTACCAATGTAATCCTTGTTTGGATCATTGGAAAGCAGCCAAGAAAGTTTTTCGCTATTTACAAGGGACTAAAGGACACATGCTCACATACAAAAGAACAAATAACCTTGAAGTTGTTAGTTATATCTTATGATAACTTCTTAATCAATCCACATCTTTAAGGCCTCCCTCTTCATCTTCACAGCCATACTGGGTGCTTTCATAAAGTTTCGTTCACTTCTTAATCCATCCATCCACCCACATTTTTTCCATATAAGTGAGTGCTTCCAGCGATTCGGTAGAGCTTATAGAGGTACTCTATAATATTTTATTAATATATATATATATATATATATATATATATATATATATATATATATATATATATATATGGGCATAATAAAGTTTCATATATATTAGGTGCAAAATGGAAAAAATAGTGAGACAATTAAAAAAATACCTCTATTTGTATCAACTAAAACTCTAAAAGCATCTACCTAAAGCCTCACTTGGAGATGCTTTGATGGTTTGACAAGTGACGACAGGGGGGACAGGGGGTTCTCACATGTACAAAGTGGCACCCTTGTGGCACATGAGCTACACTTTAAAAACCTTCTCATTTTATTGGGGAGCAATAATCAAAAGGACAAAAATGAAATGAAAAGCCTCACTATTTTTTTTATTTTTTTTGGAGAATGAAAAGCTTCACTTGGAGTAAAATAGAAACTTATTTTCCACCCATGCATTAACAAAAACGATTTTTTTTTTTTTTTTTTTAATGGATTAGTGAAGGCATAATATATTAAACAAAACAGCGAGACGCTGACCGATTACAAAAGGCGGACAAACCGACAAAAACAAAAATCTTAAAGGGATAAATTAAGAACTTCTACTTTTCATTCTTTAGCGATTTGAATTTGATGACCCCCTGTACTTGGACACATGTACGCTTTTTCTCATTTAATTAGATATCACATGTACAAAGTGGCACCCTGCTTGTGACACATGGCCCAACCTAATAGAAGGCTATGCCCAGTGCACAAGGTTCTCGTGAGAAGTTGATGGTAAGAAGCATTACTCTCAATGATGGAGAGGCCGCTAATTCTAAAACTCCAACCTGTAACCTATTTTTTTGGACGGACAACACTTGGCATCACACCAAGGTCGGACCTATGTCCCCACCTAATACCAATTCTTAAATAAATTGTATCCCTCATGTTATCCATTTATATGGATATTTATTGCCACACAACTAATGGAAATAGTAAATCAATGGAACATAATAGTGATCAAGTCGTGATTCAATAATAATTCGACAAGGTTAAAATTGAAAAAACTCAGACAAAATTTGATAAGTTCAAGGAAATATTTGTAGAGAGAGAAAAAAATATTAAAAAGTATAAAAAATAAATATAAAGATTTATAATTTATTAAAAAAATAGTGAGTTATTATAAAATCTTAACAACACATTGATTATTGAAAATTTCGCATATGATTAGGGATTAATTCACAAAACCTCAAATTCACGATTTTTTTCAAAAAATCTGTAAATTTGGTGACTACATGGAGTGTTAGTGTGTAAAAAATAATTTATAGAAACATATAAGATCTAGGCTAAAATCGTTTGATCAACATATGAGGTGCGACAATAATCTAGTAAGATAAATCTTACTTACCTGATCAGATGATAGCGAATACGTGCTTGAACGGCAGATCCTCGCTATGAGATGACGACCCTTAGAACAAACTACCTCTCTTTCTTTCTATCTTTATTGATGGGAATAACATTGAGAATAGCCAAAGAGGGGACATTGTCCTCCTTAAATAGACATTGATTAGTCTCCTAGCCCATCAAGGAAACTAAATCTAGAGGATGTGTCACGTCTATAAAAGGGATTACCACAACCCTATAAATAAGGAATTCCACCAGATTGCGTGGTGATTCCCATTGTGCCATGTTTAGAAAGTCTCACCAATTTAAGTTTTAGTTATTTAAGGAAAAAGGTTAGTGTGTGGGTCACAAATACCCAACAATCTCCCACTTGATCCACACACTAACAAAATATTGTTTTAAATAAATTCATGAATTTGTCCTTTTGAAAAGCGGATGGTCATCCTTATAATTTTATAAAATCATTGACTTTCAAAGAACTTGACACAATACATCATCCTCTTAAGTTCAAGAAACAATTATAATAATGGATCATGGATGCCTATAATGTACCATGCTTTTCAATTGGCAATAAGGCAGTTCCATGGTCACAAAATTATCATTGTTAATGGACCGAAGAGTATTACTTGTAATTTTGTGACACCAGAATATGCACACTTTAATGCAATCACTTGTGTGCATACTTGCATTCGTCCAGCTTCATACCCTAAGGTATGTTATCCTGATATCTTACGGCATATGCCATGTGAAAATCATCACCTAACTATCAAGATAAAGATTATACAACCGTGGTGCCTAATCACGATAGCCCAAGTTTCTTTATTTGAGCACTTATGCTCTCAGGCCAACATTGCATATGCTAATAATGATAATCACAATAAAGATTGAGTAGAATGAAAAAAAAAAAATATGCATCAAATGATAATAAAAAAAATATAAAGAGTGTTGACAATAAAATAGAATAAACATTGTGGAAGAAACTCCCACTCAATTAATTTACTCGAGTGTTTCTAACACTCCCATCCGGATCACGTGCGCTAAAAAATCTTTTGGTTGAAGCCCCTTGGTGAGTGAGTCAACAATCATTTCCTCATAAGGAAAATGAGGGATCTTAATGACTCCTTCACAAACCTTTTCCAGCACCATCATATACTTGACCTCGATGTGCCTATTGCTCTTGGTTCGTTTCCCGCTCTCGATGAAATCAATGGCAGCTTTATTATCGCAATAAATGGTCAAGGGCTTATGAATTGAATCTACAACTCTTAACTCACCAATGAAGCTTTTTAACCAAATGGCATGCTTGGTGGCCTCATAGCATCCAATGAACTCTGCGAACATAGTGGAATCCGATGTTATAGTCTGTTTGGAGCTTCTCCAAGTAATAGCACCATGAGCGAGCTTGAAGATGAAACCCGAAGTGGATTTGTGAGATCGATCACACCCTGCATAGCTGGAATCGCTATAACCAACGACTTCAAGTTCATTTGATCTTCTGTATATAAGCATGTGGTCCTTGGTTCGTTGCAAATATCGCAATACCTTCTTGACAGCTATCCAATGAGCAAAACCCAGATTTAGCTTAAACCTCCCGAGCATCCCAACGACAAAACTGATGTCGGGTCGCATGCAGGTCATAGTATACATAAGGCTTCCTACTGCAGAGGCATATATAGTCGGATCCACTCGCTGTCTCTCCATATCATTTTTAGGGCATTAATCTTCACTTAAGAGATCACCCTTAACAATTGGAGCACTGGAAGGATTACAGTTCTCCATTTTAAAGCGTTTGAGGATCTTGTCGATGTAGACTCTCTGAGATAATCTTAAGAGCCCAGCTCCCCGTTGCCTGTGGATTTTAATTCCCAGAATGTACTGTGCATTCCCCATATCCTTCATGTCGAAATAATTGGATAGGAAATGTTTTGTATCGTGTAGAAGATGAATGTCATTACTTGCGAGGAGAATATCATCAACATATAACACTAGGATGATGAAACGACCTTTGTCTTCTTTATATATATGCACCGATCCATGGCATTTTCTTGAAAATCGTATTCCGTAACAACTTGATCAAATTTTAGATACCACTGCCTTGAAGCTTGCTTCAAACCATAAATGGACTTCTTCAGCTTGCACACATGATCCTCTTGACCATGTATCTCAAAACCCTCAGGCTGAGACATATAAATCTCTTCTTCTAAATTACCGTTGAGGAAAGCCGTCTTTACATCCATCTGATGTAATTCTAAGTCATAGTGTGCCACTATTGCTAAAATTATTCGAAGAGAGTTCTTGGATGAAACAGGATAGTATGTCTCATTGTAATCAATTCCCGGTCTCTGTGTGAACCCTTTAGCTACTAATCTGACTTTGAATTTATCAACATTTCCTTTAGAGTCCCTTTTAACTTTGTATACCCATCTGCATTTGTTCGCCTGGCAACCTTCTTGAAGGATCACAAGGTCTCAGACATCATTCATTTTCATAGATTGCAACTCTTCTCTCATGGCCTCCTGTCAATGTGGAGATTGATCGCTTTTCATAGCTTGAGAGAAGAAGGAAGGATTATCAGTGTCCAGATCAACATCATCACTTTCTTGTAGATAGACTTCATAATCATTAGATATCGCAGGTCTACGATCTCGATTGGATCTCCTTAGAGCAATCGGTGGCCCCTCAGGAAGATGAGGGGGAGGTGGAGCACTAAAAGTTTCAACATTGGGATTGGGCATAGGGATAGGAATTTGTATAGTTGTTCCTATAGGAATAGGAGGCGTAACATGAGTATCATCTTCAAAGACAATTTTCTTATATTTTTTACTCTCACTGATGAAACTATCTTCAAGAAACTTGGCATTGGAGGTCTCTACGATCTCCAACGGTCGAGATGGGCAATAGAACCTATATGATCGGGTGCGCTCGAGGTAACCAAGGAAGTAACATGTGACGGTGCGTGGATCAAGCTTCTTCAGGTTGGGATCATAAAGTCTTGCTTCTGCCAAACACCCCCACACATGCAGATGTTTAAAACTTGGTCTACGGCCAGTCCAAAGTTTGTAAGGTTTTTCTGGAGCAACTTTGCATGACACTCGGTTAAGAATATAAATTGCGGTTTTGAAGGCTTCTCCCCAAAAACTTTCAGGAAGGTTCGAGTTGCACATCATGCTGCGAACTGCTTCCTAATAAGTGCGATTTCTTCTTTCGGAGACATCATTCTGTTGAGGGGTACCAGGCGAAGTGTACTGAGGAACAATCCCATGTTCCCTTGAGAACTGAGCAAATATTTCGTGATTAACACCATCTAAATTCATCTTCCCATAGTATTCTCCTCCACAATCTGATATAACGGCTTTAATTTTCTTATCAGTCTGTTTCTCAGCTTTCGTTTTAAAGATCTTGAACATATTAAGTGCCTCAGACTTTTGATGAATCAGGTATACATAGGCATAACGAGAAAAATCATCTATAAAACTGATGAAATAACGTTGTCCACCTCGTGAAGGTGTGGGAAATGGTCCACAAATGTCTGTGTAGATCAGTTGTAACAGAATAGAGGATCTAATAGCCTCAACCTTTCGTTGTTTCGTTGAATTTCCCTTAATACATTCAATACATGTGGTAAAATCATTAAAATCAAGATGATTAAGAATGTCATCTCTGACCAGAGTTTCTAATCTTTTCTTCGAGATGTGACCCAAACGTTTATGCCAAAGCATAGAGGAGTTTTCTGTCAAAAGGGAGCGCTTTGTTTCGGATGAGGTGATAGAGACACATGCAAATAATGTAGCAGAAATATCATCAAGAGATAAGCGAAACAATCCATCTACTAATAAATCATGTCCCACAGTAATAGTGTCCTTAGAAATAATCAAGGAGTCTCTAGTAAAAGTAAAAGAATAACCAAAAGTAACTAATCTGGAGATGGAAATTAGATTTCGTCTAAAGGACGGAATGAAATAAACATTTTCAAGTATTAAAATATGTCCAGTGTCTGAAACAAGCCGGTAAGTTCCAACAGCCTCGACCTTGACTGTTTACTCGTTTCCAAGGAAAAGCCTTTCATCCGATTTTGGGCTTCTCCTGCTTACTAATCCCTGTAAGGAATGAGTAGCGTGTACCGTGGCACCAGAGTCAACCCACCAAGAATTTTCGGAAACCTTAACCAGATTTGATTCAGAACAAACATGAGCGAAATGAATATCTTGGTGTTTCTTCTTCATAATACTTTTCCATAAATAACAATCCTTCTTAAAGTGACCTTTCTTTTTACAGAAATGGCAGCCATCATCATTATTATTCACAATAACTTTCTTCTTGAAGTCCTTCTTGTTCCCTTTATTCGTGACGTGATTCTTTCTTTGACTATTTTTCTTATAAACAGGATTATAGGCAAAATGTGCAGACTCAACCTTGTTTTCCCGCAACCGTTGTTCTTCTGTTATACACATTGAGATAAGCTGGTTCAAGTCCCATTTTTCCTTCTGGACATTATAATTTTTCTTAAAAGTATCAAACTGACTCAGAAGGAATGCAACAACTAAATGTACTATAGCAGTTTCCTCAAAGGGAATGCCTTGCTCCTTAAGCTTCATCGCTAACATGGACATTTTGATAATGAATTCCCTAACAAAACTCTTTTCCATCATAGCGCATGTTCATAAACTCCACAAGATAACCATATTACAGAGATTTAGTGGACCCAACAAACTGATCCTCGATGTTTTTCAACAACTCGCGGGCGGTGTCAGTGGTCTTAATACCACAACGAATGATCTCACTCATGGAAGCGCGAATAATCATGATGGACATACGATTTGCCTTCTCCCACTTAGCATGCAAAGCTTTTTCAAACTCTGAAGAGTTATCGGTAGGAGTTACAGGTCTGTTTTCCGATAAAACAAAGTCATAATTTAGGTAACCAAGGGTCAAATCCAGACCCATTCGCCAAGTGGAATAGTTGGCACTAGTCAGCTTTTTAATGCTCGTCATCTGTTGTTGTAACAGTGATCCGTCCATAGCTGCAATGACATATATCATTGTCAGCACATGTTCATTTAGAACTTTACTTAATTTGAATTCGTACCTGGGGTCAATGTCGAATCAATCAGAGTGTATTAAGCATGTGCAGAAGCATCCACTCTGAGGGACAGATATGACTCATTGTCTCAGCATCACCTTAGGGAAAAAGCTTTGACCTATTGCATGTTTCCCGAGTTCGTGTCCGAAGACATGCATAGACCTAGCCATTTGTGTTTGGGGTTGATCCAAGCTAGTCATCAGCTTAGGCCAGAAGCGTCGCTCTTCTCTCACCTAGACATGCATAACTATTCTATCCATTCCCCTTTCGTGAGCTTGCTAAGTCAGCTTTGGCCAGAAATAGTAAGTCACGGAAGTGAATGCTCTCGCAATCTTAATGAGACAATTGTCTCAAAATTCAAGGATAACTTAGCCTCCATAGATTGGTCACCTTTGGGCAGACTACACACCTACTTTGGCAACGTCTCTCTGAACGACTGCTTTACCGGTCTTCCTAAACCCCTTTATAGGAAGAGTCTATCTCAAGGCATTCTATCATGTCATTGGTTGAAGGTTTCATGCCCTAAATACCTTCACATACAAAATTTTAGGGAAAGTATAAAGTGAAGGTGCACATGCAGTAACTATGAATAATGACATGATAGTGTAAGAGTGTTCATACAGAATGTTCAAAATAGTTCAACTATGTATTTGGAACAAAAATAAATTTATTAACCTTTGACTGAAATTTTCATGTCTCAAAAAGTATTAAACAATCCCATAGACCATTCCAGAGTGTAGATCTTGTCGAGTAGATTAAAATCGATAGGTCATATGCATGAATCAGAGTTGTAAAACTCCAGATATCACGTTTTAAAGTTTGAACCCGAAAAGGGTTCAGTTTAGTTACATAAAAGAGATATGAGTTCAAAAGCTTTATTTGCAACAACGGAAGCAGTTCAAAAAATATGGTTGCAAACAAAATTTTGAATGTGGTAAAAAATTAAAAAAAAAAGGGTTTTGGGCCTAACCAGGTGGGCCGAATTAGGTCCGGGCCAAATGGGTTGATTATTGGGCCGGGCCATGGAACCGGGCTGAGGTCGGGTCATGTCCGGGTCACTGAATCCGGTCAAGATGGGTCATGCGGGCTGAGCAGCGGACCAAGGTTGGCCCGGTCACCCGGGTCAGGTGGGCTGACAACGGACCCGACCCGACCCTAGGAAAACCCTAACCCCCTACTATTCATCTTCTTTATAAATTTTTTTTTTTTTTTTTAAAGTTGCAGAAGCAATAGGCAGCAACAGCGGCAACCCTTTGGGGCTTAACCCGCACCATCACCTGGCACCGCCGACTGACGGTGCCAGTCTGGTGACCAGACGGCGTTGAACCGTCAATTCAAAAAGGTGACATGAATTTTTTTTTTTATTTTTTTTATAAGTATTATCAGCCCATATATATATATATCCAGCCGATCAAGGCTAAAATAGCCATCTGTTCACTGGCAATCACAAAAACAGTCCGATCGACGAATATTTTTTTTTTTTTTTTTGAAATATATGTGGATCATCGGTAATACTGACGCAACGATCGGTTCAAAAAGGTGACATGAATTTTTTTTTTTTTTTTTTTTTAAGTATTATCAGCCCCTTATATATATATATATATATCTAGCCGATCAAGGCTAAAACAGTCATCTGTTCACCGGCAATCACAAAAATAGTCTGATGGACAATTTTTTTTTTTTTTTTTTTCTGAAATATATGTGGATCAAACGAAATCAGGCCATCCACTGGCTCTTATACTAATTGTAAAAAATAATTTATAGAAACATACAAAATCTAGACTAGAATCGTTTGATCAACATATGAGGTGCGACAATAATTTAGTAAGATAAATCTTACTTACCTAATCAAATGATAGCAAATACGTGCATGAACCGCAGATCCTCGCTATGAGATGACGACCCGTAGAACAAACCACCTCTCTTTCTTTCTATCTCTATTGATGGGAATAACATTGAGAATAGTCATAGAGGGGACGTTGTCCTCCTTAAATAGGCATTGTTTAGTCTCCTAGCTCATCAAGGAAACTAAATCTAGAGGATGTGTCACGTCTATAAAAGAGATTACCACAACCCTATAAATAAGGAATTCTACCAGATTGCGTGGTGATTCCCATTGTGCCACGGTTAGAAAGTCTCACCAATTCAAGTTTTAGTTATTTAAGGAAAAGGTTAGTGTGGGTCACAAATACCCAACATAGTTTACTCTAAGTTTGATTGAAATAGATGAATGTAAGTTTATTGTGGATATTTGCACACCGTGCCCACCTTGAAAACCACTGCCTACTTTGAATCAGATGATGTAGATCATAAGCGCGCCATCGGGATGTCATTTTTCGATTCCATGTGCACACATTCCAAAAAAGTGTTCAAGAAATTGTGTGGCACACACCAAACTCAAATGTGATTTTCAGATCACATTTTGTAATGTATGTAAGATGGAAAACACAAAAAATCTTCCTATGACCTTAAGATCCATTATCTGAAAGGTTGGGATGAAAAATGATCCCCATCCTTTGACTCAAAGCAGCCAATGATTTTTGGAGTGGGGTGGGATAACCTTTTCAAGGAGTTGGGTTCGGTCAACCCGATCACGATCTGCCTTTAGTTTAGCCTTTCTCGATCCATTTATTTCCGGTCTCACTTGAACCTCTCCTGGTCTAAGTTTCCGATTAGGGAAAACTCGGGTCAGGTTGGGCCACCTTGTTGGGCAAAAATACAATTTACGGAGTCAGTGATGTCCACGTTGGGCCAGCAATCTATGACCCAAAGTTGGCAGGTTTAATAAACAGGTGATTTCCAACTCGGCCCATTTAATAAACAGGTCAGTATTTTGGACCCGAACCAGAGCCATGGAAGATCGGGTCCAGGTGACCCATTTGCTTCCCGAACGTTGGAACGTCTATTTAAACTTCAAAATTCAAATTTGAATGTAGGAACAGACTCCAAATGCTCCTAGCCAAACTAACGTCCTTGTTAAAAACATGTGAGAACCCCAAACGGGCCAACCAAATCCACGCCCAAATCCTCACCAACGGTCTAAACCACCAAATCAACGCCCAATTCCTCGTCCACGCTTCCGATTCATCTCTGGTCAGTGCCCGGGACTCCAGAGAAATCGTTCAAAACTCCGATACATTCGCATGGGCTCACACAATCCGATACCTCTCCCAAAACGGCCGATTCAAAGACGCCGTTACGCTCTATGTTCGCATGCACAGTACCAATTTGCACCCGAACACCTTCGCCATCTCCGCTGCTCTCAAGGCATGCGCCCGTCTTCCTACACAGGTTTCCGGGTCACTCATCCATGCCCAGATTCACAAGCACGGGCATGGATCAGATGTTTACGTGAACACCGCTCTGGTGGATTTGTACTCGAAATCGGGTGATATGAAAACTGCTCAGAAAGTGTTCGATGAAATGCCCCAAAGAAATGTTGTTTCGTGGAACTCAATCCTTTATGGGTATTTGAAAGCTGGGGATTTTACTTCTGCTCAGAGGGTTTTTTATGAGATTCCAAATAAAGATGTGGTTTCTTGGAATTCCATGATTTCCGGGTGCTCGAAAGCAGGGGATATGGACTCTGCGGAGAGTTTATTTCGAAGAATGCCGCAGCGAAATGCAGCTTCTTGGAATGGGATGATTAGTGGGTATGTTGATTGCGGAAATGTGGAAGCAGCACGGAAACTGTTCGATGAAATGCCTGAAAGAAGCAATGTCTCTTGGATTGTGATGATTTCCGGTTACTCGAAGTGTGGGGAGGTTGATTCTGCTCGCGAGCTTTTCGATCGGATGGGAGAAAGGGATTTGCTCTCATGGAATGCCATGATTTCCTGTTATGCCCAAAATAGCCGGCCCAAAGAAGCTCTCCAGTTTTTCAACAAAATGCGGAAACCTAATGCAAATGTACGACCCGATGAGATGACTTTTGCTAGTGTTATATCTGCCTGTTCTCAATTGGGTGACTTGAGATTCGGGTTGTGGATCGAGTTGTATATGCGTAGAGCTGGAATCGAATTAGACGATCACTTGATCACTGCACTACTCGACCTGTATGCGAAATGCGGGAGCATGGACAAGGCATTTGAGCTATTTTGCAGCTTGACAAGAAGAGATTTGGTGTCTTATAGCGCGATGATCTTAGCCTGTGGAATAAATGGAAAATCTTATGAGGCAATTGGTTTGTTTGAAGAGATGGTGAATGCCCAGATCAATCCAAATGAAATCACCTTCACTGGGCTATTGACTGCCTATAACCACGCGGGTTTGGTAGAAGAAGGGTGCAGATGCTTTAGTTCCATGAAGAGGGTGCATCAAATTGAACCCTCAGCTGATCACTATGGGATTATGGTGGATCTTTTAGGCCGGGCCGGGAGGTTAGAGGAGGCCTACAGGTTCATAAAGAGTATGCCCATGCGGCCTCATGTCGGAGTCTGGGGGGCTTTACTTCTTTCTTGTAGATTGCATTGCAGTGTTGAGTTCGGAGAGATAGCCGCCAGGCATTGCTTTGAGCTCGAGCCTGGGACTAGTGGGTACTATGTTCTTCTGGCTAATATATATGCCTCTGCTGAGAGATGGGATGATGCCAAGAGGCTGAGGAAGTTTATTGAGGAGAAGGGATTGGCTACTGTAACTGGATGTAGTTGGTTGGCATCGGATTCTTCTTCCATTGGGACGTGCAGTGCTATGCCTCATGTCGGTGTGCCTTGGTTGAAGGTTGGGGACAAGATTACTGATTTTTTGTTATATCGACAATATCAATTAAGCTGATCTGAAGAGCAATCACCCTGCCAAATAGATGTAGTACGTGCAGTGCTAATGAGGAATCAACTGATCGTGCGTTGCTCCATTGCACAGCTGCTTTGGCCATTTGGAATTCGTTAAGATATTGGGCCTCATTGGGGTCCTGTCGGGCTCTTGCAAAGAGATAATTGCCGATTCTTTTGCAGGAGATAGCCATCCAAAGGTTCAGCTGATGGTTAAGATGCTTACTAGTGCCATATTCTAGAACTTATGGAGAGAACCAAATATTAGAATATTTGAGAACCGCTCCAACCCTTGTATTGTGTTATCGACAAAACCCAAAGATGCATTCTATCCTGGGGGATTGGGGGGCGGGCTTCGCGAGGAGGTCCTCTTTGGAGTCAGAACTATTGGTTTTCCCTCCCTTTTAGTTAGTAGCTGGACACCTGGTGCGGCCTGGCCCTTTTGGCTTTGGGCCTGGTTGCCATTGTTATTTTTCTTTGTTTCTTTCTTTTTTCTCTCAGCCCCACTTAGCTTTGATCCAGATGTACTCTTCCTTCTATCAAAAGTGAAATTACATCTTTATTGGTCAAAAAATAAAATAATATAAATTAGTCATCAGAGGAAAATAGAGCAATCGATCACTGGCACACGATTTGTGAGCCATTCGCCGCATGGACAGGGAGACGTGCATGTAGACTGTAGAAAGTATGAACATATCAATTGATTTGTTTAAACAAAGATTTCATAACTTTGGGTTGTTCATTGGATTATTTACTTCTTTTTAACCTTGAAATATGGAAAATTCAAAATTTCTTGAAAGTTCGTGATAAGGAGGCATGTCTTTTCCAAGAAGAAAATACAACAAGATCCAAGAGTGAGCGAGAAGCTCAACAGCAACAAAACAAAAAACAAAATGGGAAGGGGGGGGTGAGGAGAGGAAGCCCCAAACCCATCAAAGCCCTACATGGGGGGCTTAGGCATCGCCATCACCCGCCCCTGTATACGGACATTTCCCTCCCTTCAGATCACCGAAAATGATGGCCACTGGGAACAATTTGACCTCAGCAGGATAAATCTCATTAGAAACTTAAGAAAGCTGAGCAAGAATTTCACCACATGAAAGGGGAAGGCATCCGTAAATATTCCAACCACACCTAAACAAATTCCAAATTTCCGTATCAAAATCACAATGGATAAGAAAATGACCAGCCCATCCCGCAACATAGCAGCATACACTGCATCTATTCACTATCAGACCCCACGGTGATGTTATATATATATATATATATATATATATATATATATTAGTTCACTAATATATATTTTATTATTTTAAAATTAAGTTTATAATTATTATTATATATATTGATAATAATTTAGTAGCAAACTTGTAAAATTTATTTTCTCTCCGAAGAAGTGTCTTTTTAGATTTTGAATCACCTCTTTATTGTTAGTTAAAAAGACTTTTATGAAATTTCATCGTAAATCTGAAAAGAAACAAGTTAATTGATTTATCTCTTTATCTTTATCTGAAAAGACGCAAATCTGAAATCTCTTCACCGTCATCTGAAAAAGACACAATAGTTCAAAATTTTCTCTAGATAAGATCTCCGTTAGAAATATACACAACACAAAAGAAATAATATCTCTTTCTCATTTTCTCTAACGCTTTTATTTTCTTTATTTAAAAATCTTTTTGTGTACAAGAGAATCTATGTGACAGGTTTTTTTTTCTAGAAAGTGTAATCTAGAAAAACACATACGGTTTTTTGGCAAGACCGAATGTATCCTGAAGGCAGATTCAGTGGGAACTCAATTGTATCTTCATTTATCCGACATAGTGAGAGCATCTATTATCTTTAAGACAATGTAGTGAACTGTGTGCATCAAAGTCATTTTTTAACACCTTCTTTAGTTTTTTAGTGTCATGATTTTCATAGGTGTTTATGAGATAAAGCCGTGTCTTATTGAAGGTGGCTCCACTCTCATACTTATATAGATAGACTTATAAGAGATACCCCTGAAACTTTAACATCTCAACACATTGTGTTATAACGTCTATTAAGAGCAATGTTCAACTTCCCCTTATCCTTCAAAGATAAAACACTACCCTTCCTGAGATGTTTAATTCTCATCAATGTAGTGCCCCTTTGTCCGTCATATATTTATGACTTGTTCTTCTCATTAAATCTAGACATTGATCAAACAAATATTAGATAGGGTTTTCATCATAAGTGACTGCTTGGATGAATGACTTTATACCTATTTTTAAATAATATTTGCCCTCATCACTTTATCAAAGTGGTCACCAACAGATTACAAGCAAACTGGTTGCAGGATACAACGAATCGACTCTGTATTTTTGTAAAGAATTTGATGAATCTGTTTACACTATTTGAACACTAAATATTGCAAGAACGTTATAATCAAGACCTTTGTAATCAATATTAAATCTCGATAAAGTTAACATAAACTGATCTCCATAAAGAAAATTTGTTTAAATACTCTTTCCAAGGACTACAGATTAAGACCATTTTCATGATAATAATATGGTCTTAATTTGTAGTCATTGGAAAGAGTATTTAAACAAATTTGCTTTAGGTTGCGTTTGGGAACGTGAATTTGGATTTAGAAATTTGGATTTTGATCTCCTAAAACCAAATCCACCGTTTGGTTCCCCATGTTTGTGTTTGAAATTGGATTTGGTAAATCCACGAGAATTTAGAAATCTATGATTACATTATAAAAACGTGGATTTGTAAATAATACCTTGTAGGCGATATTTGAAAATCCAAATCTTACACCAACATATAATTCGATATGTTTAGTGAATAAAAAGTTGTTACCCAGTGCTAGCATTGGTATGGTTTGACTTGATACCGACCCGAGCAGATAGTAAATGCACCGGATTGAACAGGTACCAAACCAAATAGAACCCGATCAGACCCGACCCGACCTGACCCAACCCAACCCAAACTTTACTAGTTACTACAACAACTAGAAAACTAGTCATTGGGCTGCAATGGCTAGTTTATGGCCATTGAAGCCCACATTTGTATAGTTCGTCTTGGGTGCAACTAGGAGATTGCTGGTTGCACCCATTTCGATTTTTAAAATTTTTTTTGTTTTTTATTTCTGTTTTTGCAACCCACTTTCATACAATGCACATTGGGTGCAATCGGGAAATTGCTGGTTGTACTCATTTTCTTTTTTTTTTTTTAATTATTTCTATTTTTTGCAGCCTACCTTTGTACAATGCACCCATTTTTGATTTTTTTTCAATTTTTTATTTTTTTATTTCTATTTTTGCGGCCCACCTTTGTACAATGAACCTTAGGCGTAATTAGAGAATTACTGGTTGCACCCATTTTTTTCAATATTTTTTTATTTTTATTTCTGTTTTTGCAACCCACCTTTGTACAATGGGCCTTAGGTGCAACTATGAAATTGTTGGTTGCACCCATTTTGTTTCTAATTTTTGTAGCCCACCTTTGTACATTACACACCGGGTGCAATCGGGAAATTGCTAGTTGCACTTATTTAAAATTTTTTCCCCTGAACCAAATCAAAGCAAACTCAAACTGAACCGAACACCGAAAAATTCGGTTTCGGTTCGGGAACGGTTTATATGTTGAAGGAACTTGGTGTACCGAAACCGATATATTCCGGTTTCATTTTAGTTTGTGGTGTATCAAACCGAAAATCGAAAAAATCGGATTCGGTTCGATTAAGTATACCGAACTTGCATCCCTACCTACATAGAATGAAGGAAATCAATGAAATATAAATTTTTTTTATAAAAAAATAGCCAAATGAAATATCTATAAATCCTTTGACCAAATTTTAAGGCAATACTTAAACATTCCAACAAGAAATTTATAAATCTAAATATTTTAAATTCTGATTTTAAAATACTTAAATTTGAAATTCCAAAATCCAAATCCTACTTCCCAAACGCAGCCTTTAGGAGATCCAAGGTATGAATGGAAATTTAGGAGGAGAATAAGCCAATTATTACAAGGTTTGTATAATTTGCCAAGACTATTGCCCCAAATTCTCAATAGAAATGGAGGTTTTAATTATTAAACTAGGAAAAGATCATCAGTAACAAGGAGAGAGAAAGTCGTCGTACATGACACAGTAGGATTTTGGGGCCTGTACACTATCGGGTTTTACAATGGTTACTATAGGCCGAGCCGGGCCGAGCCGTTACATTGGACTAACTCTTCAGTGTGCTACGATGACCCACTAAGATATGTCTTATGTCATCAATCAAGAGAATGAATTATGCATGTTCCCATGATGGGATTTAATCCTTGTAACTACTCTACATGCAAAAAAGGAATCAAGTATATCCTTGAATCAGTTTGGATTTATGTTGGAAAGATTATAACTGAAATTTAAGTTGACAAAGAACAAAAACCTTCATATCATTTTTATTTATTTTAAGAGAGTTTATACTAAGAAAAAATTAGAAAAACAATCTTAAAAAGTAAACTTTTAAGCAAAAAATTTCAGAACTTAAAATGTTTTAATAAAACAATGCTTTTATAATTTTTTGAAGTTCAGAGATCTGTGAGATCTCAAATCCTTATTAAAAAATAATGTTTTCACGGATCACAAAACTTCAAAAAATTGTAAAAATATTACTTTTTTAAATGTTTGAGTTTTGAAACTTTTTACTAAAACGTTTATTTTTTAAAGTTGTTTTTGTAAATTACCCTTATGCTAATGTATCAAGAAAGATAATTAGTAGACGCCGAGGGAGAAATGCGTCTTCAGCTTAGTCATTGAGACTATTTAAATGCGCATAAAAGAATAATAACTAGTATAAGAATGACAAGAGGACGGATGAATGCGTTCTCTTTCAAAGTTAGGCTGCATTAAGAGTCTGCTTCGGATCAGAATGTGGACCCCTATCAAATCCAATAATTTTTCAATCTAGTGGTTCAAATCAACTATTGATGGCATAGAAATGTGTGATTTGACTTTATTTTGGCATGCTTATGACTAAGGCCCTAACAAATCAAATGATGGAGAAAACTATCATGCATATGTTTTATATGGGATAATGGCTCGTGACTGGCATTTAAACACTAGAATACAAGTGGATGCAAACCATCTGATTGATGAACTTTAATATCAGCCATCATGAATGAAAACAACAATAAATGGTTGATATTAAAGTCTACTTTTGGGCATGTTGCACATTTATCTATGATCTATTACTTTGACCATATGGATCGCCCACATCTTAAAACCATGGATAGTTTCAGATTAAAACACCAATTTGATGTTTAAATGATGATTAGGAGAGTTGGGCCCTTTCTATATACTTTAGATTGTTTTAACATTAAATTTACAGAGGTCAGAGTTATAAATGACCTCTCTTAAATCCATTGATTCCAATCATTTTAGTCAATCTTGTACGAAAGAAAGATGATCGATGCAACAATGCTATAATCCACGGATTCTAACATAATTTGAAAAAGTCGAGATCCGGCCACTTTGATTTCACTCAAACTTCCATGGTGGATCTCTCACATGTTCTTTGTTTTGGGTGTATTTTTATATATCATATATTTGACACGTAGGGCTGCAATTGGGTCATGTTTTTTTTATTTTTATTTTTATAACGAGTATTTCATGATTTACACACGTTACAGGGCATTTATTGAAGAAGGGAGATGCTAACACTCGATCTCATAACCTCTTGGTAACAAACCAAAGTCCCCTACCAACTTCACCAATCCCTGGTAGGTAATTAATGCAGCCAGTCACGCCTCGACATGTTAGCTGCCTGCACTCTGTCTGCATCAAATCTGTTCAGCGCCTATAATTTTCCGATTAGTACATATGTTGGGTTTGGATCCTGGGTTTCACGATTCCAGCCCAATGCAATCCAACTTGACCCTATTCCTACACTCCATCCCAACCTAACCAAGCCCGGGAGTTGGTAATCGGGTTTGAGGTCAAATTCTAATCGAATTTGGGCCAGGTTAAGCCCAACCCTATCCATCTGCAGCCCCCATAGTGATAATCATTATTACCAAATTCTCCAAATTTTTTAAAAAATTGTGAATAACTAATAATTTTTTGGTGCACTACATTAATCGCTAAGTATTTGTAAATTTTTGAAAAGTTTGCGTACTTTTTAAAATTTTGCAAAATTCATGAATAATAGGAGTTTTTTTAATAAACTGTTACTTTTTAATATTTCTAATTATTTTAATTATTTTTAATTTTTTTCTCCCAACCTTTTCTAATTATTGCCCAATCCTAACCTTGTGACCGACCTCATGAAGATGGTGACACGGCTTTACTCCCAGTGGCTAAAGAGATAAAGATATTATTTGTGACCTACAATTGCTCAAGTAGAGTACAATGTGGACCAACAGTTACTCGAAATAGAAGACGATGTCGATAAACTAAAAGGAGAGAAGCAAAGAGAGGAAGAGGTCCCACCCTCACCAATCAACACTACTTTAGCCTTCCTTTTTGGATGGCTGAAATCACCCATCACCCAATCCATTAAAGCCATCTTCCCATCCAGTCAATGTTCCTTTATCTCCACTTCCCTGAAATTTGAAAACTAGTGCATTTAAATACTTAACTGACTACTACATTAGGGCGTATTTGCAAGACAGTAATGTAGCCATGCGTTTATGTGTTTCGTTGTTACACCTCGCTATGAGGTAGTACGAGCCCATGGGCTCCTACTCATTTTACTCTAAGCACACTACAAAAGGAGAAGGATGCATTATTTAAAACACATCAAACAAACAAGAATTTGAGGTCAACGAGCCCATGGGCTCATACTCATTTTACTGTAAGCACACTCCAAAAAGAGAAGGATGCATTATTTAAAGGAAAATTTACCTTATCGATCCTATCAGATACATTTTTTACGTCAGAGATTATATATTTTCACCTTTATCCAAACTGACCAGCTCTAAGCCTAGCCGACCCTAAGGAGAGTAAAAAGTCCAAATTACTCTCTTCTATGACTTTCTTTAACCCACAAAAGCATCATTTTCTTCCTTATTTTAATCTGCTAAAAAGTTAGAAGTGGGTCAGGTGACGACGTCTTCTTCCTTAGTCTGATCTGCTTCGATCTATTATTTCGAAGAAGAAAACAGAGGCCTGGGAGAAGAAGCCCCTGTATTTTGCCATTGTAAAAAGAAGATACACCAGTTTGCCGTTGCGACGCGAGGTATCCTGCTTAAACCTCATTTTCAGTTTGTTAGTTTGTTAGGGTCTCTTAATGGTGCAGTATAAGAAATAATTTAAGTTTATTGGTTCACATTTTCAGTTTGTTAGGGTCTCTTAATGGTACAGTAAAAGAAAGATTTTATTTCCTTGATCAATTTTTTAAACAGTTGATATCGATTGCAAATATAATCGTTATCGACTCTATATACAGTCGTTATCGATTGTATAAACAGTCGATATCGAATGTAAATATAATCGTTATCGACTTTATATACAATCGATATCGATTGTATATAGAGTCGATAACGATTGTAAATATAATCGATATCGATTGTATAAACAGTCGATATGTGTTAACAATCGTCTTCTTTATTTTGTGTCATCAGTCTTATGACCCCTTCTTTCTCATTCTTAAACAAGCGATGACGGAGGTGAGAATTCCTCTTCTCTGTCACTATGATGGTCTTCTTGTAAGCAATGATGACTTGTATGAAGGTGGCCGGCGGAGGGTTATTAGCATTTCGACTGGTATTTCTTATGAATAATTCATAAGGCAAATGTCTGCTATCAATTTTGTGATGACAGATGAAACAGTTTCCATAAAATTCAATATGAATATAGTGAATACCCATGTGGTTGCCGACATTTTGGACTCTGATGATTTGGCCACCCTATTTACATTTTATAAATCCGGGGTGGACGTCATAAAGGTATTCATCATTAAGGAACCGTCATCCTTCCGAGTCGAAGCTGAACAAGTAGCTCTTGGCGGGACTGATTTTGTGAGTAATCATTTATTTCAACCATGTAAGTTTGAGGAGGATGGAACTATATATGACACGGTCTCGTTAGGCGATGACAATAATATTACGGCGAACATGTCTATCAGGAAAGTAACTATTGATTTAAACAGTGCTCAAGTTGAATTGTATGATGACCCACTAAAATATATGCATGGATCACAACAATATAGTCAAGGGTTAGACTACACTTTAGAAAGGGTGGTGGATATCGACGATTTCAGTCATTCATTCCTTGGTGGATAGACAACTTGGTTGACTCATGAATTATGTTTTACCATATTATCGATGGGGATTATCTGAGAAGCTCAACCCCATGTCCATACACATAAGCACCAGTTCGGTGAAGGGCCTAGTCAACCACCCCAGAACCCCTTCAGTGAAAGATCTAGTCAATCACATTAGAACCCCTTCGGTGAAGGATCTAATCAATCACCTGAGAGCACCGCTAGTTAATGACATAGTCATCCTCAACCCACCAATGAAGACACCTTAGAAGAAGATCATGAAAGTGAACCGGATGAGTTTATAAAAGAGGATTCGAAATTTTTTGTGAGAGACATTGATAATCTCCTAGTAGACAGAGATTACGAAGTGTCAGAGACATCAGGCGACTCCTCCGATGAAGAGGTGGAAACTGAATACCGGAATTGATCGTTTAAAGTTGGAGAGATCTCCAGAGACAAATAAATATTTCAAAGAGCATTAAAAGAGCACACGATGGAGAAAATTTTTTAAATTCGGCCTTTTAAAACTGCTAGTTATCGAGTAACAGCCGAATGCTACGAACCCGATTATTCATGGCGAATACATGCATCTAAATTGACTGGGCTCGACTCTTTCAAAATCAAGACATTTAATAATACACATGCGAGGCCGCTAAAATCAGACCGCACGGTCACCATAATGCAACAATATCCTTCGTAGCCAACTATGTACGGGAGAAACTTATGGAAGGATTCAACTATACACCAACGTTGATAATATTTGATATTGCAAAATCTTATAATGTGTAAATCTCATATGCTAAGGCTTGGAGGGGAAAGAACTTACCCTTAATGATAGTAGAGGCAGTTGAAAAGGATAATTTATGGATCTACCGACCTACATGAAAGAGATGGAGGTGGTAGATCCTAATATACAAACATCCTTTTAACTTACGCTTGACGGTAAGTTTCAAATATTTTTTTGGAGTTTTGGCCCGTGCATCGGAAGCTACCGCAATACACTTCGTCGCATATTGCTTATAGATGACACACACCTACTGGGACGCTTCGAAAGGATCCTACTTATCGCCTCGGCGCAAGACGGTAATGGTCATATATTATCGTTAGCATTTGCCGTCGTCGAGTTAAAAGAAGAGAATATGTGGATGTGAATTCTTAAACTGGTAGGTGCATTCGTGATCGGTGAGTTTATCGAAGATTTTGTTATTTTCACGGATATTTTCACGGATAGGTCGAAAGGTTTAATAAAGGCGGTGAAACATATCTTCCCTAACGCATACCACAACTACTGCATGCGACATATGATACAAAATTTGGCACACAAGTATCCCAAGAACAATGTGAAGGGTCTATGGTGGAGCATTGCGCGTGCATATTCAGTAGAGAGATTTGATTATTTTATTAACAAAATAAAGAAAGATACTGCTGATCCTCGGGCCGTAGAGTATATTTTGAAAATAGATCCGAAATATTGGGTACACGCATATATGAAAGGAAGGCAGTATGATTCTCTGACTACGAATAATACTGAAAGCTTGAACAGCATACTAAAGATAGCTTGAGAGAGATTAACTATAGACTTAATCAGAACTACTAGAGAGAAAGTCGTTGATCATTTTCAAAAGCACTGATAAATATCTGAGAAATGGACCACCCTCCTCTGCCCGAAAGCGTTCTAGCACATGAAGAAGGTGCTACAATGGGTCGGTAGAAAGAGAGCTCAACCATACAGGCGCGATCAATTCCAAGTCAATTTCAAAAACTTCATTCATCACGTCGACTTGGAACACAAGATGTGTACTTGCCGCCGTTGGCACATTCATGACTTGCCTTGCTCGCATGTCGTAACAGTCATCAATCAGAGAAGTAGTTAGGGTCTTATAATATGAAAGTGAGACCACCATATAATTGTTGAAAGCAAGCCGGTCGTCAGAGGAAGAAAAGGACACGGTCTAAGGGTGAGGTTAGGGTCTTACAGTGTGACAGGTGCAATGAGTATGGTCACAATCATAAGAGTTGCACGACAGTGGAACCGATGGGTTGACAGTGTATATTTTTAATAATTATAGATTGAATGTAAACGAGACAATATATATTTGCTCAAAAACTCAGAATTCTGATATTTTTGTTTCATAATAGTTGTAATTTTAAACTGTATACTTGCTCAAAAATATGGATCATGGAATATACAAATGAGCCGTTAGCGACTGTATATAGAGTCTTTAACGATTGGATAGACAGTCGATAACAATTGTATGCAAAGTCGATAGTGACTATATATATAGTTGATAGCGACTATATATAAAGTCGACAGCGACTATTTATATAGTTGATGGCAACTCTATATAAAGTCGACAACGACTATTTATATAGTCGATGGCAACTTCATTGGAAACTTAACTTAGTTGTGGTTAAATAATTAACAGTAACAACTGAAATTCGAATGTACATAACATAATTTATATTTAAAATGTTTCATTTACATTACACTTTTGAGGATGAAACCACTGGTACTTCTTCACCAGGGTCCTGCTCAAATTCCCCTCCTCCATCGCTGGTGTATTTAACTATGGCATGATTGATTGCTACCCTGAACATACTCATATCTGGTTGCGCGAAGTCAAATTTATTCTCCGACAAAAAGTACTCCACTTACTTTAACACAAACACCCCATAATCACTCGTATTGGTCTGTCGGGGAAGGCCTTTGTACCGGCAGTCACTAGATGACCAAGGATAGGTCTTCACGTTCAGTGCAGTAGAGTCACCGTATGAATATAAAATCGAGGAAAGGTATTGCGTCTGTTTTGAAATAGAGGAATGTCAGGTATACTAAGCTAACAATGATGAAAGATATGCTAAGCAAAATATCATATCAACATTTTCAATTGGTCTGGACATCTTTCCTTAAAGGGCCTTTTAAAAATAGGGTCGACGACCAATATCGATCGTTCGAGTATCTTCACGATAGCAAGCGCCAAGTGTAATGATTGTTGTGAATGAATTGGAGCAAATATCTACAAAAAAGTAATATAATCTCAAAGGGTATGATTGAAAAAATTATAAAGATGTTGGAAGTATACTGTTCTACAATCGTGCGCCCACAGATTTCGAAACTGATTGAAGAAGAAATTTTACAGCAGCTTCTTGCCTTAGTTCTCTTCGAGTTTATGGGCAGCCCACCGTTCGATTTGTATCTCAAACGATTGCTCGTACAATTTTTTAGTAAGAAGGAACTTGTTCAAATCGTTCAATTCAAAGCCCATGTAGGTCAGAACGGTAGGGCACATAAGGAAGCATTTGTCGTTTCGATCAGGATGAGACCAATGCAGTTACTTATAAGTAATTAATGTAGTGTCATTAATTACTTATAAGAGTCTCACGTAGGCGCTTATTATCTGAAACCAATGCAGTTACAATTAAGGAAATAAGCAACATTCAAAAGAGTCGTCACCGGTCCTTCAATGTATATGGTCGTTGACGACTCGAAATAGAGTCGCTATCGACTATATAAGTAATCGTCATCGACTCGGTACACAATCGATGTCGACTCCAGAGGAAATCGATATCGATTCATTGTAGAGTCGATAACGACTGTATAGCGAATTGATGATGATTACTTATAGAGTCGATAACGACTGTAGGAAGAACCGAAATTGATTCGTTATAGAGTCAATATCGACTCTGTATAGACTCGTCGACGAATTTATACAGTCTATTTGATGTTTATAGTAGCAATAATGAAATAACTAAATTATATGAGTTGTAAGGTTACTTTACTTACAATATTATCTAAGTACTTCATGCCCGCCAAACATCTTAAAGACTGCACCACCAGCGTATAATCACCGACGATGCTTACGTAGGTGCTGCATAAATAATAGCCAACGCAACTAATTTTCGTAAAAAATAATAAACTAGGGTAAATTACTACTAACTAATTGTCATTCTTGGGAAGAATGACTTACTCGTCCTCAGATTCGGGCTTGCTCCACAGGTTTATCATGTATTTCTGCTCCGTTGTCAGCTCAGCAGTAGCATCAGCCACCGGTCCTTCAATGGTCTTCTTCGTTACAGGCTTTTTCGCCATCGCTTTCGTTCGATGTGTCATAGGTTTGACGGCAGTTGATTTCACAGGTTTCGCTTGCCTAAGTCTTAAGCGAGGGTCAATTTGTTGCTAAGACAATTGAGAAGAGGTTTGCTCTTCACCAGCTGGACCATTATCGGCTTGAGACTCAGGCTGCTCGTCAGCAACTGCCGTCACCTCATTCGTTGGAGGATCCTCATGCATGGGAGGAGATGGCCACTTATCGAAGGTTGTGTCACACACCTTCGATATCATCTCCGAAATAGCGACATCCTGAATATCGAATATAACATTATTAGAATTAGAAACATGACTGAAATTATATCTACTTATACAAACTACGTTATAACACATATCTTAGGTGTCGCCTCCAAAATATTTTCAAAAAGTTCTTTCAGATTCCTCTGACCCTTTCTGACCAACATGTTGTAGTGAATCATCTTCTGCAACTCCACATCCCTTGAATTGAGCCTCTCATTCAAGGAGTTGCATAGTTTCTCTACGGAGGCATAACGTGTCACGAGGACAATATTCTCTCCCTCCAAATAACTCACTCTTTGGGTGAGCTTCAAGTTTTCCATCACCAAACCATCGATCCTCCACAATAATGACTCATTGGAGGAGGTCGGTGCAGCTAGGCTCCCTTTCGTGACTGGGCTCTCCTTCGTGGTCCCCCTAGTTCTCGGCCGCTCTACATGGACGGGGCCTTCTTTCGAGGACAATTCTTCGTCCGACGTCGATTGGGCATCAAATTCTTCCTCGTCAATATTCTTGACCGGAATATAATTTCCCTTCTTCTTCGACCGCACAACTTTTACAGCTTTCTTGACCGGTTCATGAACCTCTTTTCTCTTCCCCCAACGACCTTTTAACCCCGTAGATATTCTTTTAAAACAGATATCTCTAACTCAAAGTCAAAAGGTACGAGGGGAGCACAGACCTTTTGAAAGAAAAGGAAACACCCATAATAACAGACTAAATTGATAATCTATTCTAAATGCAAGGTATCGACTCTTTAATAAGTCGTTAGCAACTAGTTACGAAGTCGTCATCGATTATTTACGAAGTTGTTATCAACTAATTAAGAAGTCGTTATCGACTCTATAATAGATCGTCATCGACTCTGTAATGAATCGATATCGATTATGTAATGAATCGTTATCGATTCTCGATGAAATCGTTATCAACTCGTTGAGTAGTCGGAACCCTTATTCAATCGACATCGAATCTCTCTACTCTTTAGCTTTATAAATTTGAATTATTTAATAGACATCATACATTGATGTTCAACATCTGTCTGTGAGTGTAACCTTTGATCCTTGATTACGCCTTATCCAACCATTTTAACAATTGTGGGAAAGGGTCCTTAAGAGTTGTCCGTATAGGAGAAATATCTGGCAGCATCCCATAAGCCAACCATTGAAATATACATATGCATCCAGATGTGTTGTACGTCTTAAGGGTTTTATCCATCTCGACAGTCTTTCTATTCACCGCGCTCTTTATTATATACTCGATCAAGTCATGATACACATGGAGACCCCACGGAGTTCAGTTGAAGTTCTCGACGTCATCGATGGGGTCGATGTGGTCTTTCGCTAGTTGATGGTAGAACTCGGGAAAAATAAATATACACGACACATATAAAAGAGAGAACTTTCCCATGTCGTCATCACTTTTCGCTCTCCAAATTGTATTATCTATGAGACCGGAGAATTTTCCTAGGAAGCGTTCCACAAAAATATTTGTATCGAATGATTTTTTCTTTTGGTGGTTTAACGGACGGGGTATATTTTTCGGGGTCATCTACGACAAGGCCCAGTATAATGCAATGTCCAACTTTCGAAGATAGACATCAGTCTTTCCGATTCGAAAGTAATTTTTTTCAACCCAAAAAGTCAACATCGCATCCACCACATCTCCAAGAAATCTCACACCCTTAGGCATCTGAAATATTTCACTGAAAACTGATGCTCTTAGCAACTCCTTTCGAGTTGGACTAACGGTATCGTAGATTCGAACTGACACTGGGGGAACATTTGGCAACATCCCGGTGTACGACCATCTTGACAGCTTGTTGAAATGAACTAAAATAAAAAAGAAATGACTGAGTCTCATACTAACACGGATTGTTTAAATGTTAAATGAACTGTAATATATAATCAGACTGAGATAACGATGTCGTCCTTGGAAAAATTCGATATCGACTATATATACAATTGATATCGACTGTATATAAAATCGATATTGACTATAAATACAATCGATATCGGCCGTATATATAGTCGATATCGACTCTATATACAGTCGATAACGATTTTATATACGATCAATATCGATTGTTTTTACAGTAACCTCAAAAAATTATATCAAAATATACACCGACGAAAAAAAAAAGAAAAAGCACTACAAAAATAGAAGATAATTTTATTTCTAACTTACAAATTTAGTAGCTTAAAAATTAAAAAATGGAACGCCAACGACTACGAATCGACACCACCTCTCCACCGACTTCGAACGAAAAAATAAAAAATAAAAAAGATAAACAATAAAGAGTTAAATAAAGAACGGCTATTTATTATATTGAAGGTAATTTCAGCATTTCTTAAAGGCAGGCGATAGCTCAGCACGCAGCGAGTCAGTTTGAGTAAAGCTAAAAATATAAGATCTCTGACATAAAAGGTGTATCTGACATAATCGATCAGGTCAACAAGCCTGTCATAACAGATAAAAGGCGTCATCACTGCAATCAAATGTCCCCCAGGTTTCCAAATTTGGTATCGCACAAACTTGTCACCGAGGCTCTACATAGTATGCAAGCTCAAGGGCCTTTGCTCGTAAGTTTGTTTAAGCTCCAAAAAATTAGCCATTATAAAAATATAAATAAAAAATGAAAAGAGAGCTCGTCGGGTGCTAAAAGTAGCCGGTTACCCTGCTATCCATAAAAGAGAAAAAAAACCTCCAAAAAATTCACCAAAAGATCTCAAACCCATAGTTTTGTGTAATTTAAATACCCAAGGTTAAATGAGGATAGCTCCTCCTCAACAAGGCTCCATTAAAACATTACAAAATTAAATCGATCCAAGAAGAGAGCACACGACATTGAGTCGTTTTTAATTTCTGACCTGATCAAGCTTAAAAGTTCTAGGGACTCAGACCCATGAAATATAGAAGTAACAGAAATAGAAGAAGGTTTCTTTATTATGCTCCAGAGGGCAAGGCCGATGTCTCAAAATCTCTAAAAACTGACCGTAGTATCAAACTTGGCGAAGAGGAACCAAAATCTAAATACTGCATTCTTTTTAACATTGCAAGTAAAAAAATGACCAAACTACGCCTTAACTTATATAAGTGCTTTGGCTGTTGCAACCACATTCTCTGCCGTTATGCCGAACCCCTTGTATATTTTCCCCGCGGGAGCACTGGCTCCAAACCGGTCGATCCCGATTGCCTTCCCCTTGCTTCCCACAATCTTCTCCCACCCAAACGTCGATCCAGCCTCAATGCTAACCCTCGCAGTGACAACAGCAGGGAGCACACTTTCCTTGTATGCATCTGACTGCTCGTCGAACAACTCCCAAGATACAAACGAGACGAGCCGGACGGCCTTCCCCTCTTTCCTCAGTTCGTCTGCGGCTTTCGCGGCAATCTCCAATTCCGAACCAGTGCCGATCAAAATGACATCAGGTTTGTTACCCGAAGAATTGTCGGACACAATATACCCTCCCTTCTCGACGCCTTCCACCGATGTCCCCGGAAGATGAGGAAGCTTCTGACGGGAGAGGGCGAGAACTGAGGGTCGCTTCTTGTTGAGAACTGCAACCTTGTAGGCACCGGCAGTCTCATTCCCGTCAGCTGGCCGGAGCATCAGAATGTTGGGCATGGCCCGGAAACTTGCTAAATGCTCAATGGGCTGATGGGTGGGTCCGTCCTCTCCCAGTCCGATAGAATCGTGGGTCATCACATAGATAACGCGAGCCTCACACAGCGCCGAGATCCTCATGGCAGCTCTCATGTAATCTGTGAAGACAAAGAAGGTTGCACAGTAGGGAATCAAGCCAGGGCTATGGAGGGCAATCCCGTTGCAGATGGCACCCATCCCATGTTCCCGTACACCAAACCGGACATTCCGCTCCTCTGGTGTGCCCTTCTGGAAGTCACCGGACATTTTTAGTAACGTCATGTTGGAAGAAGCAAGATCTGCGCTCCCTCCGAGAAATCCCGGGAGTACTTTTGCAAGTGCATTCAGGCACTGTTGGGACAGATTCCTCGTTGCATCGGCAGGACTCTCAGTAGTGTAAGTCTGGCAATCAGCAAACAAGTGAAGATGACAACAAAGAATTTACATCTGCCTATCAAGGTGTCAATATCGGTATCGGGTATCAGTCCAAGATGTGAACTGACGGATACGGAATCACCGATGCGGTATACGCTAATATTTTTATTTTTAAAAAGTAAAAAATTAGAAGAAAGTGTTGTATTCGTCAGTATCGGTCCGAAACTAATACTGACCCCGATACTTGTAGTGGTATCGGTAACAGTTCTCGACAAAACCAATACGTATCGCTGATATCTATCGGTATCAGCCGAGTTTTGACACCATGCTGTCTAAAATACTATTACTTCCATTTAAAGGTGCAAGTATGATGTGTAAAAGGGCTACACAGCAACCAATCAGGTAAATACTAACCGGAAGAGCCTTCTCCCAGCCAGCAGGAAGTTCACCCGAAATGATCAACTTCAACTCCGTTGCTTCCTCATTATATTTCTTCTCATATTCTGCGAATTTCGCATTCCATTCGGATTCAAGAACAGCGCCTTCTGGGACATGGCGACTCCAGTGACTAGAAAAGTGTTGAAAATATCAATAATAAATTGGCACTATTGTGTTACTACCTCCAACTTATGTGCTAAATAATTATTGTGCTCATCTGTTAAGTGTCTTAGACCAATGCATATAGTAAATCAGTTCTATATAAAGATGGTATAGGGTAACCAACCTGTTCCCAATCTAGTTTGGAATGGGTCACTGATTGGGTACATATGGCCCTACTTATCATCAAGTGTGCCACTTGATGCAAGGACTCGATGTAAAGATCTTGTAGGTCAAAGATTTCATTGAAAGAACATCCCTATCGTGTTATTCAAAGTGGTCAAAAGCCTTTGAAATAAACAGCAAAAATGCCTAAAGCATCTCCATCACGTGATTCAAGTGTACCACGTGCTGCAAAGAACACAATGGAGAGTTGGAGATGTTCTTTCAATGCAATCTTCGATCAATCAGGTCTTTACATCAGGCCCTTCGCATCAAGTAGCACACTTATGGAAAATAGTGACATATGCACCAAATCACCCATTCCAATCTAGATTGGGAACGGATCAGTTACTCATCTTCTATATGTCAGTCCTTAATTCGATGACCTTTGTTTTCTTAACAGAAGAAAAAACTCAAAGTCAAAATTTTCAAGGCAAAGAAGTCCTTTCGAATTTCCATACCTCTTCACCTCCTCAGGCACATGGAATGGTTCGTACGGCCATCCAAGATTCTGCCTTGTTGCATCAACTTCCTTGGCACCCAACGCACTCCCATGAACACTGTACGAATTAGCTTTGTTTGGTGACCCATAACCAATAGTAGTAGTAACCTGCATGGCACCAAATCTAACAAAATTCCATTATGTTTCAACACAAACCATACTCCATCCTTACCTCTCTACGAAACTATGCACAACAACAGACCTTAATCAAAGTGGGCTTGTCTTTGACAGACTTGGCTTCCTCAATTGCAGCACGGATCTCATCATATCCGGTATTACCGTTCTTCACCCAAATAGTGTGCCATCCAAGACCCTCGAATCGGGTGTCAACACTTTCGGTAAATGCAATCTCTGTGTCACCATCGATCGAGATATGGTTATCATCGTAGAAAGCAATCAGCTTTCCGAGCCCCCAATGTCCAGCAAGAGAACAAACTTCATTTGAAATACCCTCCATTTGACAACCATCCCCAAGTATAACATATCTAAAGCAATAAAAAAATTGAACAAATCAAATAACTAAAGGCATGCATTGAAGAAGAAAATGATCATAATACGATGAATGAACATGAGAGGTTCATTACGTGTAATGATCGATGATCTCGCTGTCGGGTTTATTAAATCGGGCGGCTAAGTGCTTCTCAGCCAGTGCTAATCCGACCGCATTGGCAATACCCTGACCGAGAGGACCTATATGAAAGATAAAATTAAACAAACAGAAGAATTCTCAAGCTTCTGATCTAAATTTTCCTAGTATGAAAATTATCAAGTCATGGTCAGTTCAAGAAACCGAAGCAAACCAGTTGTCACTTCGACGCCAGGGGTCTCAAAATTTTCAGGGTGACCAGGAGTTTTGCTTCCCCACTGACGGAAAGACTTCAAATCTTCTTCCTGGGTGATCGATTTCAAAAGCAAACGATTGAATTTCAGCACAAACTAACATTGACCCACAAAATCAAAATTCAGAAAAAACAACAAAGAACCCAAAAGGGGCCAAAAAAATCAGAGCAAACAAAACGCATAACGACTAAAATTGAATCCCCCAAAATCAAAATTCAGAAACACCCAAAAAGAGCCAAAAAAATCAAAGGAAACAAAATTCACAGTGAGGAAAACTGAATCCCACATAATCAAAATTCAGAAACAACAACAATAAAGAACTTAAAAGGGCAAAAAAAAATCAGAGCAAACAAATCACACTAAAATTGAATCCCCCAAAAAAAGTAATTCCGAAACAATAACAAAGAACCCAAAAGGGGCCAAAAGAAAATCAGAGCAAACAAAACATGCAATTCATATTCTACTTCTTTTTTCCCCCTCTTAATCTTCAAACACAGATCCAATTTTCGAAACCATATGATTTCCAATACTTAATCCATCTCTCTAAACAGATCTAAAAAAACCCAGTAGAGAAATCCACACCATACTTATACTAGAGTATTCTCACAAATTAGAAATAAAAAGAAAATTTCCAATGTTCTAAACCATACGATTTCCAATACTCAATCCATATCTATAAACAGATCTAAAAAAACCCAGTAGAGAAACCCACACCACGCTTATACTAGAAATTTCTCAAAAAATAAAAAAAAATCCAATCTTTTAAACCGTATGATTTCCAATACTTAATCCATATCTATAAACAGATCTAAAAAAACCCACTAGAGAAATCCACACCACACTTATATAGTTATATTACAATTTTATACAAAAATTAAAAAAACAAAGAAAAAGTAATAAAAAAGTCGTAGTACCTGAACGCTATCATATCCAGCAAGGTGTAGCAGGGCATACTGGAGCATACACCCGTGACCGGCCGAGAGCACGAACCGGTCCCGGTTGAACCAGTAAGGGTTCTTGGGGTTATATCTCATCACCTCATCGTACAAAATATGCCCCATCGGGGCGCACCCCATGGGCAAACCCGGGTGCCCGGAATTCGCCTTCTCCACCGCATCGATTGCCAGGAACCGAATCGTGTTCACCGACTTCTCCACCAACGCGGTTCCTGCCTTCTCGAGCGTCTCGACCGCAGCGGCCCGGACCTGAGCGGAAGGGCGCGGGGTGGACCTCTTCCGGGCTCCAGCGGCTGCCCGCAGAGGAGGGGATGAGGATTTGAGCCCGCGGCCAGAGATGGAGCTTAGGGTAAAGCCCGGGAGAGATAGACGGTCGGAGTGAGAAGAGGAGCCGTGGTGGGCTATGGTGCGGCCGACTAGGGTTTGAGAGACGGTGAGGGATGAGGAAGCAGCCATTTTTGGATGAAGCTTATTGTTTTCTCAGCTTTGCTCTTTCTCCCTCTTTTCAGTGTTTTGAGGGTCTTCTGTTGTTGGGTTAGTTGGGAGGAGAGGTTTGACGAGAGAATGAGAGAGAGAGAGAGAGAGAGAGAGAGAGAGAGAGAGAGAGCCACCAACCACTCATCTGGATCTTCTACGGTAAGCACGAGGTGAGGAGTTTAGAGACAGCCGTTGATTAGAGAGAGAGGGTGCATCGTGGCCGTTGAGAATGGGTAGGAAATGCCAGGCTGATATTTCTCTTTTTATTTCATACTTAATTTTTTCCGCTGCTTTTGTTATTAAAAAAAAAAAAAAACTTTTCCGCTGCTTTGATGGAAAATTATAAATGGTGGACAGTTTTTAGTAGACAAATTTGCTGTCAGATTATGTGACAGGATATGAATGGCCATAACGTTAGGCCCTCCTATGCGTGCAACTAGTCATATCGCAACACATACGCTGCTTGGAAAAATGTCTCTAAAAAATTTTCTATCACCTCAAAGCGTGTACCATCAGGTATTTTTTAGTTTTCTCGGACGCACCTCAAAAGGTCACATAAATATTCGTTTAAGCGTTATGTGCAACCAAATTTTTAGGTCATTTTTTTTTCATATGCGTTCCATATGTGAAATAAAAAATTAATCATTTGTTGTGCGCTCGTGATCGATGAGAAAGATCCTTATCTCATGATTCAAGGCATTCGATCATTTTTTGGCATAGGTGCGACCTCAAAAGATTTGGTACGTGCAAATAAAGACGCCCATTCTTAAATTAGGTCAATGACAATATGTTCATTAGAACCACTAGTGTTCTATATTTGTACTTCATCATGACCGTCAAAAAATGTCCCAATCTTCAAAACATTAGATCTCAGCTTATAGTACTACCATCATACGGCCTACTATCATGGTTATGTGTTATCACGTGACCTTCCGAATCAAAATCAGACCTTCTCACTGTAGCCACAGGATCTCAAGCTCTATTGTGTAAAAGATTAGGGATGAAAAGATCTTCGACATTTGATTCAATGCAGTCAATTGTTTAAGTATATAAAATTTGAGTTGAAAAAGAAAAAATCTTGGGCTTGAAAAAGAAGTTGTGGTTTATATTTTTTATGAATGTCTTTTTATTGCACAAATGACTTATTTTCTTATAAATATAGGGAGTCATTACTTGCACAAGAGAAGTTGGCCCTTGCATATATTTTCAAAAAAGAAAGACTTATGTTTTAGGGGAATGTTCCATGTTTCGGGGGATCCTCCATGACACCAGCTGAGCCTTCTTATTTGAAGGCCATGATCTAAAGTTCTGTGAATCAAAAGTTTGAAATAAAACAAGATCTCTCTCATATGATTCAATGTAGCAATTGTTTAATCAGCTAAGGGCCTTTGAATACTTTCAATCATATGATAAGGATTGTGTTTTGTGCCAATCTTTTACACCAAAGATCTTTAGATCATGTCCTTCAAATCAAACAAATCAAATGATGTTTTTACATGCAACCGATCCCCAAAATTCTAGGTCTTTCTTTTAGACTGTGCATGGGCCAACTTCTCGTGTGCAAGTAATGGCCCCGAATCTAATTTTTCTTAAAGAAAGTCTTGAGATAAAAGTACACAAAGGTAAGGGTGCAAATGGGTCGGGTCAACCCGAACTTGACCGAAGAATCAATCAATCCGATTGAAAATTGGTCTAAGTCTAGTCCATGGAAGAGACCCAACTCAACTCAGACTTGAACCGAGCTATATTTGGGTTCGGTCTGATTCTTTGGATTTTAGATCCAAACTTGAGCCCGACTCAATTAAGACCTGATTTAAACTGTGCTTGGGCCAGCATTGTTTATAAGGATAATGTTATATGGAGGACATATTTTATGCAGATATAATATAGATAGTTGATGTGGCATGACGTAATTGGCTGTAAGTACGGTGAGACTTAATTAATATAAGTCGGTGCAGCCAGTGAGGTCAGCCGCATGCACTTTGTCCTCAACAAATCCATAATTTTCCAGTAAAAGTGGGTCCCATGTGGAAATCAGCAATTCGATCATCTAGGGAGCTAATCATCAAACACATAAAATCGTTTATATCTATCAAAATTTTAAGCCTAATAGCACCCTTCGATGTAGACGATGGAAGATTGGGGTACAAGTGTCCTACATGCTCCCCACCCTCATGTTATCACTGGACAATGGTAGATTCCAAAACATAGCTTACCAATATGTTCAATAAAATAAGAAAGATTTAATTGGTACAAAGCAAAGACCAGAGTGGCGGCAAACATAATTAACTAAGCTAAGCCGACACCCCTTGACCCCACTTGCACTCCTCGAGGTGGTAGGTGAACCCGACGCACTCCGCTCAAGCAAATTTTATAATGACTTACTCTTCAACAAGGTGTCAATTCGGGTATCGATCTCGGGTATCGATTTTGCTCAAGGCCGATGCAAATCAGCCAATACGTATCGGCCGATATAGATACTATCGGCCAATTTATTTAATTTAAAAAAAAAAAAGGGACAAAAACTCAATTAAAACTGAGACGTATCGACCAATATCCGATACGAATCGGCGATACTAATATGAGATCGATACATATCGGTTTGGCCGAAAACCGATACATATCAGTCCGATATTTGAGTGTCCGTCCACTCAATATGGGTGGACACTCCGGTCAACACATTTGTTTGACTGTATGACATGCACGAACTTCTAACGCATATAAGTCCGTGTATGTCATAGAGTCACATAAATGTGCGGACTATTTTAATGCACATGATGGATGGACACCCATTGTAGGCTAACTCATTTATAATATGGTTGTGTCAGGCAGCGGTTTATTGCATGCAATGAGATGACGTTTTGTCATTGGATGTCTATATTAGCATCGACAGGTTTACTCCAAAATCCCTTGAAATTCATTTTCTACTTTGGAATCAAATGATGGAGGTTATTTTTCAACCTGATCTTCCACACAATGGATCTTGAGACCATAATTTTACCATCAGACGGTCAGTTTGTTATTAAACAGGTCATAAATCCCAAAAAATAGCCCTAAAATTATGTTTTACCATAATGTGAGCCATATAATTTTAGGGCCAATTTTAAAGTAATCATGCTACCTTGAATAAAACACTTACTCTTTTATGGTACGCTTATGGTCTCAAGATCTATAGTGTGAAATATCGGAGTGAAAAATGATCTCCATCATCTGCTTCAAAGCAATCAATGATTTTCAAGAGGTTGTAGACATTAGCGCATTCAATAAACATGTTGGCGTAAATAGAGGTACTTTTTTCATTCAATAAACATGTTAAAAATTAAATTGGGGAGTTTTGTTTCTTGCGGAACCCTAATTTACCAAGGGGAGAAAGGATTTACAGAACCCCACCTTACCACTAGGTCATGCCCCACTAAAATGGTGAAAAAATACAAGGTTTTATTTTTTGGTATTAGATCTATCTTTTTGAATGCATCCAATTGAAATTATTCTCTTCGATTCATCATATGAATTTTCAAAACATACAATACCTAGAAAGTAATTGAACTTATATTATAAATTGTATTTAAATCTCTGATTTAAAGGTCAAACTCTTGAACTTTCAAAAGAGGAGATCTGGTGTTGACCGTCAGATGCCCTATAATTATTTCCCGTAAATCTTGGGGAAATTTGGATCTTAAATGTGAAGGTCCATGCATGGTGGACACTTTTGACTGTGATGGGTAATTTTTTCAAAAGTTCTATGACTAGAAGTCCAGAACTATAACAAAAAATCCTCCTAGCAGTAAGACGCGCATAGATTTCTATACTTTCAAAAGTTCAAAATATATATTTGAACTTGCCAAACAACAAAAAATTTGGTTTGGTGCTTCAATTTCATTTTAGGAGTAGGTTGCCAAACAATATTTTAACATTTTACTCATGGCAGAAAATGTATTTTCCCTATAAATGAAAATGCCAATTTCCCTTACAGATAAAGCTTTAGCGTAAAATTTCCGAAGGAGCGCTATGGACTTGTTTGGTAACCAGGAAAGTGACTCTTTTGTCGTGAAAATGAGCTAAAAGTCTATTTTCTATTATTTTTCGTTGTATCAAAATCATTGTGGGTACCATACGGAAATTGTAATTTTTCTCATTTACGTAAAATAAGCTTTCCCTAAATTTTTTAGGGAAAATCAATTTTATGCTAACGCTAGCCTTTGTTACTTTAAAGCAGAGGCAAGGTTCAAAATTTCGGCCGAAATGACCGAAATTTCGGTCCTCACTGAAACTGAAACGAAATCCAAAATTTTGATCCTTGAGCAGAGGAGCATGAACGCCAAGAGATCATCCAAATTCTTCGATTATATGAAGCCGCCGGCGGACAAATGGTCAATTTCGAGAAATTTACCATGTCTTTCAAGTCTAATTTAGGCATTGAAGTTAGACTCAATATCCAAAGCATCTTCTCCACATGAAGCGCCAACACCCAAGATAAGTACCTCAGCCTCCCCTCCTTCATAGGTTGTTCCAAGAAACAAATGTTTGGTAACATCAAAGAAAGGGTTTGGAACAAACTACAAGGTTGGAAGGATAAGCTCCTTTCTAAGGCGGTCTTCTAAGGCGGGTAAAAAAGTTCTCATAAAACCGGTGGCCGAAGCAGTGCCGACTTATGCTATGAGATGCTGCCAGCTCCCCGTCAGTCTTCTTAAGGTGATCAGAATGCATGTCTCGAACTTTGGTGGGGCCAATGCCAAAAGATGGGCACAATGCATTGGATCGCTTGAAAAATGCTCTGTCGGTCCAAATCTTTGGACGGGCTTGATTTTAAAGACATGGTGGCTTTTAACAGGTGATGCTAGCTAAACAAGGGTGGCTTTTTGGAGCCCAACTCTTAGGGCCTGTTTGGATATGGGGGAAACAGGGGAAATAGAGGATTATGAAGAGTCGGATTCCATTATCCAATATTTTCCGCCATTTGGATAACAATGTTGCCTCGAAAATATCTGTAGTTCTTTCCGCCATATTCCGAAAAATTAGTTCGAGAATACCCCTCGAAATTTGATTTTCCGAGCCCTCATAAAACTTGCTAGTAAGTGCTTCGTCGGGTGTTTCTTCTTTTATTCTTTCCTTCCAAACGTTTGCTTCATATTCTAAAAATTAGAAAGGACGTTCTCTTCATTGACGAGCAATGAGAGTCTCATTCGTCTATCCAAGATCATAATTGGTATGATCCAATGTCTTTCCTCTTTGCTTTTTTATTACATATATGTGTAGGATCTTCTCTTATTTTATGGAATTGAGCTTGGCTACTGTATAGAGTTTTTGGAGAGAGATCCTCTCCTTTCTGTATTGGAGTGTGGTTACAGTATAGGGTTTCAACACCCACACCCATGGAGAGAGAGAGAGAGAGAGAGAGAGAGAGAGAGAGAGATGGGTTCAGGTTAACAAGCCTCATATAGTTTCACAATTCATTTTATTTCCTTGTTGAATTATTTTTGAATCAATGGTTGCATATATTGAGTCTCTCTCTCCCTTAGTCCTAGCTATAGAGTTTCAGCACCTTCTCTCTCTTCTCGGGATAGATAAAATGTATAAATCTGTTTCTAATAAGAATAATCTATTGTTGATTTCTTTTTATTCCATTGTTGATTTCATTAGTGATTTTCTATATATTAAAATTTGAACACCATGTGTTCGATGAAATGTGCAAGCCAATACAAGTTTTTAAACCTTGGTGCTGTCATTCAGCATCCACATTGGTGATCCGACCCTCCATTGTGTCCTTTATCGTCAACTAAAATAGATCTAACCTGCCATAGTCTTGCATCAATTTATAAATAAGTGGATGGTCATTTTTGTGGATCATTTTTATGATATTGCAATTATTTTTTTAATTTAAATGATCTTTTGTGATATTATGTGTTATTTTTTTTGTTAGGATATGTTATTTTCCTACAATTTCATGCATTTGTATCCAAACACAGGATTTGGTTAATCCTGCTTTTTCCCAGCTTGCAATGTGGTTATCCAAACAGCAGGAAACAAAGGGAAACAAAGGAATCCCATGATTTCCTACAACCATGGTATCTATGGAAAATATAGGAATATTATTTTCCTTTCCCATGTTTCCCGTGTTTTTATCCAAACAGGCCCCTAAAGGAAAAGTGTTATCCCTCGTCCTAGTTCCTTCTCTCTAAATTGGGACATACCGTTCTTTTACTTGGAGGAGTATATGAGCGGCATAGTAGTCTTAGAAGAAGGGATTGTAAAGGATAAAAGTACTAAATAGCGCCCCAAAAATATTTTTATCACAAATTCGGTGCCTTTTTCTTTTTATATTATTATTACAAAAGGGCGCCCCATACTGGTTAAAACAAGCAAGAAACGCCCGTTTTTCGATGCACGAGGGTTACGCCTATCTTCTGAGGGATGAAATTGCCCCTTGTTAATGGATTCTTCATCTCCGGCGATCGTGAATCTGGTGTCTTCTCCGACGAACACCAAATAAAGGTTTTTGAAGGATCTAGGAAGAGGGTTTTGAAGGATCTGAGAAAAAGCAATGGAGATGACGGAGAGAGTGGAGAGGGTTCTTCTTCTCTGACGATCGTGAACCTGGGGTCTTCTTTGGCGAACACCAAATAGAGGGTTTTGAAGGATCTGAGAAGAAGTCATGAAGATGACGGAGAGAGTGGAAATGATTCTTCTTCTCCGGCGATCGTTCTTCTTCTCTGGCGATCTGAGAAGAGCGTTTTGAAGGATCTAAGTTTCAATTTTTGAGTTAGTGAGAGAGAAAGAAAGAAAGAAGAGAGAGAAGAAAAAACCCTGCAAGTCGAAACCATCGAAAGCCATCATAACCCTAGTTCTTTTGCTAAAATAGACGACCAATAAACTTTTGACCTGATGCCCCAAGGCCCCCTGACACAAGAACTTTAATCATGCATATATGTTGAGAGATTATTTAGTAGTTTATTGGTTCTCTATTTTTATTGGCTATTTAAGCAGAAGCCATCGAAGCCCTTGTTCTTTTGTTGCAATCATATGATACCAACCCCTACAAACCCTATCAAACTAAAACCTAATCACAAAACCCTAGTTTGTGTAACAAAAATCAACTTCAAATCGAGAAATTGAATACAACTAAACCCTAATTCCTCTGAAGAGAAAAGGAAAAAAATGATGGATTTAATCAAAAGGATAAAAATGTCAAAAGTTCCAGCTGCTACTTGGGTCTCTACCGCAAGCGGCCTGTTCATTGTATGCTGGGGCGCTCTTTAGGAACCAAAAATAGCTTCGATTATTTTTGGGATAAAAAATGACGCAAGGTGCCTTTATGTAAATTGCCCAACTATAAAAGATGGAAAAAGTACTAATATTTGGCATGATAAGTGGATTCCGAGGAAATCCACCTTTCGTGTGATAACTCCTAGAGTGGGTCGACCTTTGGTGTGGGTATCTGAACTTATCTCGAGTGACCCGCAACGATGTAAAGTGGAGGCCCTTAAGGAAATTTGCCTAGAAGCGGATGTGGATGGCATTTCCTAAAGAGTTAGTCTACAATGGGCGTCCGCTCATCATGAGTGGGCATCGTAGTTCGTTTGTCTCTATGACTAAGTGGCTTGCATAAACTTCCAATGCAGTGATATGTTCCCACGGGCCTTAAATCCTAAAGGTAGTTCACAATTCATAGTGCATACCTTGTAGCTTTTAATAGGCATGAAAGGGATAAGGAGAGAGCTGAATCGAGCAAGGGTTAAAATATCGGATTTTCCATACGTATCGTCCTGAAGTAATATCGGATTTTCGATACGTATCGTCCTGAAGTTCAGGACGATACGTATCGCGTATCGTCCGATACATTCAATGTATCGGCGATACATTGAATGTATCGGTTCAATACTTCTTTTTTTTCAAAAAATCTAAAAAGTCAAATTATCGTCCGTATCGGACGATACGTATCGTCTGTATCGTTCGTATCATTCGATACGTATCGCATATCGTTCGATACGTATTGCGTATCTACAATACATTGAATGTATCGTTTTGATACATTTTTTTTTTCAAAAAATTAAAAATCAAATTATCGGACAATAATTTGAAATTATCACCCGATAATTTTAAAGTATCGTCCGATACGAGCGATACATTGCACATATCGGACGATAATTATCCTATTTTTTAGGGGTACGATATATTGGCAATGTATCATACCGCCCAGGTCCAAAACCGATAAGTATCGGGTGATACGTATCAAACGATTTTTTGACCCATGGAATCGAGTAACTCAGGAGAAGATCTAGTGTGGAAATCAATTTGGCGTAGCAATATTCCGAATAGGGTACGACTATTCCCACACGTTTATTAGTATCATACATTTTTTTCATAGATGAAAATCATTGACCATTTTGAATTAGAAGATTGAGATTGTTTATTTTTCCAATCTTTCTCATGATAGATCTTAAGATCATGGTGTGCCTATCAGACGATCAGATGTTTAGGGATGTGTGCAATGTGGAATCAACATGTGCCCGTCTGATAGGCGCACCACGATCTTAAGATTTATCGTGAGGAAAATTAGAACAAAAATCAATCTTTATCGTCTAATTCAAATCAATCAATGGTTTTGGCCTGTGAAAAAGTTGTGTGGTACTCAAGGTAACAAAATCGATATCGGTATCGTGTATCGATCCTTGGAGGACCGATACGAATTGGCCGATACAGATACGTATCGACCTATTTTAAAAAAAATAAAAAATATAGGTATCACCGACAGGATCTTTATCGACGATGCGATATACTAACGTCTGGGATATGCATCGTGATAGATATACATGTCGGCTGACACCGATACCAATTCCGAGTTGGATACCAATACGTATTAGCGCCGATATATATCAATTTACCGAAAAATCGATACATATTGGTATCGGTCGATATTTGATACCTTGGTGATGCTCTTACTATTAAATGGGTAAGAATAAGGGATACTTAGAGAAACATGCCTCAAAAATAAACTTTTTAGCAAAAAAATCTCACCTCAAACGTTTTAGAAAAACGGTGCTTTTATAGATTTTAGAACTTCAAAAAATCGTAAAAGCACTATTTTTTTTAGAACTTTAGAAAATCGTGATTTTACGATTTTCTGAAGATCTAAAATTTGTAAAAACACCATTTTTTTAAAACGTTTGAAGCCAGATCTTTTTTGTTAAAAAGTTTGCTTTTGTGGCATTATTTTATAAAGTGCCCTAAGAATATTAGAACCCTTCCAAACAAAGTCAAACAATTTATATGGAGAGCTTATAATGAATCCTTGCCCCTTAGGCATAAACTCCCAGCTAAGCATATTGTACCTAATGCATTTTGCGAAATTAGTTGAAACTACTCTTTCTGCCCTTAAAGAAAGCCCTTCTGTGGATTGTGCAACTCCTTAAAAATTGTTGATTGGGTTAGATCTGACGATGAATATTGTGTTTCACCCCGATCTTTCCTACAATGAATCTTAAGACCATTTCACACCTATCAGACGGTCAATTTTTTTATTCCACGTCTCACATATCCCCAAGAGTGCACCTTGTGTGTAATGATACACATCACGCTCAAACACGACTTATATAGGGCCATATTTTAGGGATCTGTGACTCGTGAAATAAAAAAGTAACCATCTGATAGGTGATACGTAGTGTCAAAATCTATTGTGTGGAAGATCAGAATGAAACACGATCTCTATTTTCTGATCCGACCCAATCAATGGATTTTAAAGGGTCTCCGACGTAAATGCTTTCAGAGAAAGCGTGGGTGGGTGTAGATCTACCTTGGCCAAATTGGTTCCTAACCTCATTATCCCAATTCCTAATCTCAAAAGAGGCCTAATCCATTTATAAGGAGTAAGCTAAATATTGGCAAACGAATGGGAGCTATGCTCCTGCTGGCTCATTGTCTACAATGAGCCGTCCCTCATTATAGACAGCGTTGCAAAGATGTATATATAGCCAAGAAATATGGTTAAAGAAAGGGAAATTTAGCTGACCGAAGTATCTTTTACTAGAGAGACCCTATAGTTTTATTTTTACCCAAATCGACCAGCTGTAAGCCTAGCCGACTCTAAGGATAGCAAAAAGTCCAAATTACCCCCTTTCTTTAACACACAAAAATATCATCTTCTTCCTTATTTTAATCTGCTAAAGTTTTTAAAAATCAGAGGTGACGAAAGTGACGGCATCTTCTCCTCAATTCAATCTATTCCGATTTGCTATTTGGATCGACCCAGATACACCTTTGGAAGGCGATATCGCTTCTTAAAAAAAAAAAAAAAAAAAAAATTTTAAACAGTCGATGGCGACTCTTAACACAGTCGATGTCGACTGTAAAAAAATAAAAATAAAATTTTTACAGTCGATGGCGACTGTATACACAGTCTCGCCATCCATTGTGTAAACAGTCGATGCCGACTGTTAAAAAATAATAATAATAAATAAATCATTTATTTTATACAGTCGATGTCAATTTTGATTTTAGTATCGAAAAAAAATAAATTCAAAATAAATACCTTAGAAAGAAGAAGAAAAAAATGCAAATATCAGATGGCATAGATCTAGGTATATCCTTTTTTTTTTTTTTTTTTTTTACGGTTTAGATCTAAGTTTATCCTAGAAATAGAGCTTCCTGTTGAATCTCTATGCAAAGAAAGATCCTTGGGTAGTTTACAATAAGGAGCAGATTACAATAAGGAAGAAGACGATGCTTTTGTGCATTAAAGAAAGGGATAATTTTGACTTTTTACTGTGGCTAGGCTTGGAGCTGGTCGATTTGGGTAAAGGTGAAACTATAGGGTCTCTACAGTAGAAGGTATACCTGACAGGGTCCGTCAGGTAAATTCCCCTTAAAGGACCGACTCTTTTAACCGCCAGTCAAACCTGATGTTTAAATGATCTCATACCATTAAGTTTAAAATGTGGGTGATTGAAATTTGTCAAAGTGATAGATCCTAGATTGACATGCGGCAGAGATTTAAACCATCTGGTCAATGACTTTAATATCAATCATTGTATTCAGTTTTGACCGCTTATATTAAAGTTCATCAATCAATCAAATGGTTCACATCTATTTATAAGCGTGCTTCTTCAGGATGATATTTGTTCAAATGATAAATTACGACTTTGAACAATTTAGATTGGCCAAAGTTGTACATTTCATGTCTAGATAATTACACTTTAACGGTGTCAGATTAAAAGTATTTAGATTCACGAAAGTTGTACATTTCTGCCAACCGTATTTGGTGTGTAGGAATTAAAATATGGTGCGGTCGTAGGATCTCTCAATGATAAATTGGGTTTTCAGGGTTTAAGCCAAGAACTTCTCAAGGCCTCAGTCGCCGATTAGCTTCGGGGGAGGTCGGAAGGGGTTTGGAAGCGAAATCGAGGTTCATATAGTGGGAAATTAATCGAATCAAACAGACTTTTGATCGCAATATGGCTTTCTGGGGTGAATGGTTACTTAAATTGCATATTATTTTCTGTAATCTCATTAGATTGTTCTTTTTTTCTTTTTTGTAAATGCAAATGTTTTATTAATCAATTTGATTCTGGGATTTCCCTCTATTTTTTTCTTTATTAGGAATCGAATTAAAGCCAGGAGAATCGAAAACTTATCTACCCGAGCAAGGAAGGCTTCACATTTCGCAGGTATTTTTATTTTTAATTTAATATTTAGAGTTAATTTTGATATTATCTTTTTTGGGGATTAGGGTTTATGAGATGTATTTCTTGGGTTTTCTTCCAATTTATCATGTAGGCGACCCTAGGTAGTAGTCATTCTACAAAGAAGAACGGCGATTCTATGAACAAGAGTGTCTTCGTTAAGTGTAGTGTAGGCGACACGAATCCAATCATGTTATGTTCATTAATTCCCAAGAAAACCGAATCGTGTTGTTTGGATCTCGAATTCGAGGAGGAATCACCTGTAGTTTTCTCTGTTGAAGGCACAAATAGCGTGTACCTTACGGGTTACCATCCACCTGGTCGCAATCATAATCGCAGTAGCAATGGAATGTATTGTAGCGATGAGACGTATCCTTTCGATGAGAGGGAACTCATTCCCTGTTTCTAAATTTGTATGATTTTTGTTGAGATTAATGCTGCAATTTAATTACGCGGCAATCAATTAACTGATGTGATTGAACTGCTATTTTTAATTTTCTTCCTGCTGTTTTATGGATAATGGGGCGTGCCCGAGCCATTACTTTTTTTTTTAATCAATGCCAGGGCGTAGCCAGAAAGTTTTTGTTGGTGGGGGCTACAACTGATAAATATAATGTTAGTAGTTATTTTACCATCGATTTGGGGGCTTCTACATCATAGATTTAGGGGCCTATATACAAGCGAAGGTTGTATAAGATACATACTTCATAGAAACTCTAGATTTAAATGGGGGCTTGAGCCCCCACAACCTTCTATGTGGCTACGCCAATGCAATGCCATATCTTAGTTAATGAAAGGAAATACTGAAGATCTGGGAGGTCAAGCGAGGTGCTTGACCCGAAAAGAGAAAAAAAAAATGAAAAATACAAAAGAGTACAATCATCAACTTTGGGGGGGGTGTGCATTACTGATTGGGGCTTAACCATTGTTTAAACTAACGTTTTTCTTTTACGAATCGTCCAGCTCCAAAACTGATATGCATTGTCCGATACATATAGGTTCCAGACGATACATTGGTATGTATCGTCCAATACTTAGCTATATATGTAATGCACCGGTACGGTGCGTACCTGTTTCGTCCGAAATTTTGAACCATGGGAATTAGTTACGACACATAACTATCCCACTTTAGGCCATGTGGCACATCTTTTTAGCAATCTAAGTCACCAAAGTGGGTAGCTTATATTGGGAACTACAGTCGGCCCAAAACTCAAAACTCATTGGGGGTACTTGAACCATCCGATCTATGAAGTATGAACTATAATATGGATGGTTGTGCATAGTTTTTAAATTGACGAGATTAACGTGCACCAGTCATATGGCTCCAATCCTCTCAGTATGACTGTTTAGCTGAGAAATGTTACAATGGTGGACTGATATTTCGATCACTTAGATTGATCAAAGATGTGCGCCATGTGGCATAGAACTGAGCTTTCATGGTCCTCTATATGTGCATGCGGTCAGCAGAGTTAGTTTCTTTTGAGTTTTGTTGGGGAGTTTTCTCCTTAATATGTTGAAGAGATTCTTATGGAGAGGATATTGAAGAGACTGATACGGATGAATCAACTGAATGCGGCTCTGAAGATGAATACGAAAACGATTTTATTGACGACGAGGATATGTTAGTTGAGATGTTTCCCCCTTCCGCTCCTCGCAACAGTGGAGGTATGTTAGTTGGGTATTTAATTCAATTTAGAACTTGTCGCTGTATCTACCTATAACCATGCATGCATGTATATGTACATGTGCTTCATTTGCATGCACATGGGTCTGGAGTGCAGCCAATGAATTGGTGGAAGTGCGTGCCTACATCCCTGACATATGTATGCAAGGTATGTACATGGTTCAAAACCCTGGTTTTCCTGTACGTATTATCCAGCTCTCAAATCGATACGTATTGATTCCGGACGAGACATTGATATGTATCGTCTGATACATACCAATAAATATGTAAACGTATTGGTCGATCCATTCAAAGTATCAAACCGGTGACCTCCGAAACCAATCGTCTGATACATACCAATTTCGTCCGAAATTTTGAGCCATGGGTATTTATGCATATTTGTATTGGTGTGTGCACCACCTGTGGTACACAAATAATCAATACTGTGTGTGGATCACATCTTCATCAAACTGAGATGTCAAAGTGCTAGGCCACTGTCTATTTTGGACTCACTTGAAACATCACACTTATTGCAGAAAATAGCCCACCTGATCAGAGCATTTTTTATTTATTTAATGTGCTCTTTCCACACAAGGTTTAACTGTCCACTTGCAGGCACGTAATCAGATGGTATAGATAATGCTGCTGTGCGATTTTTGGGTTGAATCCTATCTAAAATATGGCCATGTGTACCACAGGTGCAGAAATTAGAATCTGTGCAGTACCTCTAGTTCATGGGCACAGTAACTTATTTCCGACTCAGACAGTTTGTGTCTCTCATTGTTTTGTTAAGTTGGACATTAAGTCTGTTTGACATGTTCATTTTTTTAATGTTGTTGACATTAAAGATTTAATGTTTTTTTTTGATAAATTGGAATAAAGATTTCATGTTTGGCCACATTGTTGTAATCTGTGTTAATGTTCTTATTGCAGTTTATATTGAGGAGATACTAGAGAATAGCAGTGATGATTCTCATCAGCAAATTGTCATCAAGGGTAATATCACTTCCACTTTCGAAAGCGAAGATGAAGATGGTTTTCCGCTTTCTATACCCAAAACTGCAGATGCAACTAAAATTACACAAGCAAAAGAAAAATCAAACAAGAAAAGTGAGGGTGGAAAGACAGAGAAACCAGAAGATGAAAATGATCAGCTTACGTCCTTAAAAAGGAAGGTTGATGCTGTTGATAGGGAGAATGTCCTAGGAACGTGAGTCTCTTTTATCTGTAAGATTTTATCTGGGAGTAGGACAATGGTTTTGAACCTTAAATTCTATTCAACTGGTTTAAAAACCCTTGGATGGATGGGATTTTGAAATAGACTGTACTTTCATGTTAAACTATGAAAGTGGAAGTCGTGAAAGTCAAGATTCCCTTGTTTCCAAGGGATATAAAACCAGTTGATCCAACCCCACATGGGATTCAACTGGTTGGACTTGTCTATTGTCTTCTGAGAGAGTATGGTCAGTTAAAAAAGCCATTTTGATTTTCGGCCTATATATTCTTCTCATTGACTCTGTGTTATTAGTGGTCGGATCTAGCAACAATTGACATGATTCCTTTGTACAATCTAGCGAGGTTGGTGGTGAAAACAGTAGAAAGCTTAAGATGAAAAAGAAAGAGAGGAGGACTAATAAGGGAAATGCCCTTGAAGTCAGTGTTGAGGAAATGACTAATGGAGACCAGACTCAAGCTATAGATTCTAGCAACCCGAAAGAGACGGCAGTTAGTGATAAGTGAGATCCGATTTCTAGTCTTTCTCCTTTCTTTTAGCTTTTAAAGTTGTGTATGACTATGCCGTTGGTCTATGGTTTTCTAACCTTTGTTTTAATAATCATTTTGTTGTAATGTATTTGACACTTTGGACAGGGAGCTGATTGAATCCTCAGCCCCCTCGGATGTAGTTGCTCTTGAAAATAGCGGAAAACTGAAGAAGAAAAGTAGTAAAACCCGAAGCCAATTCATAGAGGACAATGCACCTGTGTCTGAGGAGGTCGGGATTGAAAAGGTGGACAAAGATTTACCTGTTGAAGCCCAAGAACCAGATGCCAAGCTACCAGAGGATGGGTGAGAATTTACTATTTTCTTGTCTCTTTTTGGTACTAAATTTGAGGAAGTTTTTCGGAAGGGACGTTTTATACTGGATCCTCTGCAGGATTCTCAATGTGAATGCTGAAAAGACCACTGCTAAAAAGAAGAAGAAGAAGAAGAAGAAGAAGAGCAAGACTCATGAGAGTGGTACAAATACAGAGAAGGGGGAATCCGGCCTTGTTGTGTCACAAGGAGAGCCCATTAAAGAGATTGAGGAACAGAAAGCTGATGAAGGGCAGCCGAAGAAAGCAAGAAGCTTCTCCAATGGACTGGTTATCGAGGAGTTATCAATGGGCAAACCAGATGGCAAAAGAGCATCTCCTGGAAATAAAGTAAAATCCATTTCTTCTCAGTATTTTACTAATATCAGTATTACCCAGGTATTGGTTGGTATCTACTGCTATTGGCCGCTACGTAGCTATATGTATCGGTGGATGCTGATACAAGCCTTAAATCTGTACTTATTATTATTATTATTATTTAGTTTTTGATTGTTTGTTTATTCTTTTTTTATTCAACTTCTACACCAGCCAATATTGACCAATACGTATTGGTAGATACATATCAGTCTGGGCATTGGTCATTAGGTGGCAGATACTGAGATTTGAAACCATGCCTACTAATATTTGCCGATACCTATCTGTAAAAGATTTCTTTTCTTTTCTTTTATTATTCTACTAAAAAATTTATTGTTCCATAGGGATTGGGAGCCTGGAAGGCGGGGACAGCGCCACATAGGGCTGTCAATGGTTTTTTCAGGGCCGCCCCAAGGATAGTGTCGGGTCATGTTCAACCCTCCAATGCGGTCCAATCCTATCGATTAGACCAGGTGTTGTTAGTAGATGACTGCACTCAGGCCCAAATACATATACAACCTCTTTAAATTTTTCGTTAAGTGGCCATGCCATATGTGATATGACACTATGAATCCTTGACTATTTAAGGGTGTTTTTAGCATGGTATAAAGTGAGCGCAATGTCAACATTAACAAAGCAATAGAGAGTAATCTAATCTTTGTGGGAAAGAGGAATCGTTTCTTTTTATTTGTGGGTTTTGTCTGGGAATTTGTGGTAATATGCAATAGACATATTGAATGCCTTTAGGTAGGTGCGTGGGCCTGATGTCATAGATAAGGGATTCTGAACCACTGGCCTGACCCAAACTGAGGTTTAGAGTTAGGCCACGGTGGCCTCCTTAAACGCCCAACATGAGGTGGCCTGAAGGTCGGGTCAAGGGTTTCAAGGCTATGGTTGATTTGGGTTTTGGCCCGACCCAACCCATTGACAGCCCTAGTGCCATATAGCACAACGCACATCATTTCCAAAGGTTTTAAAACTGCTTGAAACAGATATAGAGTTCAACTGGTTGGACCTGAACACTGCCCAGGCTTCTACCAATCTTTGATAATTTCATTTTTTGAATTGGTCAATGTCAACTATTAATGAGGTTATGCTCTGCAGTTCGACTATTTTATCTTCTCTCAATTTCACTTCGTCAAATCCATCTATTTAGTTCTGTGTTTGCTGCTCTTTCAACCAGCAAACGATGCACATTTGTGAATCAGTTGTTTGAAATAACTGTTGTGTGGTTTCAGGTATCTGTCCATTATATTGGCAAATTGAAGAATGGGTATATTTTCGACTCAAATATTGGCAAAGGGCCGTTTAAGTTCCGCCTAGGTACTGCTTTAATTTTATCTAAATTACCTATGGCAGAAAGCTCATTTGTTCTTGGCTTGACTGGTAATTGACTGGATTACAAACAATTGTATTGTTTATAACAGGTATAGGGCAAGTTATAAAGGGATGGGATGTTGGTGTTAATGGTAATTACCTTGGAAACTGTCGATAAAAATAAATTTTTTGAAGCTTAAGCCTTTATATTGATTTCAACATGAAATTAGTTTCTTGAAGAAGTTTGCAGTATCTATTTACATTTTTCCGTATACAGTTCTAAATCTTTATGAGTGCTTATCTCAGGTATGCGCATTGGCGACAAAAGAAGGCTCACCATCCCACCTTCTATGGGGTACTAACATCAATTCTCCATCTTTCGTTTAAATGTTATGGAACTTTTGCGGCCGTTTCTTGCTGTCCTAGAGCTGGTTACTTTTTTATATTTTTTTGTGTTTATCTTTATTTTGTTTTCCTTCTCTGGGCATATGATTTTAAGTAGATCCGAAAATTAAAAATAAAAAGTTCTACTTGTTTTTGGTTTGCTATTGAATATGGTTCCCTTTGCAATCTCCTTTAGATCGCTCACCACACATTTTATTTGTCATGCAGTTATGGAGCTAAAGGAGCTGGGAAAATACCAGGGAACGCGTGGCTTATCTTTGATGTTGAGTTGGTGGGCGTCCATTGAATGTTTGTTTTTGACTGTAAGTTTTATGCGTACTTTTGCTCTACCAAAAATTATATTTTTTGGATACTTGCAGCCGGATTTTGAAACTTCTTGTAACTGAGTCATTTTGGGTTCTATACTTGCGGCGTAATTTTGAAATTGGTTATAAAGAACAATCGTGCAAATTAATGAACATGATTGCACTGTAGTAAATTCATTTTGTTGCAATCAATACAAAGGACAAAAGAGTTATGGATGTATGTGCGTATTTCATTTTGTTATCTAGTTTTTTTTTTCATTCAGATTAATGGAATATGACCGCCCAACTTATAGATTATGTCATGAGACTCACGACCGTCCCATTTTTAGGCTACGTGGCGCAATTTTTTCTGAATCCAAGTCATGAAAGTGGTAGCTTCCATGGGGGTTTGATTCGTCAGATCTAACAATCTAATATGGACAGCTTTGCATATTCTTTTTAACAGTTGCTGCTAAAGAACATCGATCAAATGGTTCCAATATTTTATTGGCATGCCTTTTAGGCTGAGACATTTCACTGATGAGCTGCTAGGTGTGCCACATGGTGTGTATATAGGCTAAGAAATGCCAGCTAGGATTAACTAAAAACCAAATGGTTTTGAAAATACCGAGCAGTGTTAACCAGTATTGGGTGAGGCGGAGGCCAGAACCGAAATATATTGGAAAATACTGGTGGTATTATCCGAGATTTTGAGCCATTTAGCAGAAAATACTAGCAGTATATGCAAGAAAGTATGGAAAAATTTACGAGAGTACCCACATAAGGCTAATTGAATTTTGTTACTCTGAAACCCAGACTAGAAATATATTAAAATGCTTTGAAGCTCCAAACCAACCATCAGATCTATTGCTGATGTTTTGATAGTCGGTACAGTTGTCAGAAATTGTATCTGAAAAGGACCATTGATCATGGTTTTGAAACTTCGGCCTACAGAAGAGGTGACCATCTTTGGCACCATGTGGTGTGGTGCATGATTCAGCTCCATGATGCATCATGAGATTGTATTTGAAAAATGATGTCTACCTTTGATAAATAACTTCTCGTTAAAGGTAGCCTGGTACTAAGGACCAGGTAACTTACCTAGTACCATATTAGTTTGCTGCCATGGGTTACCAATCACATGATCAGGAGTCATATATAGGGGCGGCTCAATGATCACAATTATTGTGAAAAAAATAATAGGAAGTTATGTAAAATCATGCTGTCAATAGTCAATTGCACATAACATGAAGAGTAAAACCACATTTGGTTTCACCTATCATATATTTTATTGTTATAATCGTGGAGCTGCTCATTTATGGGCACCCGATCATGTGAGAACTTGGCGTGTGTAAAATAATGTTCTCAGAATCCAGTGAGCAGCTCTATGGGTTTCACATGCTGCTGCTGATGCGTCGATGTGTAGTCTGAATCTCAACGGTTTTGAAATTTGAATTTCAATGGGGTGGCTCTAATTGCACCCACTAAAACTTTAGAGCACCCCAACAAAAGACCACCACTTAGTTTTGGGGTCACTTTTTGGGATGTGTGACACGTGGAATCAATATCTAAGCTGTGTGATGGTTCACTCATTATCTTGAGATCTATTTTGCGAAAATTTGGGACAAAAAATTGTCTCTATCGTTTGATTCAAAGTAGTCAAAGGTCATGTAAAGGCACTTAGTTCTCGGCTCACTTTTTGGTGTGTGTGCCTCATGGGATCAACGTCTGAGCTGCCTAGATGGTCTTGCTGTAATATCAAGATCTATTGTATAAAAGATTGGGACGAAAAAAGACCTCCATTGTCTGATTAAAAGCAACTTTCAGCTGCACTGCTCTGGAGTTTTGGTGGGTGCAAAACTGCAAATAGAGCCACCCTTTTAAATTTTGTAACTCTTCAAAAAGACATGGCTTAGAATGGTTGTTCCAGAAAGTGTTTGGCCGTTGTGTTTGACATGTAACTGTTGGTTGGTACTAGCATATCCAGAAAGTGTTTGACATGAAACTGTTGGTTGGTACTAGCATATCAAAGAGTGACAAAAAAAAAAGGGTGTGATCCTCCCTATCAACCACTAGATCTTCTGTTTGATTAGGATCAATTTTAGTAAGTTGTTGTATCATAGAGTGATGTGTCACTAATCTGTTCACCAGTTATTCCACTGATGGGGCACAAATCAGCTTAAAGAAAGCGACATGGTCTGCCCTCAATTCACGCCATGATCCATTGTTGTTCTTGCTGCAACCCAAACACCATCACATACTTCCATCAATAGCACCTTGGAGTTATACTCATGAGCCCCCTTTTGATAAGACATCACATATTCCACAAGGGATTTGAAGCGATTAGCAAAGTAGAGGCTTTGGAGAGGGGAAAGGTTCCCATTGTGACGATGGTCCTGCTGTGGGATTCTTTAGTCCCACATCAGTTGCAAACTCGTCCCGAACCTGAGCTATAAGTGACACCCTTTTACTTCAAGCATGACGTGTATTAAAGTGAGGAGGCAAGTGTGGCAGACCCATCCAAGCACTATTGTACCGAGTCAGGTTGAATCGAATCGTCCCAAATACCTTGGTCCAAATTTTATACCAGGTAGCTACCAAGTAAACCTACAAGTCTAAAATCTCCGTTTCTTCTGCCCACATTTTGTTTTCTTTGAGATAGGGTGATGGAAGTTGAGTTTAATATCCTTGTAATATGTGATTTATCTCGAAAAAAATCCAGCTCTAATGTTGCCTCTTGAGATTGCAATTAGATGGGCTTTCTAGAGGGCATTAAAATTTACAGAGGTTTTGAAAAGAGTTAGTCTACAATGAGTGTTCACCCATGATGGGTGAACGCGTCAATTCACACATCTGTGTGACTGCATGATGGGTGGACATCCACCGGAGACAAAGGTTGTGTATGGCATAGTTCTCTGCTAACCCTGCCATAGCAGAGTTCACCTGCTTTAGCAGGTTCTCATCTACTTTGCTAACATTCTGTTACCTGCTTTAGCAGGTACCCCTTCTCCTTGATAATTCCTTGCATAGTAAAATTTACCTATTCAGCAGTTCTACCTTACTCTCTACTCACTCCTTGTTAGAGCAGATTTTATTTGTTCTGATAGGGAGTTAGTAGCGAGCAGGGACGTTACTGCTAGAACAGGTAAATCATCCTTTGCTTTGAATTAAAAAAGAAAATGTAAACCAACTAAAGCAAGTGAATTCTATTGTAGCATGAGCTAACAAAGAGCTATGCCTTACCCAGCCTAACTTGTTTGAAAATATAGTCATTAAGAGGGTGACGGCCCATGGGGGAAGCACAAATTGATGTTGAGGTCATGAGCCTTGTGCCACTCAAACGATCCAGTATAAGTGATGGCTTTGGTGATATGCCCTATATGTAACACTCTGTTCCTAGTTTTTAGATTATTATTTTCCATAGGGAAAATGGCTAAACCTCACGTTTTTTCAATCTCATGTTCAAATTGCCCATAAGAAAATAATTTTATGAATGTGGTCCTTGGGAAGGGCCATGCTAATCTTCTCTTTATCGTTCTAATTTGATGAAGTCCCCCTGAAATTAATTGATGAATGTGATTTATGAGTGGTTGCGTGTATCCTATGGAAAAAAATAGGGATGATTAGAAAAACAAACGTTTTAGCAAAACAACCCCAAACTTAAACGTTTTAAAAAAACGGTGCTTGCACAATTTTTGGAACTTCAAAAATCTGTGAAAACACCATTTTTTAATTTCCTTTTTTAAAAAATGGTGCTTTCACGAGTTTTTGAAGTTCTGAAAACCATGGAAGCACTGTTTTTTTAAAACGTTTAAATTCGGGATTGTTTTACTAAAACGTTTGTTTTTTAAGGTTATTTTTCTAAAGTGCCCAAAAAAAACACAATACTCCGCAAGATGTCGTCGGTTATTGATCCACATAGGCTAATTGAGCAGATGCATTTTTAATACAAAATTATTTCATCCACGACATTTTGCATAGATGCTCACTCCTGCACTTTCGCCATGCATATTTGACCAATCAACTCCGTCCAAATAGTTATACTGATCATGCGAGATTCACTTGACTAAAAAAACACACCCATAAAGAGATTAGTACCATCTCACTATGGCCCTATGTTAGAAATGAACAAAAGTTTATATTAAGACGCCAAATTGAATGGTTAAAATCCTTGGGCACTAATTTTAGGCTAACATCAGTTTACATCATCATGTGTAACTTGGACGACTTGGATTAGTCAAGAATGTATGCCACATGACAAAACAAGTGTGCCCGTGAATGTTCCACTTCCATCTATTGATGCAAGTGTCCCCAAATAATTGGCTGCTTGTTGGAATAATTAGATTGACAAAAGATGCAAACCACATCGCATTAAGATAACACACGCAAATGTGGCGCGGAAAACAAGCTAGAAAAATATACAAAGATAAAGTTATGGTCCATATCAACAATCATGGATGTTCAAACATACACTCCCAATTTTTTACACAAAAAATGGAAAAAAAAATTTTAAACTGCACGAACATACGGCAAATTACAGGGCAACTACTTTCTTCGTGAAACGGGTACTTGATTAGATCACCAAACACCTTCACTTCTCATCATAGAAAAAAGAGTAGAAAAAAATCCCACCTGATCATTGAAGGTAAGGTTTCTCAGATCAACAGCAACTAGAAAATAGGGCAGAAAAATTTAGGTTTAGGGCAAAACTCAACAAAGAAATAATTAGCTACTTCACAACAATTTATGTGCATGCTGAAAGTGCAACTCAAAGGAGCCAGAGGAATGCAGTTTACCTTGCCAAATCGGAAATTTGATGTCATTTGTCTCAGTTACCTAGAGACTCCAACTCGGTCTTAACTAGGAAACGTCTTGCCTCGTCATCTGTCACGTCACTGCACATTGTGCGCAACAAAGAGATGAGAAAAATTCAACATGAGAAGAAAAATATAAGGAATTTAAGTTCAATAAGCGCAGAGTTTCCGAGATAACCCACGAAAACTTCTGACCAAATTAAAATAAAACTGACCTATCTATAGCTTCCATTTTGCTGATGAGCGTGACATTTTTAGAGGTAAGGAGCTCCCAGAAGCTTTTGAGGCTTACATCCTTGCATTTTTCATAGAGACGGTGTATGAACTGGTTGAACTCTTTTGGTTCCTAAGTATAACATCGACATAGAACTTAGAGAAAATATGAACATAATTCACATAGACTTTTAATGTTTTTGTTTTCAGATGAAAAAAAAAAAAAAACCATACACAACCATGTATTTTGTGATGATGTGCATAGGAAACATCTACTAAAACTTCAGATCTTTCTTCTGCTTAACAATCAAATTCCTAAATTCCTCATTCTTTTGCTTACAAGTAGACTTTTAACTTTTTGTTTTCAGATGAAAAAAAAAATAAACCGTACACAACCATGTATTTTGTGATGATGTGCATAGGAAACATCTACTAAAACTTCTGATCTTTCTTCTGCTTAACAATCAAATTCCTAAAATTCCTCATCCTTTTGCTTACAAGTAGATTCCCACAATCAACCAAGCCAAAACAGCTTTTTATTCGTGCTAGGTAGGTACCTGCCTCAGGAAGCAGGAGAGAGTTCGAATCTCACCCTCCTCCTTGAGGCCACCCTAGGGATTTATATCCCGTCCTGACCCAGCATGTGCCATCTTCGGGGCGTGCACGTGCCCCTTGGATTAGTCGGATGCTCTAATAGGTCCAGACACGCAGGTCATCAAAAAGAAAAAAAAAAAAACAGCTTTTTATACGATACATATATTATTGGAATTAAACCCTCTGTAACACATTTTACAGTGTTTTACATTCAGGACAAGAATGTGGTCATTCATAAATTATACGATACGTATATTATTGGTCATTCATAAATTCCTCATCCTTTCTTCACAAGAATGTATGCCTAGTTAAGTCATAATGCAGATCTTTCACATGGGTTTTCAGAAAGACCAAGCGAGACTTTAAAAATTGTTGTTTCAGAATAACATCCTTTTGCCTAGGGCCGATTTGTTAACCAGGTCGGGACACAAACTTGACCTGGCCGGTCGGATCAGGCATTAAGCATCCAACACAACCTTCGGGTTGGGTTGGGTGGACTCGAAGGTCGGGTTAAGCAAAAATCGGGCCGGGTTGATCTGACCCAAACTGATATTTTATATACAATATAAAGGGATTAGGGGAGTTTAAGAGGGATTTAAGCAGGTTGGGTCAGTTTTTCAGGCCGGGTCAGGCCGGACGTATACCCTTTGACCTCTCAGCAGCAAATTTTTGGCTCTGCTGTTGCTGCTATGATTGACGACAACAGATAATGTGAGTCAGATGCATAAATGACCACATGATGTTTAAAGACTTGGTGACACGGGACAACAACCCTAAATTACTTGAATGCCCATGATATGCTAATTTGCCGAAATTAAACTAATTAATTGAATAATTAATCACAAATTAAAGCGATACCTTAGGGTTTCGTAGGATTCCGCTTAAGTGACCATGCTTGATTCACGTAGGGTCCAATCCGATGTGCGAGATCCGTTAGGAGATGCGAAAGAGGCGATCTTAGAGATAGAACTCTAGCTCCTTCTAGGTTGGGACGTTCGATCGTAGTTCGCGGTGGAATTAGTAGCTCTTCGCTAGAGCTTTTGAATTGAGGCGGTTAACGATACAAATCAAGCAAACTCGAGCCCAAAAACGGTTATGGATCGACGGGCTAGGATTGGATTCGATCTACAAGGATGGAGATCAAGGTTGCTCTAGATCTAGAGTGTGAGAATTGGAACATTCAATTAAAAGGGAAAATTTTGGATGCAAGAGATTAATGAGAAAATAGAAAGATCAAACAAGAACAAGGAGTAAAGAGAAGATCAAAGATAACATGGGCATCTCACCCTTGGCCTCACACCAAACCCACATGGGGAAGAAGACCCACTCTTCAAAGCTCATCTCAAGCTCAAAATGCAATGCACTTTCATTAATTTTCAACCAACTCAAAAAATGGCTTTCAAGATATGCTTTATAGGGATTACAAATAGGAATAACCTTAAAATAGAAAAGTACTAAGTTACCCTAAAAGGGTGACTTATATTTGACACAAAAAGAAAACAAGAAAAAGGATAAAAAAAAAAAAGCAAATCCAATCACTTGGCTCGCTCAAGTGGATTTGGTTCTCGCTTGAGTTGCTCGAGCGACAACTAGGGATCGCTCGAGTGACTTTTGGCCGAACATTTTGGCCTTGATTCTTGATGCCCCTTTGCTCGAGTGACAATAGGCCGAGATTTTCCCACTTTTCTGAAGCATTCTCGCTCGAGCAAAGCCTGGGCAAGGGCTCTCCTCTTGGGCTGATCCTTAGGTCCTTTCCTCGGTGGATCTTGGCGCTCCATAGTTCCTCCGTCGCTTCTTCTTTTGCCGATACACCTTGTACAACCTGAAACCTAGGTCCTCAGTGGTAGCATCCCTATCACTTGGTATTATCGTTAAACTCTGTAGCCTCTACGGTTTCGCAAGAGTTGACATTAGCTATAGGGGTTGACACTGGAATGGATTGTCTCCTAGTAAGATAAAATTCATTAAACATAACAGGGAAACCAATTGATCCACTAAATGAAACAAATTGACCAGTAAAACTGGAACAAATTCCCCTATCCACTTCTTGATGCTTCATCGACTCATGAACCATGCCACCAAGATAACTCTTTTCTAGTTTGCAAGCCCGACAAAATGTTCGAGATAATTACAAAGTAAGGCTGGCAGAAGATAATATGGCTGTGCCTGAAGTCCCACTGAACAAATCTAAATTGCAACAGAGTCGAGATCTAAACCCTCCAAAACATGGGATGATAAGAATATTGCCAAACTCATCCTTGTGAGACAGCCTAACAATCCCAACATTCAAGATCCTCAAAATTTGGGATCGAGATCTTGCAATAGCATTCACAGAGATAGCAGCGCCAACTACTAATTAAGCAGTTTAATTAAAGGCTTACTAATATCGAAAACTCTCAGTTTATAGTTGTGACTGAAACAAGGAACAAGTATTCATTTTCTATTAATGGAGGTAATTATTTTCATGAAATTTATTTAGCTTAGATTTTTTTTTTTTTAAATAATCACAATAAGCCATAATTCCATTAAAAGAAACGAAATTACAAGGGACGAAGAGGTAAAACGAGATGCTCCACTCAAAGGAAAAAAAAAACAAACAAGAAAACGAACAACAAAAAGAAAACAAGAAAGCAAACAACGAAAAGAAAAAATATATATATAGATAGAGCTCAGCCAAGACAAACGGCCTCAGAGAAATTAAAACTAGGACGCTAAAGAGGTCTGGTTTATTCCCCACTCTAAGAGATGTTCAGCCACTGACTGCACCTCTCCCAATGATCCAAAAGCACACCACCAACAAAGCTCCTCGAGAATCGCATTTTCTAAAAACTTGAGCATTTGGCATTTACTTTCGAAAACTCAGTTACTTCTCTCTAGCCAGATTTGCCAAAAAAAAAGTCCATAGGCAATGCATTCCAGATGGTTCTTAAATTTCCCTCATATGGATATACCAGCCATCCAGCAAAACCACCACATAGCACTCTCTCTCAAACATCCACTAATCCCAAACCACTTCAGGAACTAATCCCAAATTTCTAATGCAAATAAATATCTCAGAAATAAGTGCTCAACTATTTCATCTGTCTAACCACGAAACCTACACACAATAGAGACATCCACCCCCCTTATTCTAACCTGCACACGTCAAAACCATCCCCCACACTCCCTCCCAACTAAGAAGTGAACTATAAAAGGCAGTCTTTTTCGACACATGGACATCCACCCTAAACCTACCTACTCTCATAAACTTCAACTCCTCCATCAATCTCATAAACTCCTCCACCTAAGGCTCTCAATTGGGCTGGGCCAGCCCGGATTTTGGCCCACACCCGGCCCGGAAAAAGTGGTATTTTTTCCTAAGCAAACTCGGCCCGGTATTCGAACCGGGCTAAGCATGTTGCAACCCAAATAAATCCGGGCCGGGCTTGGGTTGAGAGTTGCAACATCCGGCCCACCCCAGCCTGAACATTATATATATATATATATATAATATTTATTTTCTGAAAATTATAATTTTTTTTATATAGTTAAATATGATTTACTTAAATGCCCTGAGATTAAACCGTTGAACGGTTTAAACTTGGAGCATTTAAGTCAAAAGTGCAATAACCTTGTGCATATATTTTTTAGTTGGACAAATTAAATGGCTTAATTCATTTTCAAGCAACCGTTGCATAGCTTTTTTACTACACAACTTGGATGGCTAGTTAATAGATTTTCAAGCAACCGTTGTCCGTTATAACCATTGTGCAACAAATTCAAATAAAATATTTGAATAAAAGCATGTACCTAAGCCTCTATAACGGTAATATAATTATTTAATTAAAATTTTAACCTTCTTCAAACTTTTATTAGAAAAAAAAAAACAGCCCAACCCAATTTTATTAAAAAAAAAAAAATAGTCGGAAAAAAGCTCGGAAAAATACCCAAGCCTGGCCCGGCCTGGTAGGGGCCGGGATTGGGTTGAGTACATCATAGCCCGGGTTATGGCCGGGCTGAAAAAATTGGGAACCCGGCCCGGGTAGGTTAGGGCCGGATAACCCTACTCTAATCCGGCCCATTGAGAGCCCTACCTCCACCTTTTCATCGCGCAAATATATTCGCAACAAAATATTCCACACTAGGTTATCACTTTTCCTACCTAAACATCTGCTACCAACACTTTCTTATTTAATACCAGATTGAAAATCGGCCCACATTTCTCTAGCAAGGTCTCTTCACCGGACCACCTATCTTGCCAAAACCTGACTCCAAGACCGGACCAAACTCAAAACTAATTCTCTATCAAACTTCTTCCTTGTGTTTTTTTTTTAAACGGTAACAAAAGCCATATATTAAAAAAAGAAAGCAGAGAGAAATATACCTTAGCGAGCAGTAAGGAACTACCCAGAAAGAAAAGAAACCCCCCAAAAGACACTAACCTCAGCACCGATTCAGGCCGACGAGGAAGGACCACAAACCCCATCACCCAAAACGGCAACACAAGAACTAAGGGAGAAGGGAATCACACTAGAGCAGAAGTTGGTGAGTCCATTCGTAGTAATCCTCCAGAATGGCGGCATCTAGCTGATCAGCAAATCTCTGATACCACAAATGACAAACTTGAACACTTTGCCCTTTATTCTGAAAACATTGTTGTTTCTTTCCAACCAGAGAGCCCAAAACACCGCATACATCGTAAGAGGCCACAAGAATCTCTTATCACCTTCCCCCGGGACCTCTTTCCACATTTCCATCATCTGATCCGGCCAATAGAGGATCACCCACTGAATATCAAAGAAAGAGAAAATCACGTTCCAAATGGTCCGAGAGAAATGGCCGTGCAGGAGAGTGTGCTCACATACTCCCTCTCATGCAAAGAAGGCATTTGTTTGACACCGGAATGTTTCTTCGCACCAACTGATCCCTAGTCAAGATCCTTCGTCAAACGAAGGTCCAAGAGAAAATTTTGATTTTAGGTGGAATTGTAACCTTCCAGAAACCCGACCACCACTTGTCGTTATTGTGGTTGGCATCATTAAGGAGGAGCGATTCATAGAAGGATTGAACCGAGAACACTCCCTTAGTATTCTTCTCCTAGATCCTGCAATCCCTGTTGGCATTGTTATGGGACAGGTTGAAGAAGAGCAAGCAAGTTCGAGAACTCCACCACCTCACTATCGCTAAGATTTCTACGCATGCAAACAGACCAAATCGGAACACCATTAATAACCTCAACCATATCCTTAATAAGGGCCTCCTTGGCCACAAAGACAACAAGAATTCTAGGAAAAGCCACCTCCATAGAGGACTCACCCACCCATCTGTCCTTCCAGAAACTCACCCTTTCACCATCCCCCCAACTTCTTCCTCATTTTATCTACCCCATTCCACCAACTAAACCATAATTTACCTCTAGGTCCCCTGATAGATCAACCACAACTATCCCTCCCATACTTTTGACCAATCATCCACTCACGACTCCTTCCTCTCACCACATCTTCGTAGCCCCTTCCCCAACAATGCTAAATTCATTTATAGATTGATTTGACTCTTAACATACCGTCATCCTTGGCAAATTTCACCACATCCCAATTGGTCACATGGTTTTTTTTTCTTTCCCACTTACCACTCTTCCAAAAATTCCTTTGGATCTTTTCAACCTCTTCACTACCGTCATAGGGCATTCAAAGTTCGTGCATTCCAGATGATTCCTAAAATGCCCTTCACGTGAATATACCTAGCATCCAGCAAAAACCGTCGCATAGGACTCTCCCAAACATCCACTAATCCCAAAATACTTCACGTCCTTGTCCCAAATTTGTTTATTCCCACTCTAAGAGAATGTCCACCGACTACGCCTCTCCTAATGATCCAGAAGTGTACCACCAACAAAGCTCCTTGATAATCGTTACTTTGAATGTATCGTACTAGTCAATCCCATATATATTGGTGATGAATCGGACGATACATACCAATGTATCATCTGATATGTACCAGTTTTGGAGTTGGACGATACGTACCGGAAAATCGTCAGTTTGATCCATGCATAGGACTCTCAAACATCCACTAATCGCAAACCACTTCAGGAACTTATCTCAAAGTCCTAACGCAAACGAACATCACAGAAATAAGTGCTCAACTATTTCATCTATCTAACCACAAAACCTACACAATAGAGACATCCATCCCCCTTTTTTCTCAATTGCACACATCAAAGCCATCCCCCATGCTCCCTTCTAAATGAAGAAGTGAACTGTAAAAGGCAGTCTTTTACCACAATACAGCCCATTATTGGCTCACTAAAGATCTTTTGAAGAAGAAACTATAAAAGGATTTAACCGTGAACTTTCATTTCTTCTCTATGTTCCACAGGTGGACATCCACCGTAAACCTACCTACTCTCATAAACTCCAACTCCTCCATCAATCTCATAAACTCCACCTTTTCATTATGCAAATATATTTGCAGCAAAATATTCCACACGGGGATCACTTTCCCTATCCCAAACATATGCTACCAACGCTTCCTTATTTAATACCAGATTGAAAACCGGCCGATATTTCTTTGGCAAGGTCTCTTAATCGAACAACCCATACTATCAAAACTTGACTCTAAGAGCCGACCAAACTCAAAAACAATTCTCCTATGAAACTTCTTCCTTGTTTTATTTACCCCATTCTACCAACTAAAACCTAATCTACCTCTAGCCCCCTTGATAGACCACCCATAACTATCCCTCCCATACTTTTGACCAATCCCATCCACTCACAATGACTCCTTCCCCTCACTACATCTCCATAGCCCCTTCCGCAACCATGCTAAATTCATCTTATGGATTGATTGGACCCTTAACCTACCTTCATCCTTAGCAAACTTCACCACATCCCAATTGATCAAATGGATTTTTTTTTTTTGGTACTTACCACTCTTCAAAAAATTCCTTTGGATCTTTTCAACCTATTCACTACAGTCATAGGTCATTCAAACATCAACAAAAAAAAATATATCAGTAGGTTTGAGTGAGTCGATCTGATCAACGTCAGCCTCACCACTTTAGAGAGTAAAGTCCCTTTTCCAACAAACCATCTCCTTATCAAATCTATCAATCATCGGGTCCCATTGGCTTATCTTTGGTTTTTTTTATAGATAAAGGGAGTCTTAGATATATAGTAGGAAGCCTTCCCCAACCACATGTCGTGGCATTCACCAACTTAGCCACAAACTCTCCTTCATCTTGATCCTATAAATCATGGTTTTTGGATAATCAACCTTTGACCTGATATTGCTTCCTTGATGTTCCTTGATTCCTCCTCCAAAAGCACCACAAACAATAATTGGATCATCAAAACCTTGCAAGCGTGATATGATGGCCAATTTCTACTAGTTTTAAAGCCACTAATCATCCCCAGCTCGGTCGCCCTTTTCATCAATCTACTAAAAGCTAGAATATAAAAAAGGAATGGAGACCCTGTTTGATGCCCCTCGAACTCCTAAAGAAACCTTTAGCCAGCCCATTTTCAATAACCGAGAACCAAGTTGAGGATATGTAACACCTCATCCATTTCTGCCCACATCCAAACCTTTGGAACATATAGTACACAAACTTTCAATCAACCCAATCAATTAAATTTATAGACTTTGTCTCCTATTGACACATTCATGTGTCACCACTACAGTATCAAGAATTTATCGCCCATCTACAAAGGCACTCTCTTGGCACCATTCTTCTTTGGAATTACTATTATACAAATTGCTCCAATACATTACCTCACTACACCTCAAACATAGATTTCTGATGGCCTAAAAAACTTCTCCTTTCAACAATTTCCAGAAGTGCGTGAAGAACTACAAGGTAAACCCATTATAATCAGGTGCACGATCACCAATAGACTCAAAATTCTCTCCCTCATCTCATCCCCACCTCAAACACCATCTCTAACCTCTCGCGATCCTCCCTTCAAATAACATTGAAAATCATACCATCAATTGTTGGTTGGTCCCATCCCTAGTTTGCAAATAGCTCCTTATAATAGACACTAGGGCCTTCCCGATTCCTTCAGTCTCAATTTTCTTCCCTACTACCATGATATGTTGTAGGGTATTAAGCCAATTTCTTGCACTAGCCATAGCATGAAAAAAATTATGTTATTATCTCCCACCTTTAACCATATTACTTTAGAACGCTACCTCCATATATTCTCCTCCACCTTTTTCTCATATTTCTTTTGTACACTTGTTTTCTTTTCATCCTCCTCCCTCGTTATTCCAACCCCTTCCTCAATTCTTTCCTAAGTTTTCACAGTTTTGAAGCCAATCTTTCTTGTGCATTCCCACAACAGATCATGTCCCAATTGTTCTAAGTTTTTGTAGTTTCTAAGGCAATCTCTCTTGTGCATTCCCATTCCAATGCCAATTTAACCACCATCTCATGAAACCGTGGTTCAAATTATCGGCCGAAATTTCAAATTTTCGGCCGATATGAACCGGTTTCGGTGGACACCGAAATGACAAAACCAATATATTGGCCCGATGTATAGGACCTACAAATTAGCGGACAATAATATGCAATCCCAGCTAACCAAGAGTTTAAAAGGCTGTTTGGGTAGCATTATATGCACCCGTTAAACTTGTGGAGAACACCATCATAAACAATCATTGGCTGCCTTCAATTTGACGATGGAGATTGTTTTTCTTCCCAATCGTCCACCCAATAGATCTAGAGGTCATGACGCACGTATCAAACGACCACATATTAATTTCACGTGGCACACATCCCCAAAAGGGGCAGTCTGATAGGGATGCCTACGACCAAGATCAATTTTGGGGATTTGTGCCAATTGGAATCAAGATCTGACCGTCTGAGAGGTGCGCCATGATTTCAAGATCTATTGTGTGGAAGTTTGGGATGAAAAACGATCTCTATCGTCTGATTCAAAGAAGCCAACTATTATGTTATGGTGGATACGCGTGTGTTCTTCACAGGTTTAACGGGTGCATATAACGCTACCCTTTAGATAAACAGCGAGTTCAATTTTCGGGAATCGTAATTCCAGTTTTGTCAGTAAGCATGGTGCGAAGGGTTACTGCTAGTCATATCACCTGTCGTCAGGAAGAGACACTAGCCATTATGTACCCTAATATTAGCATGGAAAAGGAATTATACAATAGTCCAGAGCATCACATGGTTCTACCACTTTTGCTATGCAAAAGTATTGACCCACCACTTGGGACCGAGATTTCCGCCAACAATGAAAATTTCGGCCGAAATTTAGGTAAAATTTTCGGTTTCGGTCAGTCCCGAAACCAATTTTTTGATCCTTGCATCAAACCCATCGTGATGAAGCCATATATTTTCAATCCTTAAAGGCATTGGACCCTATTTACCCTCTTAAAAACTAAGAACAATTGGGACATGATCTGATGTGGGTATTGGTAGCGCTTTAAGAAACAAGTTGGAATATAACTGCTCCCATACAATATGAACAAAAACCTATCCAACCAGCTCATAGACGGCCTTTCTCTACCATTCGATCAAGTATATCTAACCCCACCCATCTGAATATCAATCATTTAACAATCCATCATCATCTTTGGAATTTTCTCATACATGAAGTCATCTGACTCCCCCCCCCCCCCTCTCTTTTATCACAGAATCTAATAGCATTAAAATCACTTATAACGCCTCATGGAACCTTCCGGGATTCATTAGTTGACTTTAACTCTTCCAGAACTCTTTGAACTTTTCGCTTGTTGGGACCATAAATTACAACGCCATGCCCCCACCAGAGATATGTGATCACAATTCCCAAGTGTCAGACTGTTGTCATTGATCTGATGCAGAAACATAAGAACTAAAGATTTTCCTCTCTTTTTTTTTCCTTTTCTTTTTCTTGCCAGATCAGAGTACAACAATTGTCAAAGGAAAAATGAATTATTTTACTCTCATTGATTACACAGAAGTCCAAATCCCAAAATATACATACACAAATGTCATTAACTGATCCTTTCATTGATGATCGCATTGGAAAGTTTCGTGATTACATCAATACAGTATAAAACCTTTTACATCTAATGTATAAGATTAGAGCTTTATGAGACTCTTACACAACCGAATCTGCTCTTTCCCCAAACTCTCTATGAGATTGCCTGGCATGTGTGAATGCTCTAAAAGCCGATCTATCTCTGAAATGTTGGTTATAATATAACCGTGAGTGCCGAAACCCAGCAGGCGAATATTATCCCAAGTAAATATATGTAATTATAATGGAAAATGGCAATTCAATCCAATGTAAGTAAATGCCTTAATAAACCGACTGCCCAAGCATAATATAACTATTAATTGCAACTGATAAAGAGAGTCCTCCAAATCCTTTAGTCATGCAGAGTTTAGGCTAAGATAGATCCCACACAACACAAACACATGATTATTTCTAAGTACTAACAAAGTCAAAACAAGAACTAACATGTCAACATGAATAATAAGTTGTCACAGGTTTCTCACGAATATTGAACCACTATCAGATTTGAGCATTTGTATCAAATATTGAACCATAATCAGAGCGGAGCAACTGCATCAAATATCGAACCACTATATTTGTACCGAATATCGGACCACGATCAGAATTGAGCAGCGGTATCAAATATCGAATCACTATCAAAGTAAAGCATCGAGATAAGATTAAAACTCTCTCTGCACTGACCAAAAAATTCTCATTAGTTCCACTTTAGAGAACAATCCAGTTTTGACTTAACACGAGTTATAAAGACAAACACATCTTAAAACACAACTTAAGTGGCATCAAAAACCAATTCTCCCATTCTAGCCAAATCGCTAACTAAAATTTCTCACAATCAGATATATAAAACTATCTGAATCAGGGTTACCTGATTCGCCAGGAAGGCTTGAGAAACACGAATGGGTTCGTGGTTTGGTTCGCTAAGAATAGGTGAACCGTTACATGCAGATGCAGCAAAAGAAGCGGTGGAAGGGCTTTGAACCTGTTCCCTTCTCTTGAAATGTGTACTGCAAACCAGCGCTCCGTGCTTGTGTCTGTTGTCTAAACGTGCAGTTATTTTTAATTTATATAGATACATATTTAAATTTCAAATACAATTAATAATCAAATCTAAAATTATCAAAATATATATTTTTTAGCAAAACTCATCCTACCCTTAGCGAAATGGATTCACCCAAATGTAGCGAATTGCGAACCCGAATTTGAACCAAGCAAACCAACGAATCAGGTAACATTGGTCTGAATATGCATTATGGGCACAAAAGATTGTACAGAGAGAAACATAATATGATCAAACTTATATAAACTGGCCAGAGAACATATAATGCTACTAATTGCAGGGTTTAAGGCAACACAACTCAGCCCTACTTCTTCTCCTCCTCCTCCCCTCCTTCCGATCATCATTTATTCTAACTCATGGCACAATAATTTCACTGTATTACAGACATAGTTATGATCATCATCATCTTCATCATAGCCTTATCCCATTTATTTGGGGTCGGATTTGCAAGGCTTAATTCTCCACTCATTTCTGACCAATGCTAAGCTCTCTGTAACATTGAAATCTTTCATGTCCCTTTTCACTGCTTACCTCCAGGTCTTCACTGGCCTCCCTCTTCTCCCACTTCCACTAGTTCAATTTTTGGCGTGCAGCCCTGACATGGCTAATTAATTGGATGGTGCTTGTCACCATACTCAAAACCATTAGTAGATAGAAATCAGAATACTATCAACATTTTCCATCATAAGTACCATATTATAGCACTACCATAGTACTACTTACTATCAAGTTACATATAAGAAAACCCATAAAATACTAAATGTAAAAAGTCGATAAAAGGAGAGGAGTCATGGATGCACGGGCGGGCCAGTAACTGATTTTATTTTCACTTTATGTTTATTTTTGAGGTTTTTTATTTTTTGTGTGGGTGGGGGGTGGGGGAAAGGGGCGGGGGGGTATTCAGTGGAAGAGATAGCTTCCACCTTCTGGAAGAAGTGTAAATAGCCTACTTCGAATCAAACGATAGAGATTCTTTATCATCCCAATCATGGTTCAAAATTTCGGCCAATACCGATACGTATTGGACGATACGTATCGATATTGGTATCGAACGATACATTCAGTGTATCGTCCGATACCAACCGGTGCCGATACGTATCGTTTTGGAGCTCGGACGATACGTATCGGTAACCCGATATTTTGACCCTTGATCCCAACAGTTTACATGAAAAATCTCTAGATCATAGCACACCTATCAGATGATACACACATTAATTACACATGGCACACACCCCAAAAGTATGGTCACTTAATGAATTGAAAAGACGTTTACATGGACTACCAATAAGGAGTTGTTTCAAATTTCTCAGCTTTGAATTCGAGCTAAAGAAGGCACTTTACTGCCTCAAGCAGGGAGACAGAACTGTTTATTTTACAATCTTCTATTCATTCCTTACCTAACCTAAACAGTTAAAGATGAGAACCCTTTCTAAATTGGCACTTGGCCAAAATGCTGACAAAAATCATGTATGCATTGTGTAATTTAAAATTAATAGTAGTTAGGGGATTTTCTTCCTAGAACGTAATCAATTAAATATTAAATAAAATACCAAGAAAATAATAATCAAGGTAAACTTGGAATTTATATAATTAGGGAATTCTTTTACCCAATAAATGCTCACTATTAATAAAAGCAATTCTAGGTTCACAGTTCTTATATCTAACATCAACACTTCTTTTTAAATCACTAAATCCAAGTAATGAAAGACAGTTAAGTGTAACACCCCAGAAAATTCTAAACCCGAACACACCGACCAAATGTGTGCGTTCGATACTGTAGGTGTACTGTGACACTAAGATTATATATTTAATTGTGTGGATTGTTACACAAGCTCCGTGAAAGCACCAATGGTTAAGACCTTGCTTTGTAAACTAAAGGTCCAAGGATCAAAACCCATTAGGTATAGTGTGATTATTATTTTTAGACCATGAGATAAAAGATTGTACACCGATCCATGGTGTACCAGCTGCACACCGGATCAAGCCTTAAGTATAAAACTCAAGTTCCCGCACGAGTAAACTATTTGCATGAAATTGGATTTGAGAGGAAGAGGAACCAATAGGAAGACGGAACTCTCCTTCTCCACAGTTTTTCGTCCCTTCGACAGATCTGAACCGTCGATCACTGCGTAAATCCACTTCATGACGCGAGGGAGGCCTTTACTTCTCTTTGAATCACGAGAATCCTTTCGTTCACGGCATCATTAAGATCGAAAGAGAATGAGCGAAGCGATCGCGGACGCGCATGCATGATTCGAAGGTGAGAATCGTACAATAACCGCTTGAATCTCGATTTCTGAAACTTAGAATTTATTTGTACGCATTTGGGTTTTTGCATGCGAAGATTTTAAGAAAGAAAGTGAGCATCAAACGAACGAGTTTTCAGGGCCAATTCCATCGATATAGATCATCGCAAGCCTTGCATGCACATTTAGAAGGTAAGATCTAAGTTTTGATGGTGTGGATTTGATTTAAAATTGGATTCATGTGTGATTTATGTCTGTATGCAAGAAATTTGGGATTTTATTTTTGGAAATTCGAGGAAGAAGATGAAGTTTTAAAAGCTGCAGAATCGTATAAATTCGCTTGAGCGAATAACCTTCAGAACAAAGGAAAAATGCCTTGAGAAAACTTCGCTCGAGCGAATTTTCTTCAATTTTTAGGCAAAAATTTTTGGTTAAAACTCGCTCGAGCGAGTTTTGTGTGTGCCACAGGAATTGTCAAATTCGCCCGAGCGAGTTTGGAAATCGCTCGAGCAAATTCCCCTGTTTTTGGCTACCTCGATCTTTCCTCTAGAAAGGGTTGAAAAACTTTGGAGTATTCGATTCCTCCGACATTGACATGTGGTTTACGAACCTCTTGTGATCTCTAGATTGAGAGCGGGAGGACATCGATAGAACCTTCGCATTGTTCCGTACGACTTCGAAATTTAAGGTAGGAGGAAATTCAATGCTACTTGCACTTTGATCTTTGAAGCATAGACTATGAATATGGAAATTTGAACTCCGAATCGAAATTTTTGAAAGTGAATCATTGAATCTTGAACATGAATCATTTGAACTTGATTTCCGAAATTGAATGTGAATAATTGAACTCTGAATCATTGAATCATTGCATCTTGAATGTGAATCATTTGAACTTTGATTTCTGAACTTCGAATGTGAAACCTTTGAACTCTGAATCTGAATTCGAATATGAATCTTTGAACTCCGAACTTTGAAATGGAATTAGATATGAATCATCGATACCTTACTATGTGTTAGAACATTTGGGTTGAGGTTTACACGAACAAATCCCCCACTTCGGTGCGACGACACAACCGATACGACGGGTCATCCCGTAAATTCGAACTGGTACGGCGGTTAATCCGTAATTCAACACCGGTAGTTATACCGTAATTTAAACCGTGACGACGGCCCCTTTCGAAAAATGTTCAGTGAACGACGATGGTTAGTTGGGGATTCCTATTGGTATTTCGGCTCAACAATGCTATACTCGCGTTGGAACTCTTTAAGTTAAAGTTTAAGTCATGCATTAAGATAAGAAGTTGCATAAAAAATACGAGAACAAATAAGAAATCAGAAGTCATGAGAACTTTTGAAAATTGGTCAATAAGTGGTATTTCAAAATCTATTCGATTTTGACTTTCGAAACTGGTTTCGGATATGGAAGTGCTTTGATTTTTGTCATCGAATTCTGTTTAAGATAAAATGTCATCAATTCTATGTTTTGATTTGATAAATGTAAGTTGTATTGAATTTGTTCCTACTGAGCTTCGACTATTAGCTCACTCCGACATTTATGTCACAAGTTTAGATCTCGACCAGGATCCTGGACTAGAGGAGGATCCTAACTATGTTCCTGAGGCAGAAGAGGACCTTCCGCCTGAAGAGTTTTACCCGTAATTGAAAGTTCGGTTTGACTTGGTATACTGTGGACTCTTGTATAGTTTTGGGATCTTGTGTTGTAGACTTGGTACATTCTCATGATTAGCTCTCTGAATATATATATATATATATATATATATATATATATATTTATTTATTTATTTATTTATTTATTTTGTATACCACTGTTTAGGTGACGGCATGGATCAAAATATCGTCCGATACCGATACGTATCGGACGATACGTATCGGTATCGGACTCGGACGATACATTGAATGTATCGTCCGATACATTCAATGTATTGAATGTATCGAACGATACATTCAATGTATCGTCCGATACATACCGGTACCGATACGTATCGTCCGATACGTATCGTTTTGGAGCTCGGACGATACGTATCGGTAATCCGATATTTTAACCCATGGGTGACGGTCGGCCGTCACCGGTGGTTTATTTTGATTCCATTCTATAATCTACGATGAATAGAATCTTTGTTTAGTTTTGCCATATGTTTTATCCTCTTGAACTCGATATTTGTACGGATGTACCAAGAACAAGACGACCCGGCATTCCTTGAAATTCATGGGGAAGATCGGGCCGTCACACTTGGTATCAAGGAGTTTAGTGTGGATTCCGAATATCAGATCCAACGGACCGGTCTTCCCTGAAATCCGTGTGGAGAAAATTGGGCTGTCACAGTAAGCAGTTAAAATGCATTGACAAAATCTCCAAATTGTTATCTATTCATGAGATTCGCAAGACCGAAAATAAAAAGCATCAAGAGACTTTATCTCGCATGAATTGTGATACTTTGTATGGAAAGTAAAAATCAATAAAGAAAAGGCAAGGAAATACAATATAAATCTAATATCGTCAAGTTATTTCTTGTATTATCCCAAATAGAAACCAACACTTTCAATGTATAGAGGAAAGGTAAAACTCAGCAAAAACCATAGAACATCTAATCATGGTGTATTTAATATACTAATATAGTATTAGAATATCAAATATAAATAAAGTTCATAAAATTTTCCAATTATGATTGGGAAGTAAATAGATGCATTCTCAGTAAGAAAACAGAAAGATACTCAGAAAACGATGGCATGCCTGCTCAACAATGCAACCTCCGCGAAGAGCAATCAAACACTCCATTGCCTTGTCATAGGTATCCCCTTCATAGGAGTTCTCCAACAGCTCAGAAATGAAAATTTTCATATCTCTAATTGATTTATTAACCCACTCTGTGCTGTCTCTCCTTGCCATCATGGATTCAAAATCTTGGACAGGAGTCAGATCCCCAATTTTGTTGACCTTCGTTGTCGACGAGGTTTCAAGCAAGTTAGCACTCCGATCACCTGCAATATCATCTGCCTCTTTTGACGCTGAATGTTTTTCTCTCAATAATCTTCTAGATTTTTTCTTCATCTGGAATGCAGGTTACACAAAATCAAAAGGCTACGAAGAGATTGATGGTATTCATTGGAAAATATATTGTTCTTCCCAAGGGCTTGGAATAATACTTGACCTTTAGATTTTCCTTCAGTTCAAACTGATCACAAAAATCAGCTATGACAGACTTATTTTCGGAAAGAACCACTTGATCCGGTTCAGTTATCTGCTTAAGAGTTCTGTTAAGTGGAGGCACACCCGCATCTGGATGCTTTGATTTTAACTCCAGAAAATTGTAAAAACGCTGAAACATAGTAATAATATTTGCCCATTTTAGATTTTTCAGAACACCAATAGAACGGATAATTAAAAGCATGCCTTGAAAAATAAATTGACTAATAGGGAAGACAAACAATGCATTAGCTTCTTCTTTCCCAACTACATTTTTATGCAAAAGAGGCTCTATTCTACAAGAGAAATGTGAGGTAGGTTGCACTATGAGTTACTTCCATGCATGATCACTTAAGGAAGCATGTGGGATTTTATAAGGGTACCTCTATTCGCACCTGCCATATTATTGGTGGGCGCCTACACTAAAACCCATTGACGGCCTTAAATCAGACGATCATGTTCGTTTTTCATGCCAATCTTCGACATAATGAATCTTGAGGCCATAACGTGCAATCGGACGATCAAATTTCTGATTCGATGTAGCACAAATCTCAAAATGTGAGCCAAAAATCATATGGCATACATCACGCTCGAGATTTGTGCTACGTGGAATCAGAAACTTGACCGTTTGATGGCACACCTATGGTTTCAAGATCCATTGTCTTGAAGATTGGCATGAAAAATGATCACGATGTCTGATTTAAGGTGGTCAATGTGTTCTAGTGTAGGCGCCCACATAGGCGCGAATAGAGGTACCCATTTTATAATAGGAATGCCTGCATGCGTGTGTGTGTAGTTCCAACAAATGGAACACTAGAAATGACCTCAAACAGGTATTTATAACTATCGATTTAATACAAAATGATGTAAGAAATGTAGTATAAATTTCTAAAGTTACGCTAACACCTCCAAGACTGGATTGGGTGTCAAGTCAGGTTGCAGTGCTTCCTCTTTGCCAGATGGTGCGAGGTCAAGCATCTTGACCAAGTTGTCTGTCACTTCTTGTTGCCGTTCATTTGGCTGCCATGGAAAAGGGAAATTGCTGAAGGATGGAAACTGAAACTCTCGAACATCCTCAGCAAAAGGAAGTATATTGAAGAAGAATGAATCTGGCTGCCCACACAGTCAACAATGAAAAAAAATATACTGAGAAGAGATGCACAACTAAGTAATTAACTGATTCAAGTAGATCATGTAGTTCAACAAGATGATAGAACCCCAGCTTATCTATCCAAAAAAAAAACACCTAGATGATAGAACTTACGATATTTTCCTGGGAAGATATATTAGGTGTCAATACCCCAATAACAACATTCCCTTGTCCTTGTCTCCATACACAGCGCAAAATAGCAACCTTGTTCATTTCCTTCATTGCTCTTGCCAAAGCAGAAACTCCAAGGATGGACTTTTTGTTGCCCGGTTCAGGAATGAAGATGTTCACGTCTTTCATATAATAGTGCCTTGAAACAAATGACACATAAGATAGGGAAAGATAATTAATGGAAACGAAATTTCAACAAGTTGTGCTGAGGTTCAGAAGGAATCGTAGAAAAAAAAATCAAAAAAAAATTTCAGGAATCTAGAAATAATTAATTTCATAACAATTGGTTAATGCGAACAAAATATGAACGAATTTAGGATTTAACTATAGGTACAACTAATATGAACATAAAATGGTCATATGCTTGTGAAAATTTATCATAGATAAAAATTAGTAAGAAGGATCTTGAACGGAGATCCAAGCCTTACTATCCAAACCCGGGCAGTGGTGTGTGTCAATGGGACAGGCCAGGCCAGATTCAGGCCTAACTTGATTCAGCTCTATTTCTAATCGGGCCAAGGGCCAAAACTGATGCATCTACATCTTATTTTTATGCTTTGCATGGTATCTCAAACACTAAGAGGAGTCAACAGGTCAAAGAATGCAAGATGAATGGGACCACGCTAACATATTGAAGCATTTTTGTGAGGATCAAGCAAAAGGTTGTGGGCCTTTGCCTTGGCCTAAAGCCCATTCAGCCAAGGTGGACTTGCTTGGACCAAGTCAGCAATTGAGAAATCCCAAGTGAAAAGCAAACGAAGTGTACTTTCCGAGTGGAGGAGGTGATGTCATGGCATCCAACATAACAGCCTCTATTGATTGATTGATTAGCAATAAAAAGAAATTGGAAAAAATAATCAATGGCTTGGAGATTTGATTATAGAGTGCAAGGTAGTTAAGGCGGTGTGGCGAGGTCATGGCGAAGAGGCTCGCTAAGCCATGGTGTGGCCATAGGGAAGCTATGACAAGGCTATTATTATTGTAATTTTTTTAAAAATTATTTTATCTATTAATTAGTAGTATCTTTCTTTTATATATTTTTTATATAAGAAAAAAATATAGGAAGAAAAAAATTTAGCTACTAAAGCATCATACTTTCATTATAATATTGAGGATTTCATGTTCTAGGAATAAACAAACATCAATAAATACAAATCAATATGGAACATCAACAAATTTGTAACATGGTAAGTATAAATAAATAAATATGAAATATTAACAAATATAGAATATTAAAAATATGAAATATTAGGTACACATATGGTAGTGTCGCTGACACTGAGGTTTGGTAACGCTGGTGTTGGTAGCTGTTGTGACGAGAGAGAGAGAGAGAGTCGAGGATTTTGTAATTTATAAGTTGAAGTTTTGTAACTTGTAAGTTAACTTTTGTAACTAATATATTATAAAAAATGTCATAATTTATAAGTATTATACGTTATTATCCAAAAAATAAAATAGAGTGCATAGCAACGCCATAATGCTATTCCGCCATGGGAATGCTATGGCATCACTATTTAGCCATTTTGGCTATTTGGTTATGTATGGCGTTTCCCATCGAAAATTCGCCATGGCAAGGCCATAGCGAGGCTATAGCGTGGCCTTGACAACCATGATAGAGTGATTGCGTAAAATGTTGGCAACGAAAAGAGGAGCACAATTGGAAGTAATATGAAGACTTTCTTATAACAGGGTATTCGGCCACTTATAACACCCGACTAAGTCCCCTGGTACATGCAACATGTACCAATCAGTAGGGATAAGCCCCTGCGAATGGCCAACAAGGGGTGAGATTCGAACTCAAAACCTCCGCTTCATGAGGCGTGGTCCTAGCCACTGCGCCAACCACCTGTTGGTTTATATGAAGACTTACTAAATCACCTAAGTCAATTCTCATGTAGTTGGCACCCAACCAAATGAAACAAGCTTTTCAAGGAGAATCTCAATTAAGGTTAGTTTAGTTGTTATTGCAAGTACTAATTAACACATGCAATCATCATAGTTTGAAATTCGGAATGAGTACATAAGAGAATCTCAGAGTGACACCTATTAAGGAAAAAATTTACATAATGTCGCTTCGGGTGGTATGGACATGTTCATCAGAGGCACAAAGAAGAGCTAGTACGAAGGGTTGAGAAGATACAACACAAGGAAGTAGGAGAAGAGGAAGACCGGTGATGACCTAAAGGGAAGCCGTGAGAAAGGATATAAGGGATTGCGAAATTACAGAGAGCTTAGTCCTGGTTAGAGACGAGTGGAGAAATAGGACTCGCAAAGTCATCATGGTTTGATTGATTAGTCAATCACCATATAGGCGTAGTTTCCATTCCTAGCTTTACCTTTCTCTACAAAAGGTCATGTTGACAAAGATAGCAGTAAATTTTTGGATTTTAATTTTGACTTAAGGTTGTAAACTCAGAGGGCTAGACGCCCCTAATATTGTAGCCTAATTTGCTCATGCTATAAATACAACAACACCTTATTTCTCACTAATGCATAGCTTCTTGTTAGTTCATAGAAAAACTTCACCACAAGCCCAACCCAAGTATAATAAAGTTGGGTGGAAATTCTCCAAGTCCTAACCTGCCCTAAGTATATTCAAGCCACTATACAAGTCAGGCCCGATTTTGCACATAGTATAAGGACACGATAGGCCTTATAATTAAAGCTCGAGCCCAACCCGTTTAGGATGCCCATCCAGACCCGTTTAGTTAATCAGACTAGCCAGCATAGTCACAAAAGTCTCCGACTTTTTCAAAAAATCAGGGACTTGTAGTCATCCTGACTTCATCGCAAATTGATCAGCTAATTCGCAACTCGACCAAAATTGGCGATGTTTGTGATGTAGTCCGATTTTTTCCTAGTACTTTTTTTTTTCTCTTTTTTTACTTATACTCTTAAGGGAAAAGTACCTTTAGGTTTTGCACTATATTGTTCAATTTGTTCATAAAAAACCTTTAGGCTTTGTCTAGTTTGTTCTTCTTTGTCCATTAAAATCATTATTTTTAACTTGAAATATACTATGATATTTTTTTTGAATTTTTTATTTTACCCGATTTTTTTAGACTTTGACTGATTTTTGCCTATGTTTCCCGACTTAGACCCTTGCCAATATATTGCCGACTCCCAACTGCTAGCTAAGCCCATTTAGTTACTCGAGGTGGCCAGGCCTATTTCATAAACAGACAAAATTGAATAGCCCAAAGCAGGGTTGACCAATGGGCAAGCTCAACCTATTGACAACCCTAGTTTGACAACATATAAAACAAGATCAATGCCAGGTGGGCAAAGTGAAGACAAGTAAGTGGCATATTATGTGACTAATGACTGCCACTTCTATTAAAGGGATAGTTTTATAAGGTTACAATAAAACCTATATTACTATATAATGCATAGAGTTGGGCTACGAAGAAACATGATAGAGTATATGTGGTGTGCTTGCTAAGGTAGATGCAAGGAGTAACAAAGAAAGATTTAGATATGAATACATAAAAGGGAGACTAGGAGTGGGCTCAATAAAGGAGAAAAAATAAAGTTGTTTTGAGAAGGTTTGGAAATGTTCATCGCAGAATTAAAACAACCCCTGTCTGAACGATTGAAATGATACAAGCATAAGGAAATAAGAGAAGGCAAAGGCTAATAGCACTGGGAGATTAGAGAGAAGATTGTGGTGTGATTAAGGACTCCTTAGTGTCCTGTTTGGCCACAACGAGTACACTCTACTTCCTCTTTATCTGCACAGGACTTACCCCCACCGCCACATCCACAGCCCTCCGGACCGGCTACCACCACAATGAAAATCAGTAGAAGAACGATAGTCAAGAGTAGAGTTGAATGCCCAGGTGGCTGGAGAGGAACATACATGAGTTTCTGTATTGACCCGGGTCTTTTTGGACACATAAAAACCTTGATATGTGTAGTGAGATTGGGTGAAGCACCAAGCTTCATGAGAGTGCTTCAAACCCAGCCCTTTTTCCTCTTAAAAAGTAGAGTTATGGATTTATGTGCGTAACTGCCGAGATAATGGAGAGTACTGAGAGATTTATGACGGCTAGCCGCTACAAACTCCCGCTCTTTAAAAGTTGATCAAGAGATGGAGAATTCTCACCTCACATCCCCATCTCTCTCAAATTCTAATTTTCTCTGTAAGTGTGTCTTTTGAGGTGCTAAGGAAGAAGAAGAAAAGACGGAGAAGAAAGAGCTTTCCGGCGATTTTCCAAGGTGTCATGTTGTTGCACACCTAAATACAACGAATCGCGCCACATCCAAATTCACACCAACCAATCAAATCAAGGTGGGTGCCCTTCAATCGATCCTAATCTATTCAGTTTATTAAAAAAAATCTACAACTCCATTAATGGAGCTTGTGTGATGATGAAGAAGATGAAATTATAATTACAATAATATTGTAATATAATTATATATAAACTTATGTGTGTATGTGTTGAACAAGGGAACTTCCACCCTGTTTTTCTTCTTCTTCCCCACCTCTCTATATCACAGTTTGTCTCTTGTAAAAGGGAAAAAAAGTAAAAATAAATAAATAAATATATATATATATATATATATATATATATATATATATATATATATATATATATATATATATAGACACACACAGACACACAGATATGTATATGTTTGTTACACCAACTCTCAGTCCAACCCCCTTTTCAACCCTTGGATTAGAAAAAAAATTATGTGTTTTTATGGGCTTTGTGGGCCCAACTGGGAAAGGGTCCAGAAACGGATCCCCCTTAAAATCGCTCAGTCTTTCAACTATCGGACTGAGTTGACAGGATCAAACCCAGAAACTCAAGGTTATGAGCAGTGCGTATAACCCTTTGATTGAGAAAGTTTAACCGTAAGATCAAAGACCTTATGATCCGATTTAGGGCTGGGTCCAGACCCATCACCCTCTAAAATACCTCTCCTAACCATTCCTCGGTTCAGATTTTGTCAATATTTTAGAGGGTGACGGATCAGATTTACTGATGTGGGTCCCAGGGATCCTATAGTGATTAATCTAATTTTTATTATAAGGTCTTAAACCTTATGAATATGTATTTTTAGATTTAAAGATCATATGGACCACTCCAGGTCGAACTAGAATGCACTTTAAGATTTTTCGACATTCCGAACGCGATAGCATAGTCCATTTAATCATGCGATAATCCGATCTTCGCGAATTAATTAATAGAACCTCTTTTATAAGTTAAACTATTTGATAAACTTAGGTTAAAATGAAATTTTGTGTGTCTTTTCACTCAGTTAACCATTTAAGGAAACTTAGGACTTGAACTTGGGAGACGATGGCGCAGTCCGTTTACACACTCCACTAGCCATTGAACCCGAATTACTAATAAAAATTATAATATAAGATTTAATTTACCTTTAAACTTAGAAAAATTAAATTAATCATAATTATTGTCCTATGGACCCGTTTCAAAGGTGGCCAGAACCTATCTTAGGGTTTTGGCGTTGTTCGGACCCGATGGCGCTGTCCGTTTGAACAATAAGTTTGTCGATTTATGAAAATTAATTAAATTTCTTCTTTTAAGATTTAAATATCATTAAAACCTGAGATAAAACATAGACGAGCGTATCTTTTTATCCAGACATCCGATTTCAACGAATCGGGACTCGATCTTGAGGTGTTTGGGGCTTCCGGACATAATGGTAGTGTCTGTTATCCCTGTTAACACCCTATAATCCTATTTTGAGTACATGTCTATTAGAGGCCTGAAATAAGTGTCGATCAGGCTACTGAGCAGTCCATAAGTAATATATATCTGATTATATCAAACGAAGGGCACCTGAGCAACAATAAAAGAAAATTCTTAAATATAAACACTCACCTTCCAACTAAAATATCTTGGGTGTCAATGGAACGAATACTGAAGTAAGTTCAGTACCAATTACCCTCATTTCATTGTTTATATCTTCAACACTGTAATTTCGTTATGTATAAGTTCATTTTCATATTATACCATGTTTTATGCTTTACAGTGCATCATGTAGTCATATTTCAGATTTTATATGTCATGAATAGAACTGCTATAATTCATGTTTGACTGTTAAGTTAGATAACTTGAGCCCATTTATGATCGTCATTGTCCGTGCATTACATATAATGTAGAAACTTGTTACGTAGGTCCACGAGTAATAAGTTAAAGTAATTAAGATTTAAGTTCCGTAAGCCTTCCCTGGGTGTGGTTCTATTCATGTGTAGGCAAGCAAATACAGTCGCGAAAGGAGGCAATTCTTCCCAATAAAAAATGTTGGCCCGAATGTGCTCATATTTCAGAGTAACTCCTTTCAACAAGTCAAAATTTCTTCCGCTTTATTGCACCCCTCTAATTTTTAGCACAGGTGCCACACAAGTCCATGTCCTGGTAGTGACTAAGCTCATCCCACATCCCTCGTAATGTTACATAATAATCATCGAAGGTCTTCTCGCCTTGATGGAATGTGCTAATATTATCGATTCATACATTTTGGCAAAATGTGCTTCTGTAAAATATGCTTCCGTAATGATTTTCCACAACTCCTTATCCATGTTAGCATGCATGAAAATTCTACTTATAGAAGGTTGCATTGAATGTAGCAACCATGTGGATGATTCTGATTGCCTACTGTGTCTATCTATCAAAAAAGTAGGCAATCAGAGTCATCCACAGGCATTACAGTCAGACCAGTTTACCATCACTAGTAGGAACATCAAACAGCAATACATAGATATCACAGGTCATTAATAGATCAAACAATAACTACTGCCAGCAACACGGCACCCATATAATTCAGCAAAACTAGAAATAAAAAGCAAAACCAGTATCCTAGCTCTCCCAAAAACCTTGCCACGACACCTTCATTACTCAACGAAACTACAAACTACCCCAGTCAAATGAAAGAGCATGAAACCGATCCATTAATACCTGGTTGATCAGGGTTTGAAATAGTACAGAGATCAGGGACCCCAAAATATGTGAAACTGTCCTATATTCTCAGACCCACAGAACTGAACATAAACACCTTCAACCAGCACCAAATCCAACTAAGATGGTTACCATTCATGTTCACTCACCTATAGCTTTTGAAATATACCACTTTCGACCACAACGAAAGTCAACCTGTTGTCGTTGGCTGACATCAGCAAGGGAGGCGCAGCAGTGACAAGTCCAGGGACTGCTGCTCCGATACCAACTTTGAGTTTGATGCAATGTGATATTTAAGGTTATGACTTATGAGATTAGGGTTTGATAAAAAAGATGGGGTTAGTAAAAGGGAGAAGAAAAAGAGAAGACATGATGGAATTAAGTTTACAAGAGAGTTGTTCATATTCCATTTTCTATTGACTTATTACTTATGTACTATTTATTGGAGATGTCATTTCTATTGTATGGGTGTGTAGTAAGTATCTTTGGGTGTGTGTGTGTGTGTAGTTAAGTGAATTGGTGTGTACAATTCACTTAACCCAGGAACCATGTAATACGTGAACATGCTAAGATTGTATAAATAGCATTTTGCATTGGGTTTTGAGAACTAACACTCAACCCTAATATTTTCCTTCTCTCTTCTTCTTCTTCTTCTTCCTCTCAAACCTAACCGTAACAAATTAACTTGGTATCAGGGCCATTCGATCAGAGGTTGGTTTTCACCGTGCTGCCAATACTACCAGACAACTGCTGACATCAGCAATGGCATCATGTTGACGTAAGCTGTCGTCGGAACCCTACCGGAATCCATCGGGGCCCACTGAATCTGGGTCGTTTTTTTATCCCCTTTATTTTTGTCTCTTGATCCACAGCAATCTGAGAAGCAGACCATAGACTTTTAACTCCATCTTCTACCTCAGCCACCTTATCACCAACAATTGTAGAAACTCTAGCAGCGGTTCTTGTACTTCAGATCTGTTCCAATATCTGTAAGAGGCATCGAAATGGGTAAATAAAGAGTTTTCGATGCCTCTGTGACTTGTTAGTGATGTATTTTAGGTGATTTGGGGCTGCTGGAACCTGTACCAATGTCGCCGGAGCTGTAATCTCGCCGGAAAACCGTCAAACATTGCCAAAATGCCCCAGAAATTTCTCAGCTTGTTCCAGAAACATTGCCGGAAGCTTGTTCATCAGTCAGATTCCATGGAATGTCACCGGAATGTCATCGGAAGTGTAGGAACTTTCTTTAGTTTTGTAAGTCTGAGGTGTTGGGATCAGATATGATTCACCAGAAGTGTCTACGAGGAATCGGAATCAGATCTAAGTCACCGGATGTGTCTGTTTTTCGCCGGATATGTAAATAGATTGCCTTGAAACTCTTGGTAATATTGTTCTAAACCTGCTCCCTTAAATTTACAAATTTACAGCCTTATATCTTGCTGTTTTTAAGCTGCTATGGCTGTGTAGTTGTCTTAAATGGCGTGCTTGTAGAGACCCCTTCTTGGAGAGTTGTGTGCAGATGATAGTGGTGGTATTGCAGTGGGTTGTGTAACCCAACCTTATGAACAGATTTATCATTTGCTGACAGTTGCGATTAATCAGTAGTCATTCTCCTAAAACCCGGTATCTCTTAATCATGGACGAGAACAAATCCGGGATCGGTGGTGGGGGGGGGGGGGGGGGAATGTCTCAACTTACAAATTACTACGAAAAAATTGAATCGGGCCAATTTTCTTTCGTGGTCACGGTCTGCAGCTATGTACTTAGGGATGAAGAAAAAATTGGGTTACATTTACGAGACGATCCCTAAACTCAAAAAAGATGACCCTAAGTATGTTGATTGAGAAAGTGATAATCTAACTGTCATGACATGACTACTACACTCGATGCAACCTGACATTAGTGATTCTTTTATCTATGCCAGTGATGCTAAACAATTATCGGAGGTTGTGAGGGATGCGTTCTCGCAGAAACAAAACCTCGCAAAAAAGTTTCAAATTAGTGACAAAATTAACACTATGAAGCAAGGTGATAAAACTATTCGAGAGTATTATACTCAAATGAGGAGTTTGTGGTATGAACTAGCCCAGTATCAAGAAGAAGAACTGTGCAACTCATGTGCCAGCAAGGCTATTAAAAATACTGAAAAGAGAAGAGTATTTGACTTCCTAAAAGGGGTTAGACCTGAATATGAGAATGTTAAATCAAACATTCTAGGCAGAGAGGAGTGTCCTCCACTTGGTACCGTGTATGCCCTCCAGCATGAGGAGAGCAGACAACAGTTTATGTAGATTCCTGGTGGTGATGTATCTGAGAAATCTGCCCTACCATCCTTCACTTCTTTTAGTCGTGGTGGAGGCAAACCTAGTGGGAGAGGTGGTGGTCGTGGAGGTCGGGAGGCCTCTCGCGTGAAGAAAGAGAAATTATTGTGTTCTCATTGTGGCAAGAAGGGTCATACCAGAGAAAGATGTTGGGAATTACATGGGAAACCGAACTTCCTTTCAAGTTCTGATTTCTAGTCCTCCTACGAGGAAACTTCTAATCTAGTTGGTGGTCAGAGTATCCCTACTTCAGTTCCCCCTCCATCTGATTTCCAGAGCTTCAGGATCTCCAGGGTCGCCTTCAGCGCATGACGGTAACACAGGGACAGGCATCGTCCTCCTACATAGCTGAGTCAGGTACCTATGGGTCTGCACATGTGACCTCATCCTCTCAGCCTCCATGGATCATCGATTCTGGAGCTACGGATCACATGTCTGGTATGAAAGATTTATTTTCATCTGTGTCTAGTCTTTCTGATTCTATTCATATTCACATTGTTGATGGATCCCTTGTTCCTGTAAAGGGTAAAGGGAGTGTTCAATTAGGCACTTTGTCCTTTGACTCTACTCTTTTGATTCCTAGCATGTCTATGAATCTATTATCTGTCAGTAAAATTACCAATTCCTTACATTGTAGTGTGACATTCTTTCCATCATATTGTGTTTTTCAGGACCTGAAATCGGGGAAGATCCTTGGTCATAATACTGAAGAGAAGGGACTCTACCTCTTTCAAGATTTACGTGGTGCAGCTCCTCCTACAGCTATGGTGGTTTCCGTTGATGATGCCAGATTGTGGCACTCCCGTTGTGGTCACCCTCATATTAGTCGTTTGAAACTTTTATTTTCAGAAAATTTTCATGAATTTGATAATAATCTGTTTAATTGTGAGACTTGTCAGCTCTCTAAACATGTTCGCAATTCTTATCCCATGAATGGTAGCAAATGTGCTATCCCTTTTGAAGTTATTCACTCTGATGTGTGGGGGCCTTCCCCTATTATTGCTTTGAATGGTTATCGTTATTTTATTACTTTTATTGATGATTGTACTAGACTCACTATGCTTTTTCTTATGCGCACCAAAAATGAAGTTGCCTCTATTTTTCCTACGTTTCACAGACTAGTTAGCACACAATTTCATGGGCATGTTAAGGTTCTTCGATCGGATAATGGTGGGGAATATTCCTCTCACGTTCTCCAGTCTTATCTTCACTCTCATGGAATTGTGTGGCAAACTACTTGTCCTTATACCCCCCCAACAGAATGGAGTTGTTGAGAGGAAAAATAGGCATCTTCTTGAAGTTGTTCGATCTCTGTTGTTTGATATGAAGGTTCCTAAACATCTCTGGAGTGAAGTTGTCATCACGACTGCCTACCTCATCAATCGAGTACCTACACCTATTCTAGAAGGACATTGTCCCTTCCAACTTGTGTTTCCTCATCAACCTATGTTCTTGGTGCCTCCACGTATCTTTGGTTCCTTATGTTTCACACATATCCCCAATATTCAGCGCAGTAAACTTGATTCCAAGGCTACCAAGTGTATTTTTATTAGGTATCCCTCTTCTCAGAAGGGATACAAGTGTTTTGACCCTCTCACTCGTCATGTGATAGTCACCATGGATGTCACATTCTTTGAGGACTCCTTTTTCCAGTCCTTCGAGTCCTCTTCAGAGGGAGAACCAACTTCAAAATAAAGAGCACTCTAAGGTGTTTAGAGCTTTACCTATGGGGGATGATGAAGCTATTGAGCCACAGCAAAGCGAACAACCCACCTTTGATAAATATGGAAAGGGAAAGATGTATATGCGAAGGAACAAGAAAAGCGTCGTTGAGGCCACTCCGCATGAGAATGTAGATGAGTCACCTTCTCAAAATACTAACGAGGATCCCTTACCCGAAGAGGGTCCTCTTGTTTCTGATCTTCATCTACCCATTGCTCACAGAAAACTTCCTAGATCGTGTACTCACCATCCCATCAGTAAGTACGTATCATATCACAATCTCTCATCATCTCATTATGGTTTTATTTGTTCTCTTGATTTTATCACCCTTCCTTCTACTTTTTCAGATGCCCTATTGTAGCCAAAATGGAAGTATGCTATGATTATAGAAGTATGCTATGATTCAGGAGATGAATGCTCTGAAACAGAATCAAACTTGGAAAATTGTTGAACTCCCAGAAGGAAAGAGAGTTGTTGGTTGCAAATGGGTGTATACAGTTAAGTATAGAGTTGATGATACTATTGAAAGATATAAAGCAATGCTTGTAGCAGAGGGGTACACTCAAACACAAGGAGTTGATTATCATGACACCTTTGCACCTGTAGCCAAGTCTAACACAATCAGGGTATTGCTATCCCTGGCTGCCCACAAAGACTAGCCACTCTCTCAACTTGACGTGAAGAATGCATTCCTTCATGGTGATCTCAAGGAAGAGGTCTACATGGACCTTCCTCCTGGATTTGTAAAAGAATGGGAGAAGGGAAAAGTGTGTAGACTGAAGAAATCTATCTATGGATTAAAACAATCCCCAAGGGACTGGTTTCAAAAATTTTGTGATGCTATTATGAGATTCGGGTACCGAAGAAGTCACTATGATCATACTCTATTTGTAAAAAGGGGAATCAAGATGACTGCCATACTAGTATATGCTGATGATATCATCATTACAGGTGATGATAGTCATGAGATACTTAAACTAAAGGAGTATTTAAGCATGGTGTTTGAAATTAAAGACTTGGGAAGCTTAAAATATTTCCTTGGCATTGAAGTGGCGAGATCTAAGAAGGGCATCTCATTATCCCAGCGAAAGTATATCATAAACCTCCTTCATGATACAGGGCTTTTGGAGCATAAGCCTGCTGTGACACCTATTGAACAAAACCACCAATTAAATGGTGAAGAAGGTGATCTTCTCAAGTATCCACGTATCTATCAGAGATTAGTTGGTAAACTGATTTATCTAACTATGACCCGTCCGGACATTGCTTATGCAGTAAGCGTGGTGAGCCAATATATGCACTCACCAAGGACAATACATTTGAAGGTTGTTCACAGGATCCTGGGGTATTTGAAGGGAAGTCCTTGCAAAGGGTTTCTCTATAAAAATCGTGATCATTTAGATGTAGAGATATTTACTGATGCCGATTGGGCCAAGTCTCTAGATGATAGGAGATTACGACCGGATATTGCACCTTCTTGGGAGTAATTTGGTCACATGAAAATCTAAGAAGCAGCATGTAGTATCAAACTCTAGTGCCAAGGGGGAGTACCACGCCATATCCCAAGGTGTAAGAGAAAGCATGTGGCTTAAATTCATCTTGTCAGACTTAGGAGTTGTTGTATCCTCTCCAATTATCTTGTATGGTGACAATGAAGCCGCCCATCATATTGCAGAGAATCCTGTCTTTCATGAAAGAACAAAACACATTGAGGTGGACTGTCACTACATTCGTGAGAAGGTTGAGTCCAAAGAAATTAGTATTCCTCAAGTTAGAACTGAAGATCAACTTGCCGACATCTTGACTAAAGGTGTTAGTGGCAAGAGACTTTATGACATCTCCTTCAAGTTGGGTATGCTAGACATCTATACTCCAACTTGAGGGGGAGTGTTGGAGATGTTATTTCTATTGTATGGGTGTGTAGTAAGTATCTTTGGGTGTGTATGTAGTTAAGTGAATTGGTGTGTGTACAATTCACTTAACTCAGGAACCATGTAATACGTGAACATGCTAAGATTGTATAAATAGCATTTTGCATTGGGTTTTGAGAACTAACACTCAACCCTAATATTTTCCTTCTCTCTTCTTCTTCTTCCTCTCAACCTAACCCTAACAAATTAAATCTATTTACAACATGATCCCGTAGGAGGCACTATACTAACAACCTATTTTTTATATATATATATATATATATATATATATATATATATATATATATATATATATATATATATATATGTTGTGACTGCTCGATGCGTACCAAAACATAATAGAGACAACACCAACAATTAGATCCCTGTTGAAGGTCGTTAAGCTTTCAAGGAGAGCATTGGTCACAGTGATTTCATAGGAACATTGAGAAAGGGATATTCCTTGAATTTTAGCTAGCAAAATCGTTTCCCCCTAGGACCAAACAGCATGGGACCAGATATGAGCGCCTCAAGCTCCAATGGACGTATTTGGATATATTCAAACGATACACCTTTTCTCAAGGCATAGTCCCCACTTTCTCAATCTCGTTAGTCATAATTGCCACCCATTTTTCTCTGTACAATACTACTGTTCAGAACGGGCTAAGTGGTGATCAAATCTGTTCTATCTGCATTTGCATTTCCAACCCTTAGTTTGTAACCCTAATTTCCCAGCCCTCTTGCAAGCCTTCCCTTTGTGACTAGTGACGGGCTTGGTTTTCTATGGTCAACAGTCCCCGATGAATCCTCTAGCCCTGTTGTAACTCAATGCCAAGCAACATCTGTAAATGCAAACCATCCTAAACTCAAAGTTTAGGTTGTCGCCAGGCAAAGCAAAATAGTCGCCCTTCTCAGAACATAATAACCTTCATATCCTTTGTACAGTATTTCTGGTCTCTGAATTACATACCCAATCTCAAATGACATTCCTCGATGTTCGATTTTTTATTAGGGTTGCCCCTAAACTTCCTCTTACGTAGTTATTCCTAGTTTAACCCCTTCTTGTTACTGTACATATTTAATGTAGCATACGGCATATGCATCTTGGCTACATGAACGTCCCTTATCACTTCTCAGTACTTGACACAATATAGCAATGCATGTCTTACTCCTCCAATTGAAGCGGCACTCACAGATGAAGCATCAATTGCATGTTCAAATTTCATCGACCCTTCATTGATCCTATTTAAGATCCTCGTCAAAACCACCGTCCTGATCTATGGTGGAACCCAGATCTTGAAATCTATCACAGTGTGGCACTAAATTGTGCATATAGGTATCCATGTAAAATGGTTGAAAAGACACAAAGAAGTTGAACATTTAACTAAAGCAAGTATTGCAATAACTTACATATCGTACCAAAACCAAAAATTTATGTGAAACATTACTTTTGAGGAAAGGGTCCTTAAGTTTAGCAGTTTGAGAGGAAAAACGAACTAGCAAGAACAAAGAACGATCAGACTGCTTATACTAATCTCTATCCCCGCAAAAAAATCAATAGCCTGAACCTACCGCATTATGTTGGAAACATCCGCAAATCCTAAAAGTTTCACACTTTTTTCTGGCTTGAACTTTACAGCCTCCCATTCAGCAGATGAAATAGGAACCACCTGAGGCCCATAACGATAGCCTTTGATCCTTTGTTCTGGCGGTACAACTTTTTTAGGATCGTCCACGTTCTTGTATTCATAATCAACTTTGATTTCATGAGAGGCAAATTTATCAGTAGGAGGTGCTTTATCAGAATATTTCTTTAGTGTAGGAAATTTCTCCTCTGACGTCTTCTTGTAAACCCATATCTGAATCATAAAACGGCATGCTAAAATTACAAACCTTGTAAAATGAATGGGGTGAAAGATATTTCACAATGCTAAATCACAGGCCTAAATAAGATACTAATATGCAATTGTGCACAGCAGTGTAATGTTAGAGTTCCATCCATGAGAATGTAGAATCTACATAAGCATGAATATATATATATATATATATATATATATATATATATATATATATATATATATATATATATATATATATATATATTGTGCAGGTAAATGAAGATCGCTATTTTGTGATGATTCTATCCAAGAGGTGAGAAAATTTACATTAGTGTCCTTTGACAAATTAAATCAATAAAAAAGGTATGGTCTACCAAAGACTCAGAATATATAATCTATAAAGTATTAAATAACAATATTTTAAAATTTTCTCACTAACTTTTGGAAATTAATTTAGTGCAGAACAGTTCTAGTAATAAGTCATCCATCAACTAGGTAATTAAAGGTGGGACATTTAAAAAAATTCATGTCATTTTCTGATTGATTCTAACATGAATTAATATGTATCAAACTCATAATAATTTTGATATTTAAAAAAAATATATTATCATGTTATGGTTTTCCTTAAGTTTCCAATATTTAAATCATAACCCTGTTAGCTAAAGATTTTTTACATCAAATTTTTTTGTTGGGCAATGTCCCGAAAATTCCATAATATAACACAAGACAAGAATACAACTGATAATATCTTTTGATAAATTCCCACCAGGTCCCTACGAAGTAGCTAAGATAGTACCCAACAAATCTCTCGTGCACTTTGAGGAGTTTAAAGTGGCATCCGAATAAGGAAAACAAAACAAAGATACGTGACACTAAGAACTGCATAAACAGGAGAAAAGAACAAATAAACCATCATTAAAAATTATAACAACAATATCGGAATTCATGTAAAGCTTCCCATGACACTCTATGGAGATAATGAAGTCGCGCTTCATATTACGGAAATCAAGTATACCAAGAAAGAACTGAGCATACTAAAGTAGACTGTCATTTTATATGGGAGAACATTGAGTCACGTGAATTTTGTGCACCTCAAGTAAGCTTAAAAGATCAGTTGTCACTAAAGTTCTGGAGAGCAAGTGACTGTATGTAACGATTGATATTTTCATGCTTAGTTATGATTTTTATTTGTTTTGATACACTTGATTGATTATTGTATGTTTTATAGACTATAGTAGTCAATCAATCTAATTAATAAGACCCTAGGAACTCTTATTAAATATTATAAATTTAGGTGTGTCGTAAGTAATGATTAGTGGATTTTTACGACCATTAGTAAGTAAATATAGCCCAATAGAAAATATAAGTTAGTAAAGACCCATTAGTATAGCCCGTTAGCAATTATAGTGACCCATTAACCAATTAAGACCCATGTAGGAAGTTCTAATTAGAGTTAGACCTTAAATAGGAAACCTTAAAAGTGTTACAAATATAGAGATTAGGTTAAATTTACAGAATTTTAGAACCCTAGAACTTTAGAGTGAAAAAGAGAGAAAATTCTAGAGAGGAAGAAAGGGAATTAGAGAACCTTAGAGTTTTCAATTTGAAGACTCAGAAGAGCGCGGGAGGAGCTTACGACGCAGCCGGATTTCAGATTAAAGTGTCGGATTGGATCAAGGGAGAGAAGTTACAACAAATTAACGCAAATAGTTAGAGGTTTGGAGAAATCATGTTGAGTTTAATCAGATACGTAGATAACACGATAATGGTATAGGGATTAGGGTTGCTTCCACGTAATAGATGTTTTTCATGTTTTAATTGTTAAGTTTTGATGTTTGATCGCGAGTTTTCGATGATGCACGGGGTTGCGCAATTCGTCACGAAATTCTGTGCAAAACCCATAAATTCAAGGATCAGAACATGCTTTCTGCGGAATTCGATCAATCGAGTTTATGATTCGATCGATCGAATCTGTCTAGAGATGATGTTTTTAGACCCAAATTCGATCGTTAGAATTCAGATTCAATCGAGTTTGTCAAAAATTGCATATTATTTCTTTTTTGGTTTCAGATGTTGCCTATGTTTATACATCATGAGTATTGCTTATTTTATGCTATGTTTCATATCCTTGTTCACTGTTACATAGAATCCATTTAACTTAGGATATGTTTAATTTGCACACATGAATCAAGTAGAGATCGATAGAGATTACATTATTATGTTATGTTGAATCTAAGCAAGTAAAAGAGTTTTTGCATAAGTGATTGATTCTCAGTTTTTTTATGCACGTATATTCATGGCATTTATAAAAGTGAAGACACCCTTATGACATGATACATGAAAGCAAAGTATTTCGATGATTATGATAGAATTCCTATGGGCTGTTATGCTAAAGGAATTAACATGAACAAAGAATTATAAATAAGAAAAGTTATGCATCATTGCATTAATGATAAGATAAGTAGGGTCATTCCATTGTAAGTCGTACCCAGCCTGGACCCGATTGTGCTACACTCTAAGACCGAAGTGATAGGAAAATGTTTTTACTTTTAAGCCTACTACTTAACCGAAGAGAAGTTATGCGAAGGTTAATGTAAATATCAATCCAAAGATAAAATAAGGTTGGAACAATGATTAAGAAAGAGATAACCATGTCCATAATGCATGCCGATTCATGAGCATTAAATGCATAGTTAAATATGATCACATCATGAAACCAGGATAGAGATCCATGCCACAATATTTATTTGATTTTCATACTAGGTTTCAATTTCACTTTATTACTATGCTCATCATATATGTCACTTGTCATATTGTTATTATTGATTGACCTTATGGTATAGCTTGAGTTATGGGCATTTTCTATTATTCCATGCCTCATCATGTCCAGTCATACCGGTTTACTTGGTAAACTGACCCATTGTTTGGGATTCCAGGGAATACAGATGTTCATGGTGTAGGTGCTAATGACACTTCAACGGAAGCTGAAAATCAAGATTTGAACGAAGAGAGATTTGAAGTTTAGTTAGTTAGTTTCTTTAACTGTTTCATTCAAGGACAAGAACTCTACTTCACTTTCATTATTTTAGACGACGTTAGATTTATCTTAATGATTGAACTTAGTTTAATATTAGTTTTAATTTCAATTCTTAAGTAGTTGAATTTTATGGTAATTCTTGCACTAAGTGTTACTTTCTTAGATGGTTAGTTAATTATTTACGTTTCAATGATTAGTGGAACTGATGGAAGGAAAAATTTATGTGCCTTTGCTTCTAGATATTTTCCATTGCGATCATATGCGGATCTTTATGGATTAATTGACATTATTTACGATTATGATTATGTAATGCGGTGTGATGTCTCTGAATGAACACATCGATCCGGTGTGTGAACTTCGGGACGTCACTTTGTATAATATCACCTCCATGTTTTGCATGATAGATATCCCCACTCTAACTGTAGAGGGAGAATTGGTATGTCTATATTGTTAGTTGGGTGTCATTAGTTAGTCTAATATGTATATGTATGTTTGTGGTATACATGGGATTCTTTTTTGTAAGGAGAATATAAAGTATCTAATATTGAATGTGTGCGAGTGTACCTAACTCCTAACCCTAATTTCCTTATTTGTCTCTCCTTCATCTCAACCCTCTCAAACCCTAATCCATCATCCATTAAATTTAATTGAAATAGGCCTTGATTGTCCAACCCTTTCCTCTCTTTCAATGGCCTAGTCTCATTTAGTGAGGAGAAAGGTTGCGACTTAATGTCTTTATATCGAAAGAAACTTTAAAAATCCCAACATAACCTTTAAGATGATTGCCCTAAGGGAAGCAATGTGCCTAGATTCAAGATGAGGACCAGCAAGAAAGCATCATTTGAGCTATCAGATGATGAAAGCATGCACAATCCACCTTCTAGAGGTCATAACTTCGCACCAAAGTATGTGTTTTCCCCTAATGATTGTCACGTGGATTCAGGCATAATCATATTTCAATGGTGTTATTTTCCTGAACAGTTAGGAACTACTTGTCATCTCGACTTTGGCAATGCTCTGCCCCTCCTTCGGTGACGTGTTTCACTTGGCTTGTGGTGAGAGATAAGGCTCTTAAGATAGATCATCTCCCAAGTTGCGACTCTCATCTTGCAAAATGATGTTCTATGTGTTTGTTTGTGAAGAATTTATCCATCCATTCCTGCCTCGGTTTGAAACTACAGCAGAATATCCTTCAACATTTTAGCATATTTGGTGGGGGAAACTTATTGCTGGTCGGAACACTGGCCCTTTGGTGATATAGGGAGAGGGTTGTGGAGCATGGTCCACTATGCTATCATTTGAGGACTTATAGATCGCAATTGAAGAAGAATGTGATACAAAGAAAAGATAATTTAAACTGTGGTCCACAAAGAATGTTGGAGATGATCTGGGACGGAATTTGGACGAGTGCCTTTATCTCAGGTCTAGGTCTGATACAATGCCTGCGCTGGATACCTCCTCCAATGGGATGGCTTAATCTGAACTTCGATAGATTGTTCATTGAGTAATCCTTGCCCTGGTGGGTTTGGAAGGCTGCATGATCTCATGAGGATGATATCCTATTGGAGTATTTGTTCTTTTAATAAATTCATCTTTTATTAGTCCAATATATATATATATATATATATATATATATATATATATATATATAAACATTTCTGATAATATTTTTTAGGGATTATTTTTAGTAACAGAATTAGAGGAAATTAAGTCATTTCTAATTGGTTTAAAGTTGTTTCCTAGTTTTAGTTAGTTTTCTGAATTTGTTAGGATGAGTGTTTAGAGGCCGTTATAAAATCCCACGAAATAGATATCACAATTATAGATTTTAATTATTTTCATTCTTGCAGAATCGCTTGCTAGAAGTAGTATTTCCTGATGAAAACCTTCAAATAAGAGATTTAGATTACTAGAAACTCCCTGCATTGCGATGGTGATGCGGGAACTTACTAAATGGAATGTTAGGGCTGAGATTAGGATTAAAATTAATTTAATCAATTAAAATAACAATTGCTCATAACAAATTATCACAAAAATTCTAGAAATTCAATTAGGTGATTTAATTTCAGCCCAAAATAGTATTACTTTCGTGTACGTTCCCTATCGCGGATCTAGAAGACTAGGGTTCTTATGAACGACTAGATCTCCGATAATTTTAGGGCGTTGAGCGAACTCGCAAGCAGGTTTTCTCGATACCAAACAAAAATAAAAGGCTAATAAAATTAATAATGAATAAAATATTGATTTAGGGCTTTTATGAGATCAATAAAATAATTAGGATTACGCTACTTACGCAAATCGTAGATCTAAAGAAGATAGAGATGGAAGAAGAGTTGGCCTCACACCAAACCGCAAGCAAGAATCGAAGAATCGCTCTCCGTTTTGAAAGAATCGCACTCTCACGAAAGTTTAGAACTCTCAATTTGCATAAGCAATTTTCATTAACCAAAAACTAATAATAAAAGTGTTTACAAGCCTTTAAATAAGTTAACCAATGCATAAAATTAGAAATCCTAATATAACTCTAATTCCTAATTCAAATAAAAGAAATATCCTAATTCTTCTAAAACAATAAAGTCCTATACAATAAGGAAACTAATCCTATTTCTAATAAAAGAAACAACTCTTACTTTCTAAAATAAAATAATAAAGGAAACTAATCCTAATTCAATTAGGATTCTTGAAATTCGTCACTTTATGTGCAGCCTCCGAAAACTGACCATAACTTCTTCCATACTTGTCGGAATTGCTCAAATTTTGGCTGGTTGGAAAGCTACTTCGATAAGCTTTCAAATATGACTAATTTCGTATCAATCCGACTTCGTTTGATACTTCAAAATACGCCAAACATAAAAGTGATGGAATTGAAAGTTGAAGACTCTAATAAATTTTGAATTTTCTTCTTTCTGATCAAACAGGTCTTTTACGGGCCTTTTTTTTAAAAAATACCCATTCGTGAGTCCACTTTCTATTTTGACATCTCATATTTATCCGACCACGATTCAAATAGGTGGATCTAAAACTCGCATCAGATGATGTCAGACCAAATATGACTTCGTCATTGCAGCATTCATTGTCGATCAAGATATCTGACTCGTTATGTCATTCATCGTCAGAGTAGACTCAACCTGTTGTTGTATCATTCATTATCGAATAAAGTAGCTATAGTGTGCATTTGCCAAGAATTGCAAACAAATAGATCCAACAGTTCGGAATGTCCTTGGAAGAAATCTTGCACTTCAGGGTTTCATCACAAAAAAAATTGTAGAGGATAAATTTAGGATTCTTGATCTCTTCCGACATCAGTTCAATATCAGGATCTTATCGCCACCAAAGTCAAAATTGTTGCCTGTGAATGACAATACTTTTTACAGGTAAAATAATAATGTTAGGAGAATATCAAAGTTGAAGCATCATGAAGATGATCTTGATGTTACCAGCTAAGGAACAGGATTAAACCCCCAACCTTGTGGCTAACAGCCACATTGCTCTAACCTTAAAAGCTACATCAATTAGTACTTGTTAGTAGTCACCAAGTCAGGGTGTGAAAATAATTCGGCAAGGTTAAAATTTGGCAAAATTCGGCAAGTTAAAGAAAAAAATCGAAGAAATATATATATATATTTTTTAAAAGATTACAACTCAGTAAAAAAATCGCGAACTAATTGCAAATTTCAGGATTTTTTGAATAACACGCGAATTTTTTGAAAAATCTGCGAATAATCCATGATTAGTTCGGTATACCAAAAAATCGTGACTTTTTCAGACAATCCACGATTTTGGTGACTATGCTTGTTACTACAAAACAAAAAAATGGAGCATCGGGATGAAGATTAACAACAATAGATGCTCAGTCGAACTCGTTGGAGCTAAGCTCTTTTCCAATCGGTAGAGAATGATGCAACCACACATACACCACATTCTTATGCACCTGTGGGTCAGTATCCATGGCTATCTAGTTTCTAGTCAAGAAAAGATATGTCTACGTGGAGTTATTTTTATAAAACTGAATCATTATAGCATATTTTTCAGGATTATGTTTAGTGGGGGGATTAGATTTTGCTTAGTAATTTCATACTTTTTAATATAGTTCTCAAATTTTAATTAGTTTGCACCCTTATTAGGACTAAGGTTTAAAGGATCTTTATAATGTGTCATTGTATGTGTAGAATCATTCTTTTCGGGGATACGCTAGGATTGAACCTGCAACCTCAAGGTTTCATCACAGTGCAACTTGCAATTGAGCTACAAGACCAACCTCTTTTTAAGTTGATACCTTGTTGTTGTGATGGTGTGAAGACATGTTTCTACAACCAAGGAGATCAACAAACGGTGGAGAGAGGATTAGCAACTTTGCATGTCACTAATGGAGGGGCGGAGTGGAGAGGTAAGGAGATTGATGGACAGAACGGTGCGAGTAGTGGCGGCCGGTGGTCGTGTGATTATGCCGGACTAGACAATAGGAAGTTTGGGGGGTGATCCCATGGATCAGAGGAATCCGGGAGCCCAGGGCGATGTCTTTCCTGCTAGGGGAAAGATCGGTGCTCCAGTAGTGCTCCAGGATGGGGATTGGATGTGCTATGGTTGTGGTAACCATACTTTTAAAAGAAAGAGGTATGACGCCCATTGGAGCACCGGAGTCACTATTTCTAATTGTATTAACGTGAATCCCGGTATCGGAGGGAGGATGGGTGGTGCTAAGCAAACGGTTATCTCACAATGGCAACAGAGAGATTTCAGCAATGGATGGAATATCACGGGTAAAAAATTTAAGATGGTCAATCAGTTCTTTAAACCTCGGGTTATTGCTACCGGATATCAGAGCCGGCAGAAACACACTAGAGAGCTAAGTAGAGACCGCGACATGCCAAACGAGGGGAAGGTTCCGCGTCGATGGGAGAGTGGCATGGTAGCTCCTATTCTTGGCGATTCGATTGTTAATGGTGGGTCAAGGCCAAATCTGGATATTTATGAGACAAACAAAAAGACAAATCATCAGAATTGGGTCCTCTCCCTGGACAAAAACATTTTTAATTGCTTTAACATTAATGAGCATTTACTCAGGATGCTCGCCAAGCATTACAAAAAGGGATTGTCAATTTCAAAGTTAACAAAAGGTAGTTTCCTGCTTGCGTTCTCCGAAGAGCTTACAATGGCGGTGAGTTCTTGGAAAAGGTAGGCACTGTCTGAGTGGGGGAGAGGGGGTTCGGAGGCACGCTTCTTCAGGTGGGAGGTGGATATGTACAGAACCTCCGTTCAAAAGGAAGAAAACGGCATTTGGATGTGTATCTAGGGGCTACCCCCTCATGCCTGGACCAACAAAGTTCTAAGTAGAATCGGCTGACGGTGCGAGACTTTCCTCGAGACCGATTCTACCACTGTTGTTAGAGTGGATATCCGGTACGCTAAGATTTTAGGACACACCACCAACGCCAGTCACATACCGAGGCGGGGAGATGTCTTGATCAACGGGTGCCACTACAGGTGCTGGATTGAATTGGACTGGAGTAAATGGGTACCGGTTGCTGATCGCCGTGAAGTACGAGCCGGAGGGATAAAGCCCGATGATATACAAGACCCGACGGTCCAAGGGAAGGAGGTCACTCGCAAGGAGGGGGGGTGACGGGAAACGAGAAAGAAGGAAGTCGACGAAGCTCCCAATATTCCAACGCACACGGGTTGGGCTCCAAACCGGCAGGTGCACAGCTGCGATAACGGACCGCTCCGCTGGGGGGTCCCACCGCTCGATCGAATCGTCGTGGCATTCTCAAATGGATCAAAAGGCAAAGAAGGTTATGGACCAATGGAATTTGGCATTTTCCGAAGCTCAACAAAAGCAAAAGGACAAGGGGAAGCTTTATAACGAGGTGATGGGGGATCGAACAACTGAGATCAATCCTTTGCTTTCGGCTTTCTCGAGACATGAAACGATCGATGATAGTTATATCGGGAAGGGACATTTTGGAATTGAGGCGGTTTACGAGGAGAACGCATTTATGGATTCCTTTTCTAAGGCTACATGTGGCGGATGGAATGATGGGAAGATGGGCTCGGGTAGGAACTACAGGTACATGGCTGGAGGGAAGACGGTTGGAGTTAATGCATGGGGGCTGAGTATTAATGACAGGGATGGGGTAGGTGAAGTTTGCAGGAGTTCTGTGGGCCCCATTCACAAACCAAGGCGACAGCTGAGCAGCGTGAGGGATTCTCGACCTTTCAATGCGTAGACTCGGAGTTTGGAGCAGATTGTTGAAAGGATGTCTCTGATGGATGATTTTGATGATATGGAGCAGACACGTGGCAGAGTAGGGGGAAGCATGGACGACCGACGCGACAACGGCTCGGATATTCACATGAGTCGCACGGACAACAGAAAAGGTGTTCGGTCGACTGGAGATGTTGACTTCACGAATTTCGATAACAACACGTGGCCCAATGGTTCATGGCCTAAGGAGGAAGTACCCAATAGCGGTTGCGGGCCGATTTTTGGGCCCTTGTCTTACACTGACTCTTTTAAATAGTTTGGGCCTTCAAGGTCGGGGCTGATTTCTTTTTTTACTAATTATTCTACGGGTTTTGAGTGCAGATGTAGCGGGACTGCGTGCAGGTCCGATTGTAAACGATACACCCCATCACGCCAGGCCCCAAACAAGATGTTAAGGAACGTTGCGGCCGGATTTGCTTCGAATGATTTTGATACTATTGAGCAGTATACATCAGAAGGTGAGTCCATAGAGGCCATGAACGTCGGGCAGAAGGCTCTAGATGGGGAAAGATTGATTAGGCTGGGGGAAACTTTGGGTGTCTCCTTTAATGATAATTGTGAAGGTCTCCTAAAAATATATTGTGATATTCTTGAAAGAGGGAAGCAGATGCCAAAGGTATAGCGACTGAGAGGGAAAAAGGTTCGGGTCAAATCCAGATGGGGTTTATGTTATTCGCATGGTAGTCAAGGCGACACTATGGCGTCACCATAGTGAATGGCGCCGTAGATCGCCATATATGACTCAATGGCGAGAGCTTGACAAATGGCGTTGCTATGGCGTTGCCATAGCGGTATGGCGCCATAATGTCGCTACATACACTATTTATAAAAACTTATATAAGTTATCATTTAAATTATAAGATAAGTCATAGTACTTATATAGTTATATTAGAAGTTACAAGATATAACTTATAAGTTATTTAACTTATAAAATAATATATAAAACTCATAACTTATAAGTTACTTAACTTATAAGTTATTTAACTTATAAAATAATTTATAAAACTCATATAAAAGGATTGGGAGTTGGGACTTAGGACTATTAGAGATCTCTTACTCTCCGTCTCTCGCTCTCCCTCTCTGCTCCGTCTCTCGTCTCTCGATCTCCTTGCTTCGTCAAGACACCACAGCAACTTCACCAACAGCTTCAACTTTAGCTTCAGCAGCTCCATCTCTCGTCTCCTGATTTCCCTAGTATGCCATTTTTTTTTCTATTTTTTTTTTATTTTCTATTTTGTTATATATAAAAAAATTCTGTTTTTTTGTTTCTATTTTTCTTCTCTTTTTTTTTCTTTTTTTTCTGTTTTTCTGTTTTTTTCTCTGGTTTTTTTTTTTTCCTCTGTTTTTTCTATTTTTTTGTTCTCTGCTTTTTTGTTTTTTTCTCTGGTTTTCTTTTTTTTTTCCTCTATTTTTTCTGGGTTATTTTCTGTTTTTTTCTATTTTTTTATTTAGTTTTTTAAATATGACTGACTGTATGTTCATTTTATTTGTTTTACTTTAAAAACCATACACTATAGAAATATATATTTTCTTAAATTTTTCTTCTGCTCAGCCTTCCAATTCTAAGGGAAATGAATGAGGTTGTTTCGGATATTAAAATACTACTGATTAATAAATATAAAATCTTTTTAAAATAGTAAAAAAATTAGAAAAATAAAATAATAATGATTAATAAATATAAAAAAAAAAATATTAAAAAATAAATAAAAATAACAAATAGCCTCGCTATGACCTCGCCATGGCCTGGCGAGCCTCTTCGTCATGTACTCGCCACACCGCCTTAACTACCTTGGTTATTTGAGACATAGAAAGGTACAGAGAAACCTGAATACGAAAGATGGAGAGGGTCAAAGACGAAGCTGCCCTGATAGGAGGTAGGATGCTAGTGGTTTTTGCTAGTGGGATGTTTTCTTTTTCTTCATTATTAAGTTCTTAAATTGGAATGTGAGAGGTTTGGGAGATCGAGAGAAAAGGTCGTACGTCAAATCGTTTATCAAAGGTCAAAAATCGGAGGTGATTGGGTTGCAAGAGACAAAGTGGGAGGAGGTGAATGATTCTAAGGTTCGCTCTGTTGTTGGAGCTAATTCTTGGAATTGGTTGGCTCTCGAGGTGGAAATAACAAGTGCTAGCTTGGGATACCAATATCTTTAAATTAATGGACTCGGAGATTGGAAATTTCTTGGTGGTGGCCTTCATCCAGGATAGTAGGAATGGGAATCAGTGGGTGGTCATTACAGTTTATGGTCCTACGGTCAATAGGCTCAGAAGGCAGTTCTCTTTTTAATTGTCATTATTAATAAATGGGATTTCCTTATATGCATTTGGGGAACTTTAATGCTCTTTATAATGTGGAGGAAAAAAACAGAGGTCCTATAGATCTTACGGCCAAAGATCTATTTATGGAGTGTGTTTCCAAGGTGCTTTGTACGATATGGGAATGACGGGGGGACGGTTTACATGGACGAATGGATAGGATGATCCCATTATGTGCAGATTTGACAGATTCTTCTGTGGGGTGTTGAATTCTTGAAAATGATGAACGATTCCACGGTGCAAGTATGGGTGACGGGGAACGCCAAGTTCAGGTACCTTGGATTTGGGGCCACAACAGATTTTCGTCATCGGAAGAAGCCTAGAGGAAGCCCAAGTACCGTAGCCTCAGAGGAGAAACGAACACAAACCGCGAGGAGAACGACGCCGCAGAGAATCCTCACGCGAGCGAGCACTTAAAGTCACTCGAGCGATGATAATCCTCGCGCGCGTGAGCTACGGCGACGATTTCAAACGCGCGAGCGATCACTTAAACTCGCTCGAGCGAGCCCTCGCGCGAGCGATGATAATTATTGCTCGAGTGAGCTACGGCACGGAATTTTATGCGAAAACTTTTCTTTTTGTGTTTTATTAGTATTAGAATACTTTGTTTCGAACTTAATTATTGGTGGCCTATATATAGAGAGGCTTGTAAAGACTTGTAGTTACTTGATTGATTATTTGAATGCTTTTATGCTTGAGTAATCTTCGCCTGAGATGGGTTTGGTGTGAGGCCAAGGGAGTGATTCCCAAAAGCCATTGTTATCTTCTCTATTCTATTTGCTACTTTCGATCTGTATTTGCTTTCTAAACCATAGCCTAATTGTTTCCTTTCAAATCCAAAACCCTAAACCTGTTTTGAAACCCTAAATCACACAAAGCCAACACATGTTCCAAACCATAAACCGAGCCGAAAACCATAAGCCTATTGCAAACTGCAAATCCCTTTCACAACCCAACTTGGAATCCGTGAATCTACATCGGACCGAAGACAAGCGCCTAAGCTTGGAAAAAAGCTAGAGTTCGATCTCTAGGCCGATCTTGCCTCAAATCGAAAAGTACTTGCGCACCGAACTGGACCCTACCTGGATCTCGTGTGATCTACCAACCTGAATTCTCTAAACCCTAAGGTATTTAAGATAGTTTTGAGATTAAGCTTGATTTAATTTATTTAATTTCGGCAAAATCTGCATAAAAATCATATTTCGCATTTTAAGGTCGTTGTCTAGCGTCAATAGGCTACGACAATCTTTGACCATAAACCGATTGTGCTCGTGTAACGAGAACCACAGTTTCGGCTCGAGCCTTGCACCGTTTAGATTTGATAATGCTTGGCTTCAAAACGATGAGTTTAAAGAGAAATTTCAAGGGTGGTGGAATCAGGAAAGTATCACTGGTACTGCGTCATATATATTTACATTGAAACTGAAGAATCTAAAAGCTAAGATAAAGGGGTGGAACCAAGATAGATTTGGGACAACGGTCCAGATGAAAGAAAATATTTTAGCCGAAATAGTGATGCTGGATCGAATGGAAGAAAGTTTACCGCTTTCAGAGGAAGATAGAGAAATCAGGTTGGCGTTAAAGATGGCGTACAACAAGAAAGTGTTGGAGGAGGAACAATTATGGCAGCAGAAAGCTAAAGTTCACTGGTTGCAGGAAGGAGACGAGAATACCAAATTCTTCCATTCGGTCGCTAATGGAAGAAGGAAGCATAACCGGATCTCGACTATCGACATTGATGGGATCAAATATGCGAATCCTACTGAGGTGCAGGCGAAGATTGTTGAGTTTTATAAGCAGTTGTATTCGTCAGAAGATGTGCGTAGACCGTTGCTGGATGGAGTTCCCTTCATTGCTATTGAACCAGAAAAAGCTAGGGATCTCGAAAGGAGATTCACGGAGGAGGAAGTTAAGGAAGCTATGGAGAAGTTGGGCAACAACAAATCACCAGGCCCGGGCGGCTTCACCATGAAATTCTCCAAATCGTTTTAGGGTATTATAGGTGCTGATTTTTTTACTTTTTTGGGTGAGTTCGATGCGTCGGGTAACTTGTCCAAGAGTATCAATTCCACGTTTATAGCTCTCATTCTAAAGTGTGTGGGGGCTACCAACATCTCGAACTTCAAACCGATCAGCCTCACCGGATGCGCTTACAAGATTGTGGCGAAAGTTCTTGCTAATCGCCTCAAGGGTGTGATCAGCAAGATGATATCTAATGTGCAGGGGGCTTTTATCCTGGGAAAACAACTGTTAGATATTGCGGTAACGGTGGTCGAAACTATTGATTCTGTGAAAAAGCGGAAGGAAAAGGGATGAATTTTTAAAATAGATATGGAAAAGGCATATGATAGGGTACAGTGGGAATTTCTAGATTACGTGCTTTACAGAAAGGGATTCGGTGAGGCATGGAGGAAATGGATGAAAGGGTGTTACGCGTCAATTCGATTCTCGGTGTTGATTAATGGGGCTCCGTATGGGTACTTTAGGAGTAAGAGGGGGATCAGATAGGGATGCCCGATGTCGGCTATGTTATTCAATTGTGTTAGGGAGGCGTTGCACAGGCTATTTAAGAGGGCGGAAGAACTTAACCTGATCACAGGGTTTAAAGTGGCAGATAACAGTACGATGATTACTCACTTGCAATATGTTGACGATATGATGGCTTTCTGCAATGGAAGTCGGGGGTTGGGGAAGTAAAAGTTGTTACTAATTTGATGGTTATATTTGAAGGGGTGTCAGGTCAGAGAATTAACTTGCATAAGTCATGTTTGGCAAGAATTAATATGCCCAACAAGGATACGGATAGGGTGGTGGCGGATATCGTGTAGGAAAGAAAATTTGCCTATTACGTATCTCAGAATTCCTTTGGGAGTCGGGAAGTGTAAAGCGAGAAACTGGGATGTAATTGCGCAAAGATTCCAAAAAAGGTTGGCTACATGTAAAAGTAAGCTGCTCAGTAACGGGGGGAGGTTAACCTTGATAAAGTCAACATTTGCGCCCATTCCGGTGTTTATGATGTCTATTTTCCTAGCTTCGATTAGTATCACGAAGAAGCTAGAGAAGATTGTGAGAGACTTTCTTTGGGAAGGAAGTGGGGACTAAAAGAAGTTGCATCTCGTCAAATGGGGGGAATGTTGCGATAATAGCAAGATTACGGTTCGTGAACAAAGCTCTTCTTGCTAAGTGGTTATGGAGGATTAGTGAAGAAAGAGAAAGCGATAAATTGTGGTGGCAGGTGGTTACAAACAAATATGGAGTGTCAGAGGAGTCCTAGAACTATAATATCACTTCTACCCATGAGTCGGCATGGTGGAAGAGGTGAAGGGATGCAAGCAGGAGCTACAGAACGGAATCATTTATAATTGGGGCGACGGTCTGTGGATTCGTTTTTGGAAGGGCAGATGGGTCAGAGAACAACCTCTTCAATTCGTGTTTCCTACGATATATATGCTCTCGGAGTCGAAGGAGGCGGCCATAAGCAATGTCCTGCTGACGAAAGATGGGAATCAGGTTTGGAATGTCATGGCTCGCCGAAACCTTAGAGATTGGGAAATGGAAGAGTTCTGGAATCTGATGTCACTTATTAGGGGGATGGCTCCTAATGCGAGTAATAAGGATCGTAGGATATGAAGGCACTCTGTTAAAGGGAATTTCTCGGTGAAATCCTATTATAATCAAATGTTGAATCAGGAGAGGGGCAATACTAATACTAGGTGATGGTCCGGTTTTTGGAGGATTAAGATCCCTCCCAAGATAAAATTCTTCGCTTGGACGGTGGTGCGAGGGATAATTCTTACTCGAGACCAGTTGATTAGAAGAAATATTCATGTTCGAAACAAATGTCTCCTCTATATGAGGGGGAGGGAATCTATGGTGCATATCCTTTTACATTGCTCCTTTGCGCATACTATTTGGTATAAGATTTTTTACATCTTCAACGTCACTTGGGTTCTTCCATTTTGGCCGGCCCAAATGATGGAAATGTAGAAGGAAATCGGCGTGGATGACCAAAGCAAGGAGTTATGGCCTGTTACTGTGTATGAGGTTTTTGGGCTATCTGGGTGGAGAGAAACAATCGAGTTTGCAGACAAAAGGCCAAACCGTTTATGATGGTTATCCGCGATATTCGTGACATGGTGGTTAGTTGGAACGCCGTTAAGATGACGAAATTTAATGAGGGGTTTCAGCATTTAATGATGTTTTGGGATTGATGTAGTTTGTAGCTTCCTGGGGGCTGTTTCCATCACGATGAGGGGTTTCTGTTGCGGGCTTGCCGGGTCCCTAGGTGAGTCTTTTTGGGGGGTCTCTTTATTTGGGTAGTTCCTTACTACACACCAAGGTATGTATCTCCTTTCTTGTTATGTTTTAATATATTCTAGCTTTGTTATCGTCTCAAAAAACAAACAAAGAAACGGTAGAGAGAGAAGCGGTGCAACATCAGCTTTTTATTGGTTTTCATAAATAAAGTTTCAATTAATTTATTAGTTTTCCTCGATGACAGCCCTCACATAGGAGATGTAAACCGCTATAAACTCATTATCTCATCAAAATAGGGGCTAATATTAATTTATATTTCTTGTGCTCATATAGTCATATGCAAGTATGATTGTTAGCCAATTAAAATTACCTAAAAAAATCTTCGATAAAAAAAATTACCTAAAAATCAAGCTGCAAATTTTCTTCAATTAAAAAACTTAGCTTAGAATTTTGTTTATTGGAAAAATGTCAAGAAAATATCAATACAGACATGACAAAAAAAGAACATTGATACACTTTTTAAAAGGGATAATGGCTCCTAACCGATATTTAAACACCACAATTGTGTTTAAATGATCTTACACCACTAAAATTTAACATTTTATCTCACAGCATTGATGTGTGATTTTTCATTATGCCATGTGGCGCAAATCTGTGATCAATCTAAATTATTTAAGTGGCAATCCATCATTGGAAGTTTGGAACATATATCAGCCAAAAGAAACATGCCTATAAGTGGATGTGAACCATCCGATTGACAAACTTTAATATCAGCCATTAAAATTTTTAAAAATGGTTGATATTATAATCAACAGATCGGATGATTTAAATCTCCCTAAAACACCATTTTTTGGGCCCGTTGCACTTCAATCTAAGATCTATCACTTTGACGGTACGGACCACCCACATTTTAAACCATTGCTGGTGTAAACTCATTTAAACACCATTTTGGTGTTTAAATGACAGTCAAGAGGGTCTGGTCCTTTTTAAAACGATAGAAATGGAACAGATAGCTGTTTTAGAGTATTTAAAAATTCATTTATTGGTCAATAGAATTGCATGTAACCAGAGATTGAAGGTGAAACCATATGTTACCTATAATACATTGTAAACCTCACCTTAATCTTCATCGTTGAACTTAGTTCGAGGTCACCCCTGAATATCGTAACAGGAGATACATATCGAGTTCGAATAGCACCTAACAAGGAAGTCGCACTCTCAACATATACTGCTTTTGCAATTGCTTTTTTTGAAAATTGATTCAGAAGAAGATCATTTTCTTCCTTTATCCTTTGATTTGCACCTCCACTTAGCTTTCCCCGGACAACAATACAATCAAGTTTCATGCCATTAGATTTCATCTGTGTAGAAATGGCATCAATCTGATCCTCGGTACTTCCTTCACATGGTTCCCTAATTGGATGCAGTGCACTAGTTATAAGACACAATCGTTGCTTTCCCTTATTTGTTGGCCCAAATTTTTTTATCAGCATGTCCATTCCAACCACAATAGCATCCAGAACTAGCAAATAATCAAGGATAAAATAAAGGGATGAATAAAAGAAGCAAAACAAGGTTACAGAGACCTCTAAAAGCAATTAATTCATAAAATAACATTTGAAGATGCCTTGCATGCACTCAAAGAGTCGAGTAACAAAAATCTCGAAAATTTTGGAAGAAAAAGAAAATGCTCTTAGAAAACTACCTAGATATGAATTAATGAATTCTGTAGTCAATCAGAACAAGAGATTCATTATGTTCCCAATACTGCATGTATAAGTTACAAACATGAAACATTCTACGTAATTATGGCTGATTTTCACCAATGTTGGTAAATCAATATAAATCGCACCTTAAAATGTGTTACGGAAGCAATATTCTACTGAAGAATGCGGTTACGATAGGAAATTGAAAACTTAATTACCAGAAATTGAAGGAAGTAGATGGAACATGCAAGAAGCAATGATCAAACATGGAAAATAAGCTGTTTACGGGGCCAAAGTGCCTAAAAATCATGTGATTCCAAAGCAACAGTAAACTAGTAAACAGACATCACAAACGGTCAGAATATCCAAAACAAATGATCCTAGACTGCAACAATAGTTTAAAATAGTAAACAGACAGAAAACTATTATTATTCTGTTTGTTTTAGGCAAACATGAATATCCAAAACAACTAAAAGAAAAGATCTCGGATACAATCTCCAGAAACAGTTCCTCTAGGAAGCTTTTGTACAGCCTCAACTGTATTTCCATTAACAACTTTGATATGCTCCAATACTGCCACATGTTTATATCCACCCACTTCCTTTGTCAGCTCATTATCAGTTTCTGAGGATTTCAACAGTAAACTATCATCACAAACGGTCAATTAACTGAAGTTGCTGAACTGCCAAAAAAAAAGTAACTGAATTTTCAAATCTAAACAATAATGTCATAGATATACAAGCAGATACTTGAATAAACATAAAGGATATACTTCTCAAGAAACGTATGGGAGAAAGCGCAAGAAATTTATAGTTAGTAAGTATCTATGAATAAGTTCACACAAAAGGGGAATAAAATATCATGAGCTATACATTTAAATTGAGTAACAGTAAATTTAAAGAAATTTTCAACCGTATCTAGAATCCCACTTCTTTATACTTTTGTTACCATTCATTCCCAAATAACGTGTGTTGGTTTCAGTTTCCAAAAAAAACACCGAAACCAAACTGATTAGTTTCGGGTTCAGCTGTTCCAAACCGAAATTGTCGGTTTGGTCAACCGAAACTGCATCCCTAAATATGAAAGCAAAAAAATTGAGTCAACACGCTGAAGTTTGACCCAACAAGTTGTCTCGATCTTTTAGGCTGAAAGAAATTGTGAAGTTTATTATTATTTACTGGTTAATATATCACACTGAACAATTTCTATTTGAACTTGTGAAGTTTATTTTAATTCCTCAAAATACAATGAAATAGAGTAAGGCTTAGAAAGCCCAAATACAATAACAAATAAAAAACTACCAAGGAAGAAACTAATACAAAAGAGAAAAGAATAATCCCTTTCCCACAGTTTTTATGGATAATTCCCTCTATGGATAGTCGAATCCCACTTCTTTATATTTTTGTTTCCATTCATTCCCAAACAACGTGTGTTGGTTTCGGTTTCCAAAAAAAACACCGAAACCAAACCGATTAGTTTCGGGATCAGCTGTTCCAAACCAAAATTTTCGGTTTGGTTAACCGAAACTGCATCCCTAAATATGAAAGCAAAAAAATTGAGTCAACACACACTGAAGTTTGACCCAACAAAGTGTCTCGATTTTTTAGGCTGAAAGAAATTGTGAAGTTTATTATTATTTACTGCTTAATATATCACACTGAACAATTTCTTTTTGAACTTGTGAAGTTTATTTTAATTCCTCAAAATACAATGAAATAGAGTAAGGCTTAGAAAGCCCAAATACAATAACAAATAAAAAACTACCAAGGAAGAAACTAATACAAAAGAGAAAAGAATAATCCCTTTCCCACAATTTTTATGGATAATTCCCTCTATGGATAGTCGAATCCCACTTCTTTATATTTTTGTTACCATTCATTCCCAAACAACGTGTGTTGGTTTCGGTTTCCAAAAAAAACACCGAAACCAAACCGATTAGTTTCGGGATCAGCTTTTCCAAACCAAAATTTTCGGTTTGGTTAACCGAAACTGCATCCCTAAATATGAAAGCAAAAAAATTGAGTCAACACACACTGAAGTTTGACCCAACAAAGTGTCTCGATTTTTTAGGCTGAAAGAAATTGTGAAGTTTATTATTATTTACTGCTTAATATATCACACTGAACAATTTCTTTTTGAACTTGTGAAGTTTATTTTAATTCCTCAAAATACAATGAAATAGAGTAAGGCTTAGAAAGCCCAAATACAATAACAAATAAAAAACTACCAAGGAAGAAACTAATACAAAAGAGAAAAGAATAATCCTTTTCCCACAATTTTTATGGATAGTCGAATTCCACCTCCACCCTCCCCCCCCCCCCAAAAACCAACTCCGCTTGTTCACTAACTTAGCCCTTGCATTTCCCTCCCTATGAAGATGGAAGAATTTTTAACCCAATTTAGCTATTTAAACAAGAATCAAATGCCAAATGCATCACATGATATTCAGGTACAGACCCACATAAGCTCCATAAAGTAGTTAGCATTCTATATTACCAAAGCAAACCACTGTGCTTTAATCTCAGTAAATTACAGCATTATAATTTACCATGTACACAGTTCGTCTCCGAACACGTTTCTTGAATTTGTACTCAATACAGAGAATAAGTTACAAAAACTAGAGCTATTATGTTCATTTGTACAAAATCCACCAAAACAAAAAAAAAAAAACATAACACAAAAATAGAGTACCTTCTGTTCCAAATAGAACAACCCCTACTTCATCACTCTTGCTGTAAATTAGCTGCAGAAGGGAAAAAATGGTCAAAAGTTGTAAACAGGTTAGAAATCACAGGAAAAAAATTTATCAACTGAAGATATAGAAAAAAAACAACATATTTTGATGGAAACTACCAAAATACAACAGAAAGAATACTATAAATGCATGCCTTCTTCTGTATAAGCATGGAGCAGAGCTTTTCAATCTCTGGAAGAATATTGTGCATAGATGGACCAACATCAAGGAGCAACAGCAATATCTCCTGTAAAAATATAAAATATAAAATAATAATAATGGAAGAGAGAGAGGGGGAAGGGAGAAAGAGAGAGAGAGAGAGAGACCAACCAATTAGAATAAATCTGCTACTGTCAATGTCTTTATCATCATTTACTAGTATACATATGCACATACATGTGAGTAGTGTTGCGGTCGAACAGGTCTGATAGAGTTCCCTATCAGACGGGCTCACATAGGTCTGCATGGCATGAGTCCAGTCGATTTGGATAGTCCACATGTCAAGCCACCACATGCATCAGTAATAACCCAATATCCGTGATGATTGGATGATCCTAACAGTTTGATCGATGCATTCTTTCCATTTAATAGTGGAGCCATGCCGTAAACATGAACAACAGTCCACATTTAAAGTTCAAAAGTTCAATGATCAGACTGTCAGGATCGTCTGATTGGCTCAAATTTGGAGCTGTGGATTGGGGAAACCAAGGCAGGGCCAATCACATAAAGCATGTCAATTGACGAGACTCCTGCCACATATACATATTTGGGCACGTCTAATAGAGTGCTATATCAGACAAGGCTCATGTGACATGGCTTGGTAAAAATGATAAGCAGTACTTAGTTTAAATTCCTTTGTTCTTATACCTGAGATTTCCGAAGGAGCATCTTGGGATGGGGTAATGTGCTTTGATTCACCAACGATTGATGCTATTACGTCAACTAAATATATTGGTGCATTGGATACATTATTTGATCTAGAAGCCACCCAAGAGAATTAATAAAGGACTCATCCGATTACGTAAATTATGAGTATCGCTAACTCTGAAGTCATCGAATTAATCTAAGAAACAAAATAAAAGCTTGGTCATCTATAAGGTTTGTTCATCCGTTGTGTGTTTTGTATCATTAGAAATGAGGCCATTAATTGCGCCCTGTTTCTGTCCTTGCACCAAACTCTAAGAAATTTGTTACTGCACCAATATTATATGATTGCACCTTTTAAAAAAAACAATTAAATAAATTTGAGAATTTTGTATCTTCATCTTCCCAAAGAGAATGACTCTCAGAAATCAAATCCCACAGCCACAGGTATTGGCCCCCTCTTGGAAACCCTTCTCCAACCCATAAATTTCATCTTCCTCTAAGAATCCCATCTGCAAAACCCTCTCACAAACCCATGGCTCCCTCTCAAAACCTATCACCTTCCCGTAAAATCCATCTCTCATCCAGTAAAACAAATATAAAAAAGTGATACAAAATTTGAGAATTTTGTATCTTCATCTTCCCAAAGAGAACGACTCTCAGAAATCAAATCCCACAGCCACAGGCATTAGCCCCCTCTTCAAAACCCATCTCCAACCCATAAATTTCATCTTCCTCTAAGAATCCTCTCACCAACCCACAGCTCCCTCTCAAAACTCATCACCTTCCCCTAAAATCCATCTCTCATCCAGTAAAACAAAAATAAAAAAGTGTATCCCTCCCTCCCTTCTGAAAACGACAACCCACCTTCACCAAAACCACTCTCACTGTAAACCTACCCTTCCACCCGGGAACAGCACTCCTCCATCGATGAACCACCACAATCTCATTGCGTAATATCATCTATCGATCCCCATATCTGCCTCACTCTTTATATCGCCATAGCCCGGGGACGGCAGATTTGAGGTCTCTAGCGGCAACATGCCACACCATAAGAGGTCCATGGATCTAAATCGGATGGCGTTGAGGTACTCGCTTTAATCAATGAAGACATTTAAGGTTTGGAGTTTATCTCAGTGGTTGAAGATGGCTATTTGGCCATGTGGTGGAGGGTCATAGTGGGTACGAAAGAAATCGAGAGGTTTTTTAGGCAAACAAGGAGAAGGCGATTTGTGGAGTGGGGATGAGAAGTGCAACGGAAGAAAAGAAAAAGAATAATCGCACGGGAAAAGTGAGAGAGGGGGAGACATGTATGTGGGATATATCCATCCATATTGAATTGCAAACATATCCATAATAGAATTATTTCTGATCGGACCAAATACAAGACTTGTGTGAGAGGCATAAAAGCCTCAACAATCACCTACAAGTGACCCACAGTGATGGGGACATCAGATCCAAGGCACCTTTTACTGTGTACTGGAGACGTAAGAAGAAGTTCAAGGTGTGTCGCACATTGTGGATAGGCAATTGAAGGAGGTAACATGTGGGCGTGACAAGTGAAAAGGAGGATACGCGCACGAAAAGACCAAAGAAAGCGAAAGGGAAGCAAAGGAGGAAGAAGCAGAGAAAAGGCCCTCTATCCAGTCTCGCCCAAGTGATGTTCATTCTCGCGCGAGCGAGATCGGCCAGAGACACCTCATATTTATGTGGCGATACAACTCCAAAACTCACCTGAGCGAGTCCCATTCTCGCGCAAGCCAGATCAGCCCGAGAGACTTAGCTTCTTTTGGCGACGCAAATCCAGATCGCGCAAGCGAGTTCGTGTCCGAGTCTTAGCCAAGAGGCGTGATTTTAGTAGTTTAGTTTCCTTTTGAGTTGGGATTCTTCTAATTTCAGTAGGTTAACTTAGGGTTTCATAGCTATAAATATAGCATTGTAAAGACAATTAAAAATAATAATATTGAATGCTTTGAATCAAATCTCAAGTTTGAGAGAGTGATTCTTTCAATTAGAAGAGCGAGTCTTCTTCCCCATGGGGTTTGGTGTGAGGCCAATGATTTTTCTCTTCCATCTACTTTTATCTCTTGAACTACGTGTAAGTGCAAGTTAAATTTTATCTCCTTTGATCTTGAATTAACATCATGGCTTATTCCGTCTTTCTGAACATAAACCCAAGAATGATCTAAAGTTTTAAATATGTAGTTTATTCTTTTGAGCCTTTTAATTTTGTTTTCGTCCATTGAATTCTTTCATTCTACGTTTAGTATGGAATTGAAGGAATCCATTCGTGGTTTCGTTCAATGTCCTAAATTGTTGGAGGACTAGTTCTTTCATTAGAACCTTAGCCATCCAAATCCTATAGGGAACGTACTATGGAATTAACGCTAATCGGAACCCAATCGAGTTGTTAGATTGAAAATCTGAAATATTCTTTGAAATTTTGCATTGAAATTGTGATTTTCATCGCTTTCTTTAATTCTATTGTTAATCTTAGCCAATCATACTAGGATTAGTGATAGTTCATGCATCAATTTGGTATCAGATAACAGTTCGTTTAGGGTTGTTTTGTCTTCATCTTAGGTTTTACGTTGCATCGTTTACGTAGTAGATTGCATATAGGTGTTGGTTTTCTAATATGGACGGAGGAGCGTAGAGTTAGATTTTCCGAGATGAAACTTGTGGGTCAGGCTAGACTTTTTCTTGACCAACATGGAGGGTCATCGAGTGACTCTCGAGCATGAACCCATTCCACATGGGAGGACATGAAAGAAAAGTTACATGAGAAATATGTCCCCCTTTCCTACAACCAGTGGATCCTAGGCCAATGCATGGCCTGAAGCAAGGGAACATGCCTGTGATTGAATACATTGGCAAATCTGAGGAGTTCATGATAAGAGTTGATGCAATAGAACGTGCTCAAGTCACTCTTTCCCAATTTCGGACAGGTCTTCATCCGAAATTACAAAAAGAAGTCATTCCACACCTTGTTCAGAACTTAGATGAGTGTTATGCTAGAGTGTAAGAGTTTGAGCGGTATTTGAAACCATTGTAGCTAAGTATTTTGAGTCAAGTGAGCCAGGTTATAAGTCCACTTCCTCTAAGGTTAGGCCTAATGAGGGAAACCAACTGGCTAAACCCATTCAAAACACTTCATTGAATTCCACATTTGATAAAAATAAAGGAGTTGTGGGCGAAGGCTTGAAGAGTGGTGGCCCAACAAAGTGCTACAAGTGTCATGGCTTTGGGCATTTTGCAGTACAAAGTCCTACTCGTGATCCTTCCTGAAACTTGTTTATTGAGGAGGCAAATGAAGAAGAACACGGAAAATGGGAAGAGGAGATTTATGAGCCTAACTTTATACCGAGTGATGAAGAATCAAGAAGGTAGGAATGTGGTTTGTATTAGGGAAGTCTCCTACCTCATTGAGGGTAATACCTCATGGGCACTTGTGGTTAGATTTGCTCTAGCCCAACAAAAGGAGAGCGACAATTGGCATAAGGATAATATCTTCTATACCTATGCTAGGTGTGGTGAGAAAGACTACAAGATTATAGTTACTGGTGGAAGTTGTACTACCATTGTTTTAGAAGGCACGGTCTTCTGCTTAGGACTCACATCCATAGCCCACCCTTGACCCTACCGAGTTGCATGTTCATGAGGGTAAAAAGATCAAAATGAACCCTCTACCTCCTAAAGCACCCATTGCGAAAAGAGACGAACCAAGTGAAAATAGGTTGAGCAAGAGTGAACAAAACTAAGACCATTAACATTGCCAGGCCCTTAGAGTTTGAGAGGGAAGTGAAGGATGAGAACATTGTTTATGTTCTTGTCACTATTGAGACGTCCACTGAGTCACATGTTGATCACCCTATAGAAATAGGGCCGGTTTTGAAAGAGTTTCAGAATGTCTTACCAGAAGACTTACCGAATGAGTTACCGCCCTTAAGGGACATTCAGCATACGATGGACTTATTTCCCAGTTCTACTTTGCCTAACTTCCCCCATTATCGAATGAATCCTATCGAGCATGCGGAGTTGAAAAGGCAAGTTGATGAACTTCTTCAAAAGGGATTCATTAGGGAAAATATTAGTTCATGTGTTGTGCATGTGCAAATTACCATGGGTCAAGAAATCGGAAAACCGATACGTATTATCCAGCTCCAAAACCGATATGTATCAGTTCCGGACGATACATTGGTATGTATTGTCCGGTATTCTGGGTTTTTGTATGGGAGGCACCGATACGGTACCTTGAATGTACCGTATCAATGAGGTTCAAAACCGATATATCGGACGATATTTTGATCCATGTGACTTACCCCAAGAAAGATGGTCTTTGAGAATGTGTGTCGATAATCGCGCAATTAACAAATCATGATCAAATATTGGTTTCCAATACCGAGACTGGATGACATGTTGGATATGATGGTTGGTGCCACAATATTTTCTAAATTTAACCTTTAAAATGGGTACCATCAAATTTGAATGTGTCCCCGGGACGAGTGGAAAACTGCCTTCAACACCAAAGATGGTTTATACGAGTGGCTCGTAATGCCTTTTGAGCTTTCCAATGCCCCATGTACATTCATGAGAATTATGAGCAAGTATTGAGGTCTTTTAAAGGAAAATTTCTGATGGTGTATTTCAATGATATACTCATTTATAAACATAACAAAGAACAACACTTAAGTCATTTGAGGCAAGTTTGTTTAACCCTCAGAGGAGAGAAATTATACACGAACCTTAAGTGTACTTTCATGACACCTCCAGTTGTCTTCTTGGAATGACTACGGAATCTGAAAAGGTGAGGACCATTGTAGAGTGGCCCGAACCCAAGAGTGTTCATAATGTTCGTAGTTTTCATGGGTAACCACGTTTTATAGGAGGTTTATACGCGGTTTCAATTCCATTATGGCCCCTACCACTGATTGTATTCGAAAAGGGGACCTTAAATGGACGAATGTCGCGGCTAAGGCATTTAAGGAAATTAGGCCGTATGACAGAAGCTCCTGCATGTGCCTTCCGGATTTTTCTAAAATCTTTGAGGTAGTGTGTGACGCGTGAGGTGTTGGAATAGGTGGAGCCTTGACTCCAGAGGGCCATCCCATAGCTTATTTCCATGAGAAGCTAAATGAGGCCAAGCAAAAGTATTCTACCTATAACAAAGAGTTTTATGCGATAGTAAAGTCCTTGAAGTATTGAAAATATTATCTTCTATCGCAAGAATTTGTTTTGTTCTCGGCTCACGAAACCCTATGTTATCTTAATTCCCAAAAGAAGTTAAACCCAAGACATGCTCAATGGGTTTGAACATCTTCAAGGGTTTACCTTTGTGTTGAAACATCGGTTGGAGTTGAGAACAAAATCGCAGACGCGCTTAGCCGTAGAGTGGCAGTGTTACACCTATCAGTGTTGAAGTTACTGGGTTCGAAACGTTGAAGGATGAATATCTTACATGCCCAGATTTTAGGAAATAATACACCTACCTCTCGAGTGGTCAGGGGAATGGATCTCATAGATATACCCTCCAGGATGGTTATCTGTTCAAGGGCGCCTTTGTATTCCCCGCACTTTTCTACAAGATTCTCTTTTGGGAGTTGCATGTCGACGGTGTTGCTAGGCATTTTGATAGTGATAAGACCATCGCTCTAATTCAAAACCGATTTTATTGGCCCAATCTCATACGAGATGTTGCCAAGATCATAGGGCAATGTCGCACTTGTCAAATGACAAAATAAAGGAAGCAAAATACAGGTTTGTATACGCCTTTGTCAATGCCACACACATCATGGCAAGACCTTTCCATGGATTTCATGTTAAAACTTCCTAAGACTGTTAGGAAGAATGATTCGGTTTTTGTTGTGGTGGACCATTTTTCTAAAAAGGCCCATTTTATCCGTATCCTAAAACCTCAAATGCGAGCAGTATTGCAAAAAATTTCTTTGATGAGGTGCATTTACATGGGTTGCCCAAAACCATAGTGTCTGACAGAGATATCAAGTTTGTGAGTTACTTTGGGAGACACTTTGGCATCAAATGGGAACTAGGGTACAGTTTTCTATAGCTTATCACCAACAAACAGATAGGCAAACTGAAGTGGTGAATCATAGTTTGGGGAACCTCTTGCGGTGTCTTGTTGGTGATCATGTTAATTACCAGTAGCGGAGTTTGCATATAACAATTTAGTCAATAGGTTAACAAGTATAAGTCCATTTCAGAGTGCGCATGGATACAAGCCTATACCCATAGATCTCATCCCCATGTCAGTTTCTCATTGGTCAGCTTAGTATGTTAGTTTTCGCATCATATTCATGAATTGCATGCTGAAATTAAAAAAAAAAATAATGTTAACAATGAAAATATAAATTTTATGCATATTCTCATAGAAGGTTTAAAGAATTTCACGAAGGCGATTTCGTAATGGTTCGATTAGACCTGAGTGATTCCCACAAGAAACTCCTAAGAAGTTACAGTCCCGCAGTGTTGGACCCTATAAGATTGCCAAACGTGTTGGTCCTAACACATACATGCTATAACTCCCTCCATATTTGGGCATTAGTACGAGAACACATAGATCACAAAAGAAGAATTTCAATATATAGATCCAAATTTGTTTGAGCTATACCAGGACATTAACTCATTAGAGATGAGTTTCTCCCACCCAAGGGAGATTGATGGGGACATCGGATCCAAGGCACCTTTTACCGTGTACCACAGACGAAAGAAGTCCAAGGCACCTCACCCATTGTGGATAGGCGATTGAAGGAGGTAACACGTGGGCATGACATGTAAACAGGAGAATATGCGCAAGGAAGGACCAAAGAAAGCGAAAGGGAAGCAAAGAATGGGCTCTTTATCCAGTTTCGCCCGAGCGAGGTTCATTCTCGTGCGTGTGAAATCAAGACGCTTAGTTTTTTTCATGACGCAAATCCAGACACCTGAGTGAGTCCAGATCTCGCATCCGAGTCTTAACCGAGGGGCGTATTTTAGTAGTTTCGTGTCCTTTTGTGTTAGGAGTCTTTTAATTTCAGTGGGTTAACTTAGTTAGGGTTTCATAGCTATAAATATCGCATTGTAAAGACAATTAAACAAAATATATTGAATTCTTTGAATTAAATTTCAAGTTTGAGAAAGTGATTCTTTCGATTAGAAGAGCAAGTCTTCTTCCCCATGGGATTTGGTGTGAGGCCAATGATTATCTTGTTCCATCTACTTTTATCTCTTGATCTACGTGTAAGTGCAAGTTAAATTTTATTTCCTTTGATCTTGAATTAACATCCTAGTTTTGTTTGTTCGATATTTTCAAACCTAAACCCTAGATTGATCTTAAGTCTCAAATACATAGTTTATTCTTTTGAGCCTATTAAGTTTATTTCCGTACGTTGAATCCTTTAATTCTACATTTAGAATGGAATTGAAGGAATCCATTTGTGGTTTCGTTCAATGCCCTAAACTGTTGGAGGACTAGTTCTTTCATTAGAACCTTAGCCTTCTAGATCCTATAGGGAACGTACAGCAGAATTAACATTAATCGGAACCCGATCTAGTTGTTAGATTGAAAACCTGAAATTTTCTTTGAAATTTTGCATTGAAATTATGATTCTAATTGCTTGCTTTAATTTTATTGTTACTATCAGCTAATCATACTAGAATTAGTGATAGTTCCTGCATCACATAGCCTCAAGATGAATCCCATTGAGGAATAGCCTTTTGGTAAGAAGATTGAGACGAATGCACCTTATGCTTGGATGAGACAAGTAAACTAAGGAGGCAAAAGCCTCTCAAAAAACTTGGCATGTCAATTTTGTTTGTTTTATTTCTCTTTTAGGGTCTGCTTGGATATAGGGAAAACGTACGAAAATATGGAGTCAGATTTCATTTTTTGTTGTTTTACTCTATTTGGGTAGGAAATAGGATGCGAAAAATAAATTCCTATGTATTATATTTTCCAAAAAAAATCCAAGGGGGCCCTCATATTTTAAAATCCCAGCCTGCAAAAAACTACTTAGGTGAAATTTAAAACTTTTATTTATTTGTCTCCTTGCAGCTAGGGCTGTCAATGGACCAGACTAACCGGGATTTTGGCCAGAATTGAACCAGAAATAGTAGGCTTTGTGGGTGTGTAAGCCCGGGCCAGGCTTAGACTAGGTACCCCAACGATTTACGACTTCAATCCTACGATTTAAGTCAAATCCCAAACCAAACAATTTGATTCTGACATATAATCATTTTTGGGCATGAATCCTACAATTGAACTTGTGAATTAACTTGAATCTTACGATTCAAGTGAATCATACGATTTACAAACCCATTGTAGACATCTAACTTTGGCCCGGTCCTTTCGATATACTCTGAAGTTGAGCACTCTAGTTCATTATGATATGAGGCTTCCGAAAGCATACCCCGTAACCCTAAACTCCCTTAGGAAGCTTAGAAAAATCTTAGAGAAAGACCCCCGATTCTCGGATGATCCCAAAGTTAGGCCAATGGAGGCTCGAGGCCACAAAAAATAGTGTTTCACGGATTCATGATGTTTTGTGACCCTCAATAGCGAGCGAACTCCTGATGGTCATAACTTTTGACAGAAAAGTCTGATTAATTAATATAATATATCGTTTTGGGGTAGCATGAGACGATACATCCAATGGGCTATAAATTAAAGAATTCTACTCATGCGTGCATACTATGCACGCATGGTTTAAGTTCCTAATTTTTTTCTCAAAAACTACAGGCTCGAGTCCCAAATTGAAATTTTTAAGTAGGAATTAACCCGTGCGTACATAGTAGGGGTGTTATCGGGTCGGTTTTGGGGCAAAATCGAAACCGAACCGATAACTATCAGTTTCTATTTTATGAAATCGAAACCGAACCGATAAGGTTCAAAACCGAAACCAAACCAATAGTTATCGGTTCGGTCGGTTTTCGGTTTCTAAACCTCAATTTTTATTTTTATTTTATTAGGAAGCCATTGTCAATTCATAAGGGTTAGATCACTGAAGACTCTGTAGGTTGTTGCCTATATCGCTATTTCGCTATTAACCATCTAAAAGTAGGTGATTGATCAAATGGCTACGAACATTTCCAAGAAATTAATGCACCAATTGGACAGTCCAGATCGATGGGTATTTTCTATATAATTTTATTTTAAATAAAAAATGACAAACATATCATTAGAGAACAATTCAGGAAACCAAAATCCCAAATGCAAAATCCCAAAACCCAAATCAACACAAATACAAACTACAAAGGGAGTCCTAAGAAAACCCAAAATCACAAATTCAAACACTACACAGAAATCACAATTAAACAAAATGGGATCTTAAAACCCCATAAATGCATATCCTTTAAACCCATTACCACTCCCCAAAGCCTATAACTTAAATGGTTCTTCCAACAACATAAAAACACATGAGAATATAAGATTTCAAAGGGGAAAAACAAACTTCTTTATTTACAACCTAAGTTTTGTATGCACTATGCACTTATGTAGCCGGGTAGCACCACTATCAGTTTCTTATCGGTTCAGTTTCAGTTTTTTAACGTTAAAACCGAAACCGAACCAATAACTATCGGTTTCTATATTTCGAAACCGAAATCGAACCGATATGTCCCAAAACCGAAACCGAACCGAAATTCGGGTCAGTTTCGGTCGGTTTGGGTCGATTTCTGCATAGCCCTAGTACATAGTACGCACGCATGAGTTAAATCCTGCAACTTTGAGGTCTTGAGATCTTTATTCATCTTCGTTGACGTTGGAACCATTCCGGACCTTGGGGGTAGTTTCTAAACATCCCCATTATGCCCCTAAACACCTCTTGAATTGCTTTTATGCCATTTAAGTGGCTACCCCATCATCTACCATTAAAACCCATCTTCATCTTCTCCAAGCCTCCAAAATCCCCGAATCCTTTAATCACTTATTTCTCTATAAATAGAGACCCTCACCCCCTCATTTAGAGATTCTTAATCTCACAGAGGTGAAACCCTAGAAAATCCCTTCCATAGCTCTAAATTCCAAAATTTGTAAGCCATCAAGCATTTAACCCAAACCCAAACCATATATACTCCATCTCATATCCTTGCAATTGGAATCATGTTGGAGTACACGTAGAGCGAAGGATCGGCGGTGTTACTACAAGGTGCTTAGGAGTTCACCCCAAGCCGGCCTTTCACTCTTTCACCATTTTCTTTTCTTGTAGGCTTTTCCTTTACCCAAGGATCTACGACGTTACGCCACCGAATTTTCGGTAAAGCAGAGTGCTAGAGAAGGGTTCAAGTGCCTTCGGGTAACGGGAAGTGCCGCCAAAATCTCTCCATTCTTCTCCTCTACCACATGTTTACTTTTCTTTTGGTCATAGTAGAGACAACTTTATGAAGTGGGTTGGTTAGGTGCTTAACACCTTCATAATCGGTAACCGAAGTCCTTACTTAGATCATTTGGTGTAGACCGATAATTCGGAGTCAAACCTAGCACTACGGTACACATTATTGATTTGGGTATCCTGAGACACCAAAAGCTCTAGGTGGCGACTCCATATTCTACCCATAGTCGTGATGAGTCCGCAAGGCCCATGGTTGCAGACCCACATACATGAATTAATGTTTTATGGTCCATGAAACATAAACTTAAGTGTTTTTTTTAACTCTTTTTATCATTAAAAATTAAAAAACATTTTTATAACATAAAAAACCTCTCTTATAACACTCTTACCTATCGTGAGAGATTAAAAATTTGGGATTCTGTCTCATCTTCTTCTGGTATGGAGTCAAAATTTAATTATGTTTGTTGCAAATGACTGATACGATGAGATAAATCTTAAATGCACATGAAGATCTAAATTAAATTTTTGAGGACTGGTGTTTGCTTTTGAAGATTCATTTCAGGCCGTCAATCATGAATTGATGATGTTCAATCAGACATATTTGGTTTATATCTTTACATTATTTATGAAAGAAGTATCATGTTATAAAATTTATTGTGGGCATATTATCATGCATTTAAATTTTTTAGATTTTTTGGATTTTTTTTCAATTTTTGTTCCAATTAAGAAATGATTGTGAATCTTACAATTTAACGCTTCAAATCGATTCACAAATTCCAAAACGATTTTGCGATCCAACTCAATTTCTACAGCCATGCATTGAACGATTTAAACTTGGGAGCAAAATGCCACCAAAAGTACTATGAAAACTCACATTTTATCAAAATTATTAAGGAGCCTTTTATTTATACAACAAAAGAGCTTGATATTTTGTTAAAATAGCTAAAAAAAACCCACAATTCAGCTCGGACCCGAATAAACAAATTTGTAGTCAACTTCTAGATATGAAAACCTTTCACTTTTTTATTTCTAGTATAGTTTCCACACTTTACTAGGTTATCCAAACAGTAGAAAACAAAGGAAGCATGAGGATTCCGAAAAGCTCATAACCCACAAGAATATTCATAAATCCATGTCCGCCACTTTCCAAGATTGTAAACAGACCCTTAGTTTCTTTTCTTGCTGTGCACCCCTATCACTTTGATAGCTTTTGTTCACAGTATATTAGATATTACTAGGACACATTTTGCTCATTGTTTTTTTTTTTTTTGGCTTTCTAATATATTTGGCCTTTTTCCGATCAAAAAAAAAAAAAAAAAAAACATTTTGCTCATCGTTTGCTCCCATTTCAAATCAAGCACAACTTTCTTTCTAGAAAAAAAAGAACTTCTAATGGTATTTCCTTCTCAACACTCAATGTGTGTTTATTGTTGAAGTACATATTTGTGTTTACACTTTATTCATGTTTACTAGCTGCTCCGGCGTCTAATATAATAAGGTTTGTATGTGTACAACATTTGAGCATGTTTAATGTATTTTTACATGCACTATTTCTTTCTACAGCTTAGTATGTAACTATTTAATACATAAATTTATGGGGGGGAAAAAAGCACCATTCTTTTCGGAAACACTCTTTTGAATTTTCAAAAAATTTAAATTAATTACATTTTAATTTAAAACTTAAAGACAATTGTGGTTTTATATATAGATGAACGTCCTGTAGGATCCTACATTGAGCTCCATGTGGCACTCGTAACACTATTTTGATGCCACATGGAGCACAAGTACATTGCTTAGATCATCTTTGAAAAAAAAAATATGAAACTCATCTTTACCGTGTATTTCTTTAGCAATAAAATTTGGACCGTTGAAACTAGTCCAAGTTTGATTTGTGCTTTAAAAATATTTTTTTGAAACTATATTTTTTTAATTGATTTAAACAACACACCCGTACTTCACGTGGCACCCAAAATGTGTTTTGAACGCCGAGCTCCACGTGTATCTTGGAGGACCGTCCTCCATTGGATATATATGTGTGTGTGTGGAAAAGGGAAGTATGCAATGAGGGTGCCAGCTCATTGTGCACCCAGGTTCCGCGTGGAGCTCGAGTAGTGCATTATATAGATCAATTTTTTTGAAAAGATATCCAAATAAATTTTTGAAGCATGAAAATCAAACATTGACTGTTTTCAATAGTCCAAATTCCAAATTTCAAACCAAAACACACACTGGAGATGAAGTTTTGAATTTTTGGTTTTAAATGATCTAATTATCTAAACAATGCCACCTTGCTCCGTGTGGCGCCCAAGGCATGTTTTGGTTGCCGCATGGAACCTCAATCACAGTGAAGGTGCACCTTACCAGGATAGAACAATGTGATTTGTGAGTTCGAATGCTAGATCACGTGGCACGTGATCTCCAAAACAACACCCGTTTTGGAGTCATCAGCCACGTGGCACGTGAATTAAAAAATAGGTTTTTTTAACTTTTTTGCCCTTCAAAAACATGGTCAAAGTTACCCATCCAAGCTCCTAAACCTGGTCGAAGTTACACCCTTTTTTTCGATTGACCTAATCGTCCTTGGGCAAGCTATTGTGGCACCTGATCCCCTAGATGGGTGCCACATGAAGCCCATCTGGTCGAACGCGCGGATAAACTATGCATACGAACGCACATCCTCGCCCCACACACACACACATATATATATGAAGAGAGATGAAAAGATGTGCATGAAACAAGACATATTCTTAGTGAATACAGATTCTACTAATTTCACGAGTAACTGGAGAACCGCTTTACTTATTCACCATCATCACTGCTGTTAGGGGTGAACGCAGGATTTACTTTATGGGGGGGGGCGTAGTCGATATATATTATTTAAAAATTTCAACTCCCATATTTAAATAGAGAAAAAATAAAAAATTTCCTCTAAAAATTATAAAATATAAGACAAATAACTCTCCAAAAAATCATTCTACTATTATAATAAAGACCTATCTTTTAAAAATTACAATTTTTCCTCAACGGGGTTTCATATTCTGAATACGTTGGGGAATTTTCTTATTTTCAATGCTATCAAAAATATTTCTCTCAATGTATGTGATCAAACAATCATTCATCCATCCATCTGTCATTCGGTTTTGAAGTCTATTCTTTATAATATGCATAACAGAAAATGCCCTCTCAACAGTAGCAGTGGCAACAGGTAAGGTTAATGCCAATGTTATGATCAAGTAAACATATGGATATAAAACATCTTTTTTCTTCGCAACCATTTTCTATGCAAGCCCACTAATCCCGTCCACCTTCGAGAACTCCCTTTAACAGCATACATCAAGAATGTAAGTCGCAAGTTGATTATCAAGAATCACGAGAGACATTGCAGAAAATTCAACCGGATAAAATTCAGCAAGCCGAACTAATTTTTCCTTATCAAAAGATGAGAATGAATTGCTTGGATCTAGGCATGCCATACAAAGAAGTAATTTGGTATTCATTTCATCGAAACGGTTGTTAAGCTCTTGTAGTTTTTTATCAATAACAACATAAAATAATTCAACACAATAATTATGTAGATATGTTATTTCTTCAGCTTTGCGTCGCGGCTGCCCTGGTTCTACATACTTATCATTCATGTTAGGGACACTGATTTTATGTTTGTTACAGAATAAAGACACTTCCTTGATGATAGAATCTCATTCGGCGTCTCTCATAAGTTGCAATCTCACCTTAGCTATTTTAATCAGATCTATAGCATTCATAATATCTTGTTCTTGTTTTTGTAATGCCTTTGATAAATCATCTGTGATCCCCAAAAAATTTCCATTATATATAAGTGAATACAAACTCAAAAGAGCATATTGAGATTAATAGGCCCCTTGCTGCAGCTCTTTGATCATAATTTGAGTTATCTTCTCGAAAAATCCCAAGTACATCAATCACAGAAGAGAACGGAACTCCAATGCTTATCAATGATTTATAGTGTGAGCCCCAACGTGTATCGCTGCCCCGCATTAACGTAGTCTCCTTATTCAAACCCTGCCCAATTGAAAGGTCCCCACTCTCAATTGCATTAATAACTGTAACAGTTCGATTATCTCGAAGAATATCACGACATTTGATAGATGCTCCAACAATATTAACCACATTAGAAATCACATAAAAGAGTGTCCCGATTTCAATGTTACGTTTTGCAACTCCAACAAGTGCCAATTGAAGTTGATGAGCAAAACAATGAATATAATAGGCATAATCATTCTCCTTCATTATGAGCTTCTTAAGTTCTTTATACTGACAATTCATATTATTGTCACCGTCATAACCTTGCCCGCACAATTTCTTTATGCTCGATCCATGTTTGGCAAATAATGCATCAATCGCATCCTTCAATGCTACAGCGGTGGTTTCCGTAACATGTACCATTCCAAAGAATTGTTCAATTACACATCCCCTCTTATTTACATAACATAAAACAACGGTCATTTGCTCTTTAATAGATATATCACGAAATTCGTCAATCAAAATAGCAAATATGGCGTCTCCAAGATCCTTAATGATAGTTTTTGTGACCCCACTTGCAATTGCACTTACAACATCTTTTTGGATATGAGGTGCAATCATTTTGAGATGGCCAAAAGCATTATTTAATACGACAATTCTAATTTTTCATTATGATCGGCCAAAAAACGTAGGAGTACACAAAAGTCTCCTTGATTGCTTGAAGCATCTGATTCATTGTGCCCACGAAAAGGTATCCTTGACGAAGAAGATATCGAATGCAGTATACTGATGTCGTCAAACGGATTCTATATTCCTTTGTGTCTTTATCATCTTGCTTAGAAAAAAGTGTCTCAATGTGTGAATTTTGATTCAACAAATTTTGACACTTCTGATGAGCTAGGTTGTGAGCACTGTTGAGCACTCCAACATGAGTTATAAATTTATCAGGCTTCTTCCAATTATTAAATCCTTCAACCGTAAAACATTCAATACCCCCTTGCACCCCTGTTGTTGTAGCTGGTCTAAAAAGATAGCAACATAAGCAAAATGTTTTATATTCTAACTAACTTCCATACATCTTAAACCACTTGGGTTGAAATTGTCGTGGTTTTCCTAAGATATTTCTTTGAAAAAATGTGTGATTATGAGACTAGCATGGACCTTTTTGCAAATATCCTCCTCAAACTAATTCGAGATCATTAGGATGGTACACTGAAATTGGAATACGTAATCCGGGATCTGCTGAAAGATTTGCTAAATCAACCTATACATGACTTCTCTTTGAGCTAGATTGGACTTGTTCATGCTCATCATTTTCTAAGGCAGTAGATGTCTAATCATTTTCTACATGAATTCGCTTTGAGCTAGGACCCCCTTGCTCAAATTTATCATTTTTTCTACATGACTATGCTTTGAGCCAAGTTGGGTTTGTTCATATTAATTATTTTTCAAGGCAGTTGGCATATCTTCATTTTCCAAGACGGGAGGGGATGAACAATAGCATGTTCTACGGTAGGAGAGATTATGTCAACCTTTCTTCTAAAGTGTATATGCATGACTGCTCCAATGGTCGAGAAGGAAGAAAATGACCTAACGAAAATAAAATGTCACGAGTGTATTAGAAAATAGTCTAAATACAAATAAATCTCAAGTAAATATTTAAAATAAATCTCAAGCAATATCTAGTGTACGGAAAAATTAAACAATTAAAATTACATCTAATATTGTCTATGCCAAAGGTATACTGAATTACTGATATAAATCTACTCAGAAATGATTTAGAAAGTTTCATCTATGTCAAAAATAGTAAATGATTTAGGATACCAATATTATTCCTTCCCTTTAAAAAATTTCTTACTTGAGAAGCCCACAACAAACAATTTGATCTAACAAACGTAGTAGAACTAGCTTGAGTAGCACCATATTAAAATCAAAAGAAAAGATGGGTATTCAGTAAGATGTGTTTAAATAGAAAATACAAATATGATATTGGCATTTTCACAAACAGGTGATGAGCACTAAAATAATTCAACAAAGAGAGAGAAATAGAGGAGACTGATTAGTAATCGGGGCAGTATGGGCTAGATCCAAGGAGCTTCAGCCTATTTGAGGCCCAGCCCGAACTTGGTCCAAACTAGCCCAGCGCATTAAGACCCATAATAGTCACCCAAATATAATAATGAGTTAATATTAATTAAACCCATCAAAAAGTAACCAAAAACCCACAACAAAAACCAGAGATTCGGCACAAACCCCAATTCAAAAAACCACACCCAAAACTCTCCAAATATTTAGAAAAAACAAAAAACCCAATCACCCATTAACAACCCTCAAATTTTTTTTCTTCAAGAAACTGTAACTCAAACCCATCACCCATTAACCCCCCAAATCCCCAAAACCGTAGATCCAAAAACTCCTAAAAAAGCTCCAACAATCCCATCAAAACTACATAAAAACACTGGCAGTAGTAAAAGAAGAAGCTTCAAAAGAACCCCTTCCCTTCTCATTGGCTCTCTCCACCAACCACTCTGCAACCCAATTAAGAGCAACCCCTTTTACCCATCAGATTCATTACTTCAATGGTCAATAAAATACATGTCAGCATAAGTGCTTCACAAGTACACTCATAGAAGAAGAATAATAAAAAGAAGAGAGATCTCACCGACGGCGACGGGACGGCTGTGGGACTGTGGGAGTGGCCGGCGGCAGCGGCAAGAGAAGGCTTCGGTGTCACCAACTCACGAATGTCGGGTTCAGGTGGGCGAGCCGTCATAGCCAAGAGGGTTGCCGTTGATACCGTTGATGGAGACTCTATAGAGAGAGGGGGGGCTGTTACGGGGGTGTTAGTTGTTAGGGTTTTTTTTTTTTTTGAGAGAGAGAGAGGGAGGGGTTACAGGGTGTTAGTGGTTAGGGTTTTTTTTTAAACTTAAAGTTTAAAAGCTTGCAACAAATCAAGTAATATTGGGGTGTCTCTAAAAAAATCAAACTTAAGTGAAAACCAAATGTAATTTTTTTAAGGAAGAAAAAAAGTTTGGGGGGACCCCCCACGCTGTACGTGCGTCCGCCCCCTGACTGTCGTCCTATGTCTCATCTATTTGGGGTTAGTTGGTCCCATCTAATTGAATGGACTACAATTGTACTCCACTCAATTCAAATTTGAATCTCATGGTGGAATATAGTTATACTCTACCAAAAATTTTACTACCAACAAATGTAATCACACACAAAAACATGTGCCAGACCTATGCTCGATGAGTAAGTGCGTACTTTCACCTTTTCCTGAGTTTCAGCTGAGGAAACTGCATGGTGCCTACGTTGTACGTATGTAACATACTATACTCAATCAAATTCACCACACTACTTAATTCGCCAAAATTAAGGATCGCTGAACTTTGGGTGCCAATAAATTTGAACAATTAAAATGAGCTTGGATTTGTCATATAACACTTCTATCTAAGCTAGACATAAGATAAACTTGCTGAAATACCAAGTATATTTCACTTTATACAAAAGTGTTATGATGGAATAAATCTGGTTCTGCTAAAAATTAGATGGAATCTCGCTTAGAGAGAGCTACAATGTCTTCTAAAGAGATAGTAGGAGCCTCCCAAATCATCCAAAGGATATGGGAACACCAATATCTTAGGGACTCAACGAAGCCAAATTCAATCAGAGTCTCATTTTACTTTGCCCTGCTACCTAGAAAATGACACTAATCACCTTACTGAATTCCCTTAAAATCATCATGATTTTAGTTCAAACATTATATTCCCTTAAGAAACACTATTAGAACAGTAGCGCACATATGACAAATGAAGACTTACTGTGTTATGTGCAGCTTTGGGATTTTGCACGAGATAAAATCAAAGGGCAATAATAAAACAAAAATAAACCAAGAAAAGATCACAGAATTTTATGTGGTTCAGCAAAATTGCCTACATCCACAGGGCAACAATGGAGACCTTTTTCTATTACTTTGAAGAGGAAGAAGAAAGCAAGATACACAGAACCCAAACAGCAGTAAGCTTAGGTTCAACACTTTTTTTCTAAAACCATCTCACACAAGAGTCCACAACGGGTGGTAATCCACATTCATGTTGGATATATCCAACAAGCCTAAATAATAGGCTTCACCACAACATTCTCCCAGTTGAAGACTCTTTTTTTCACCATAACGAAAAATGCTCCATTAACAACTGCCCAAACGTTACCAACTATCATGTACCAACAAGCCCAAGAGAAGTCCTGCACTGAACAAACTTCTCTGATGAAACAGGCTTAGTCATCGTATCTGCCACATTGTCTTTGGTGTGGATCTTTTGCAACGAAACCTTTCCATCTTCCAAAATGTCACGTACAAAGTAATACTGAACATCAATACGCTTTGTACGGGCATGGTATGCTTGGATTTCTGGCCAATTGCAATGCACTTTGACTGTCACAATGAATAGTAACCATCTTTTGATAGACTCCAAAATCTTCGAGCAATCTCTTCAACCAGATAGATTCTTCATATGCATGTGTAGCTGTCATGTACTCAGCTTCCATAGTAGACAAAGCTACCACAGATTGCAACCTTGACATCCAACTAATTGCACCATTGGCTAAAGAGAACACGTAACCAGTGGTAGATCTTCTTCTATCCAAATCTCCAGCAAAGTCTGGATCCACATCGCTCAGCAAACTTACATCTTTACCAACAAAACGAAGGCCAAAATTAGTGGTACCTTTCACGTAATGAAAGATCCACTTAACCGCTATCCAATGAGTTCTACCCGGATTCGCCACATTCTTACTAACTGCTCCCACTGCTTGTACAATGGCTGGTCTAGCACACACCATGGCAAACATAAGGCTACCCACGGTAAATGAATATGATACTTGAGCTATATCCTCCTTCTCTGCTTCTACGCTGGGACATTGTTTGGAAGATAATTTACAACCAACAGAAAATGGAGTACTGACTGGTTTGGTTTTGCATATTGAAGCAGTACAAAATCCTATCAACATAGCTCTTCTGAGTAATCCAGACTTGCCTGCTTTTTCTGTCTCTGTGTACCATAATCCCAAGTATCTGATTTATAGCCCCCAAATCCTTCATATCAAACTCTCTGGCTAACTGAGCTTTCAGAGTCGCAATGTCTTCTTTGCTTGTACTGGCAACAGGCATATCATCGACATAAAGTGATAAGATTATGAAACCACCATTAAAAAAAATACAAAAATATGCACAATGATCAGCTTCACATCTACGAAAACCCAAGCTCAAAATGAAGGAACGAAATCGCTTATACCAATACCTCAACTCTTGTTTTAAATCGTAAAGTGATATGGTCAATCGACAAACCAGATTCTCTATCTTTTTTAACAAAACCTTCGGGTTGAGTCATATAAATTTCTTCATCTAGTTTTCCATGCAAAAAGGCTTCACATCTAACTGTTCTAGTTCCAAATCAAGCACACAAATAGTGCATAAACAAATAACTGGAGATAGGACTCTCAATGGGCCAGGCCAGCCCGGATTTTGGCCCTCACCCGGCTCGGAAAAAGTGGTATTTTTTATTAAGCAAACCCGGCTCGGTATCCGGATTGGGCTAAGCATGTTGCAACCCGGATAAATCCGGACCGGGCTTGGGTTGAGTGTTGCAACATCTGGCCCGGATATATATATATATATATATATATATATATATATATATATATATATATATATATATATATATATATATATATATATTATTCTTATCTTTTTAAAATTATAATTTTTTTTAAATAGTTAAATATGATTTACCTAAATGCCCTGGGATTAAACCGTTGAACGGATTAAACTTGGGGCATTTAAGTCAAAAGTGCAATAACCTTGTGCATATATTTTTTGGTTGGACAAATTGGATGACTTAATTTATTTTCAAGCAACCGTTGCATAGCTTTTTAGTTACACAACTTGGATGGCTTGTCAATAGATTTTCAAGCAACCGTTGTCCGTTATAACCATTATGCAACAAATTAAAATAAAATATTTGAATAAAATCATGTACTTGAGCCTCTATAATGGTAATGTAATTATGTAATTAAATTTTTAACCTTCTTTAAACTTTTATTAGAAAAAAAAAACAACCCAACCCAAATTTATTAGAAAAAACGACCCCAAAAAATAGCCTAACCAAATTTTATTAAAAAAAAAACAGTCGAAAAAAAACCCGGAAAAACACCCAAGCCCGGCCCGGCCCGGTAGGGGGCCGGGCTTTGGTTGAGTACATTGTAGCCCGGGTTAGGGCTGGGCTGAAAAAATTGGGAACCCGACCGGGTAGGTTAGAGCCGAATTGAACCCCAACCCGGCCCTAATCCGGCCCATTGAGAGCCCTAACTAGAGAGAAAACCCCGTTGAAGTCCATACCTGATTTTTTTAGTATATTATTTTTTCTACTAGTCGGGCGCTCTATACCTTTCGATATTGTCGCTAGCATCTTTAATTAGTTTGTATAACCACTTGCAAGATAGCCTGTCGATCTTTGGGTACTTCAAGTAATTCCCAAGTCTTGTTCTTGTACAATGCTTCCATCTCTTCTTCCCTCCATTGAGCTGCAACACTAGAATCACATGCTTCTAGATAAGAAGGGTTCATGTTCCTCTGAAAGCAGGCATAAGCAGTGACATAATCTCGAAGCCAGATGGGAGCATTTCAATCTCCTCTAGGTCATCCTTGATCACCACTGGCATCAACCTCCTGGCTATCATGCTCTTCACCGTTTGTTTCTTCAACATCGTCTGCTTCAATATTCTCCATGGTATTTGGCAGATTCAACAGACTTTCATACGAGTCGATTTCAATCACCTCAGTTTCATTTGAGTCACACTGAGACTTATCATTTTGCATTGAATCCTCTTTGAAAACAACATCTCGGCTAATAATAACTTTGTGAGCAGCAGGATCCCACAACCTGTATTGTTCCATCCGCATAGCCAAGAAAAATACACCTTTTGGACTTCACGTCCAACTTATTTCTCTACTCCTTAGGAATCCACAAATAAGCATCACAACCAAAAGTACGCAGGAAAGAATAATTAACAGGTTTTTCAGACCATACCTGATGTGGGACAAACGCTAAAACCCAAGTTATGCAAGCTTGGGATTAACCTCGGATTTAATTGAGTGACAAGAATGTCAAAGTATTCCAACACATAAATTAAATTTAATGAATTTAATAAAACAACTAGGTTAATTCAATTTTAGCACTCGCATGCATCGATATTCCCGATCTAGAAAACGGATCCGATGAAGGATTCGCGTTTCGATCTAGTTTAGGGCTTCAAGCGACAATTATGGTGTCGTCTCCCGACTCCTCAAAGATTTGGGAAAACAAAGGCTCAATGGATTAAATTAATCAAAAGAAGCAAATTCTTAGATTTGGGGTTTAGGAATTTTATCAAAGCAAGGGAAGATATTACCAGATAATAAATGGAGAAAAAATAAAAGAGAGGGATAAGATCTAAGGCTTCATACCAAGGGTTCCGAGGCTTCACACCAAGGTTGTACGTCGGCTTCGCACCAAGTCGCACGAGAAATAATTGCTCACTCCTCAGATTTCGAAAGATTCGCTCCTTCGACCGAAAACTCTTCACAAGTTTTCTAGGGTTTGCACAAAAGCAAGCTCTCAAATTTTCATTCCATAATCAACTATTTATTACAAAGTTATAAAGACCTTATATAGTAGATCACAAAAAAAAACCCTAAAAAAATAACTACTAAAAGACAAGTTTGCCCCTAAAAACCAATTTCCGTATTTTGGCGGAACTAACTCACGCAAAAAATTGATCGATCGATGCTAAGCTCAATCGATCGATTTATATATATATATATATATATATATATATATATATATATATATATATATATATATATTGCATTAAGTTTGGATTCACATTCAATCGATCGAAAATTGAGACTCGATCGATCGACTGGGAAAGAATTTCGCCAAAAGTCCTAAGGCCTCTAATCTCAATCGATCGATCAAGAAACTGGGTCGATCGATCGACTGACACAGTCTCAAATCTTCAATTTTCTTCTAGCTCTCCTTCTGCCTCTTCCGACGCTGGAGACTCTTTTGCGGCCCAAATCTGACGCTCTTGCTCTTGATGTCCCCATCAACTCTCCTCGGGTGGGAGAAACCCATCTCCGATGAGTTGTAGAACTCACGTATGGTACACTTTGAATGTTTAGCTCCCGGTTTCCCTTTCCATGTTGTGAAGTACCACCAAGTCTTTGGAGAGTGGTGCTGGCTGAGAAGTACGGGCAGTCGAGTGGGAATTGGGGAATCAATATGGCTATACACAAAGGTTCTTCGGCTTGGTGGAAGGCTATCTGCGGAACCTGGTCCTCGTATGCTAAATGGACTAGGTTCAAGTGGGGTTGTAGCTCTCGAATTCGGTTTTAGGATGATACTTGGGTGGATGGGGTCCGTCTTAAAATGGCTTTTCCGGATATCTATGCCATTTCCACCAACCAAGGGGGTTAGATCTATGATTTTGTCTCATATTCCAATGGGGGTAGGTTATGGGAGGTCTCCACCCGTAGATCTCTAAGGTGTGAGGAGATGGCCTCCTTTACTAAGCTGTTGTCCCTAATCTATAATAGTCCCCCGAATGGGCAAAGTCAAGACTAGAGGTTTTGGGTCGGAGGCAAAGACGGCGGTTTCAGTGTGAAGACGTACTATCGGATGCTCTCATGTCGTCCGCTTATCAAATTTCATGGAGCTAAGTTGTGGAAGTTGGGAATTCCTCTGAAGGTTAGATTCTTCGCTTGGACACTACTTAAAGGGAAAGTCCTAACCATCGATCAACTCATCCGGCGGGGAAAGGAGATTCCCAATACTTGTGTAATGTGCCATCAGCAGGAAGAATCAGTTGGGCACCTATTTCTCCACTGTCAGACAGCCTACCAGGTCTGGGGAGCGATCCTTAGTTTTTTCGGCCTGGCCTGGGTCACCCCTTCAACCATTTCCCAGCATTTCCTGGCCTGGATTTCGATTTCGTTTGAAGATCAGTTTCGGAACTACTGGAGGGTAGCGTTCTTCGCAGTATGCTGGAACTTATGGCTAGAAAGGAATGATAGAATCTTCGAAAATAAGTCACGTCCAGTGGGGATGATTATCAAGTCTGTAAGGGACTGTATGTATCTGTGGGTCTCTAGCCAAAGTGAGACTGACAGGGATGAGGCGGCTCCTTGGGATCCGGGTTAGGACTAGTGGGTTACGTCACTGCTACTGCGCTTCGCGCTTTTATTTGTTTTCTGTTGCTGTTTTTTGTATCGGTGTTTTTGTCTTTTTCAGCTCCTTGCTGGCTTTTAATACATTTCTTATTACCGATCAAAAAAAAAAGTTTGGATACTCTAGAACCTCCTCATTCATCATTTTCTCATATGGCTCAGATAGGGTATGGGTTATGAATTGGTTAAATGGGCTTGGCTTGTTTGGTCGGGTAGCAAAGAATGGATCAAATGACAAAGTCGCAGGGTTTGGAATAGGTGTAAGATCTTCCACCGCAACTATCAGATTAATGCCCTTGTCTAGAGGAAATTTTGAACTTTCATCATTACCTCCTTTCACGGTTAAGAGAACCTCCACATGCTCAAGACTATCATGAATTAACACACAGTTGGTATTATTAAAATCATTATATAAATTCGTTGTGTTAGTGATATCCAATGTATTTTCGGTATTCAATAAAATCTTATCATTAATCTCATGCAAGTTAGAATGCTGACACATTCCTATCGACTCTAACAACTCATGCGTGATCGAATCACGGGGCACTAATGGCTCATGTACACTCGGCTCGAGTAACTCGTGCTTACTCCCTTCAACCAAAACCAAAGACTCTGGGGCACTCGCTTCAATTGACAGTAATGGCTATTGTGTACCCAGTTCGATGGGCTCACGTGCATTCGACTCAACATCACTAATCACAAGGGAACTAGAAGTCTCTTTAACACAAACTAGACTTGCATCAGCTTCTTCTATCTCCTCCTCACTCATCACAGTGTAAGGGTCATACACTTCTTCCACTTTGCTATTTTCCAACTCTTTAGGACTCTCGTTTATTCAATAAATTCAAAGAGGGAAATTTTGTGGGGCATTGGTAGGCAAAGTGCCCAAGTCCTTGGCACTTATAGCACTTATTACGACCACAAGGTTTATGGCTCTCAACACTTACTTGACGGGGCCGCCGACATCGTAGACATCGGATATGGGCATTTTCGCGTGTATCGACGTCGGAAGAAGCGGAATGAAAACCAGAACTAGGCAAACGAAAGATGAAATTTTGGAGAATTGGAGGAACATGAAAATTCAATCGATCGAATTTCAATTTCGATCGATCGAAGTCCTATTTCGATCGATCGAAATCCTCGACCGATCGTAATCCTATTTCGATCGATCGAACTATGTCGACAGAAAACACTATTTCTAGAGTGACATATATATATATATATATATATATATATATATATATATATATATATATATATATATATATAATTTTCAATCGATCGAATGTCCATTTCGATCGATTGACCTCAGTTCGATGGATCGAATTCCAGTGGCAATATATTGATATATATGTGTTTCGATCGATCGAGTTTCACTTTCGATCGATCGAAATCGTGCAGAGTAATTTTAAAGTTTAATTTCGAACTTGAGTTTTAGGGGCTTATTTGTCTTTTATTTAGTATTTGTTTTAGGGTTTTCTTTTATTGTAAGACCTCCTATATAAGGTCCTTAAGAAAAGCATTGTAATTAGTTATTGATTATGAATGAAAAGAGCTTTTGCTTGTGTGCTTGAGATGAGCCTCCACGAAGAGTGAATCTTCTTCCCGAGAAGGGTTTGGTGTGAAGCCCACAACATCTATCTTCCATCTATCTCTATATTTTATTTGCTTTCTCTGCTTCTAAATCTTTTCATACACCAGAAATCATAAACCCTAGCTTTTCCCCTAATCCATTGAATCGATTCGAATCAACAACCGTAGATCCCAGCAGAGTTATTAAACCCTTCCGCATCAAATACCTAGAGAAAACCAGTGATCCCATCATTGAATTGTGAGCGCCCTAATATGGACAGGCCTAGAATTCTATCTCTAGGACCGATCCGCATCGTTATTCTAACGGATTTAGCGCAAAAGCTGAACCCTACTCGAACCAAACATGATCTTTCACATGGAGGACTACGAACGCCTAAGGTATTCGTTATATTTTCGGATTTATTGTTTAATTTAATTCAATTTAATTTCGATAAGCAATTAATCATCGCATTCACGTAGTTTAGGGTTTTGTACTACGTCATTGCTCCTCTTGCTTTAGCAATTTGGGGATTCAGATGAGTAATCGTCGATTTCGATGGAGGAACCCAGAAATTAGAGCTCCCTTTAGTGTAAGTGCTCCTTGACTCAAATTGGGAAGTTCAACTATGGTTTTGAATATGACGGATTTTTAAAGCCTCCTGGTAAATTTGCAATTGGGCCTGAAGGGCAGCTTGACCCGCGGTAAACTTGGTCGCAAAATCATTAAGAAGGGCTTCTATCCTACTGAGATCCATGATTATGCAACACAAAACGGTATGATGCAAAAAAAAAAAAAAAAAAATTAAACTAAAGTTGTGCTTTGATACCAAATATGATGCAGGACAAACGTTAAAACCCTAGTTACGCAAGTTTGGGATTAACCTCATATTTAATTGAGTAACGAGAATGTCGAAATATTCCAACACATAAATTAAATTTCATGAATTTAATAAAACAACTAGGTTAATTCAATTTTAGAGCTCACATGCATCGATATTCCCGATCTAGAAAAACTGATTCGATGAAGGATTCAAGTTTCGATCCAGTTTAGGACTTCAAGCGACAATTATGGTGTCGTCTCTTGACTCCTCAAAGGTTTGGAAAAACGAAGGCTCAAGGGATTAAATTAATCAAAAGGAATAAATCAAAAGATGTAAATTTTTAGATTTGGGGTTTAAGAATTGAGAAAAGTACTAAATCATGCCCCCAAAAGTATTTTATCACAAAATTCGTCATTTTTTTTTATTACGCCACAGTGCCCCAATACGGGTTTAAACTCCCATTTAGCATCCACAAACCCTTATGGGTGGATGTTAGATTACACATTTCCCCCCCCCCCCTCCCCCCTATGTCGAAATTGCCCCCCTTACACTGGGCTCTTGCTCTTTCTCCTCTAGACGACCGACCCTCTGGTTCGTCTCTGGCTCATCTTCTCCAAAAGAAATCAAAAAGAATAGAAGAAAACTAAGAAGACAAAGAAGAACCCCAAACCACCTACCTCTGGTTCGTCTTCTCCAAACTGCCTCCCTCATCTCCAAAAGAAATCAAGAAGAGTAGAAGAAAAAGAAGAAGCTTCTGTGGACCTAAATCTCAAAAGTTTTGTGGAGCTAAATGCCAAAAGTTCTGTGAATCTGAGTTCTGTGGATCTAAATCCCAAAAGTTCAAAACTTTGGCCATGTTCATCTTCTCCAAACCAAAGCACCTCCAGCTTGACATGGATGGGTTCTTCCGTTTGATTCTTGTTTTTGATTTTTATAGCAGCTAGCAAGTGTATGATAAAATGCATCTTTGATAAAATAATGATTTAGTGAGTATTCATTATTTTTTTGCGCCTGTAACTAGCAAGCCCTTTATAAACAAGGTAGAAATGATTTTACTTTACCTAATGTGATATGGATTCAGAAGGTTAAATTTGAATTGATGGTGGGATCTCTGTGTTTTTTTTTTCTGATCATAGATGGTGGGTCCTCTAGTTAGCAATGATCATTTATTAATTTTTATTGAACACAGATTCTTTCTCAGTTCTTCTCCCTCAAAGATCTGCAATAGAGATGAAAACCAGAGGAGAGAGAAAGTAGGTCGTTCAACCTAGAGAGAGAAAGAGAGGGACAGAAAAGACATTATACCTTTCGAATGCCCTGCGCAAACTGCTTAGGCGCCCGTTCAAAGGATGTTGGGGCGTTGTTGGGTTATTAATAGTACCACCCGACTATCAGGTGATAAAAATCAATGTTGGGCTTTTTTAAGTAAATTGCCCTTAAGAATTTTATCAAAGCAAGGGAAGATATTACCACCAAGGGTTCCATGGCTTCACACCAAGGCTACACGTCCGCTTCACACCAAGGTTGTACATCCGCTTCGCACCAAGTCGCATGAGAAATGATTTCTCACTCCTCAAATTTCAAAAGATTCGTTCCTTTGATCGAAAACTCTTCACAAGTTTTCTAGGGTTTATATAAAAGCAAGCTCTCAAAATTTCATTCAATAATCAACTATTTATTACAAAGTTATAAAGACCTTATATAGTAGGTCACAAAAAAAAAAACCCTAAAACAAATAAATACTAAAAGACAAGTTTGCCCCTAAAAACAAATTTCCGTATTTTGGCGAAACAAACTCACGCGAAAAATTGATCGATCGATGCTAAGCTCGATCGATTGATTTATATATATATATATATATATATATATATATATATATATATATATATATATCGCATTAAGTCTGGATTCACATTCGATCGACCGAAAATTATGACTCAATCGATCGATCGAAAATTGTACTCGATTGATCGAAAATTGTACTCGATCAATCAAAAATTGTACTCGATCAATTGATTTATATACATATATATATATATATATTAAATATAAATCTGGGTTCACATTCAATCGACCGAAAATTAAGACTCGATCAATCGACTGGAAAATAATTTCGCCAAAAATCCCGAGGCCTCTGGCTTCAATCAATCGATGGAGAAACTGGGTCGATCGATCGACTGACACACGTCCCAAATCTTCAATTTTCTTTTGGTTCTTCAATCTGGCTCTCCTTCCGCCTCTTCCGACGTTGGAGACTCTTGTGCGGCCCAAATCTGACGCTTTTGCTCTTGATGTCCCCATCAATACCTCTTGTGAAATTTTATTTTCACAAGCAGTAGTCGGAAAGTGATTCACCAGATAACAAGTTGTATTAACGGCCACTGCCCAAAACTCTTGCTTCAATCTAGCTGAACTTAGTATACGCCTAGCATGCTCCATGAGTGTACTATTCATGCGCTCGGATATCCCATTTTGTTGAGTTCCAACAACTATGTATTGTCTTTCGATCTCTTGTTCAATGAAAAACTCCTTAAATTCATTTGATGTATACTCGGTTCCATTATCAGTTCTCAGACATTTGCTGCCCTTTTTGGTTTTCAACCAATGCTTTAAACTTCTTGAAACAAGAAAATGTATCATTCTTCCTCTTGGGCATATACACCCATACTTGTCTAGAGAAATCAACAATAAAAGACACAATATATAATGCGCCTCCTTTTGATGCAATTGGAGACTCCCATGCATCAGAATGAATCAAATCTAAAACATCCTTAGTCTCAGCAGTAGAAGAACGAAAATTAGCTCTATGATGTTTACCAAACAAGCAGTCTTCACAAAAATCTAAATTAATAGATTTTAAACCATGAAGTATTTTGATTAAGAAATACCTTAAGTCCGTCTCGCTCATGTGACACAAACGCTTATGCCAAGTCATTGTTGACTCTGTCATCGCATTAGCAATAGTAGCTTCACCAACCACGGTATCTCCAATCAACTTGTACAAATTGCCCTGTAATTCTCCTTTTGCAACAAGTGCTCCACTTACAATTTTCAATCGACCATTTTCTTCAAAAAATTTGTATCCCTCTTGATCAAGTTTTCCTAGTGACATAAAACTTTTTCGCAAACTCGGAACATGTCTTACACTCGAAAGAGTTCATGTGATGCCATCAAACATGGTGATTCATGTCCCCAACTCCCACTATTTTGCATGTATCATCATTACCCATGTAAACAATGCCTACATCACACGATCGATAAGTATAGAACCAATCCCTGCATGGGGTGTGAAAAGAGGCGCCAGAATCCAAAATCCACTCATATTGTAGATTTCCATGCGGAAGAACCGATAACACCTCACCATTTTCAAAGGAATAATGTTTCTCTTTTTCCACCAGATTTCCTTGGGAATTCCTTGAAGTAAACTATGGTTCATGTGTATCAGCTTTAGATTTATCCTGATTCACATTGCAAAGCTTGTAGTCTTTACGCAGATGACCCTTTTGTTGACAATGTCAGCACCTTATATTCCTACGCCCATTGTCACGTCACCTGAAGAGCTCGCACCTGATTTTCTACGAGACTCTTCAAATAGCAATGTTGAAACGGCTGATTCCATACTGAAATCCTTGGTGTTACTGAGATTCATAATTAACCCATCCTATGAATCCGACATAAAACAAACTAATAAACAAATTTTTTCTTCACTATCAATATTTACACCAACAATCGTCACTCTACTGATCAAACTATTAATCTCATTAAGGTGCTCTTGCAACAAGGATCCCTGTTTTATTCTCAGGTTGTAAAGTTGTCTACAAAAAAACCCTATTTGACATATTTTTCCCTTCATATACAAGGTATCCCACAACCCTTTGGCAGTAGTTTGATCAAATACACTAAATAAAACCGAGTCATCAAGTGCAAGAAGAAGATCTGCCATCGCTAATTCATTTTTCTTATTGAAATATTCTTCAATCATATCTTTCGATTTATTTTCCTTACCTTCGATTGCGATTGCACAACCTTCTTTCACGAGCACCGCGCGCATCTTCAACTTTCACAATGGAAAATTCAATCCATTAACCTTCGGTACTTCAAATTGAGTTGACGCCATCACGAAAACACCGTGCAACAACCTTCGGCTCTGATACCAGATGTTATGCGCAGCTTTGTGATTTTGCACGAACTAAAATCAAAAGGCAATAATAGAACAAGAATAAACCAAGAAAGGACCACAGAATTTTATGTGGTTCGGTAAAATCACCTACGTCCACGGGGCAACAATGGAGACCTTTTTATATTACTTTGATGAGGAAGAAGAAAACAAGATACACAGAACCCAAACAGCAATAAGCTTAGGTTCAACACGTATTTTCTAAAACCGTCTCACCTACACGTCCATAATGTGCGGTATTCCACTTTCATGTTGGATATCTCCAACAAGCATAAATAATAGGCTCCACCCCAACATTATGCCTCAAATCTGTGTTATATTCTGCTAAAGCAGATAACAAGAAGCAAGAAGAAGGGCTTCAGACGATCGCAAACACAACAATATCAAAATTCTGAATCATAGGTGTTCAAGTTGATGTAGATCCAAAGTACACAAGATGATTCTCAAGTTTCCTTCTATGGGAATCCTTAACTCTTCCTTTTTTCATGGATCTAGAACCACCAAGAATGAGCCGAAGTTCGTATTACATAGGCAAGACTTTAAATCTTATGTGTGATGGTCAAGGAGAAGTGCACTAAACGTGCTCATATGGGTGGCAACGGACCGAGCTTGGGTCGGAGAATCCTATAATAAACAGGTTGGGCATGAAATCAGTAAAAAAAAAATTGTACGTCTAATCATCTAAGCCTTGCCCATTGACACCCCTACATCAGCATATAAAATGAACCAGGTCGCAATTTACATCGAAGTTCATATATGTTCCTATTCTGTTGACGTTAAAAGCTTCTTGCATGCAAAACAGACGGCAAATGGAGTTAATCCAATGAGCGACTAAGTCATTGGAAAAGTGGCATATGGTCTCCATCTCAAATGCCAGTGGTTGATGCCACATGTCAACCACCTAAGCCACAAATAGAAAATAGTGGCAGTCGCAGCAATGCACTGTGTTAAGTGTACCGCAAACACCCATGGACAGCTCACAGCTCGTTGCAAGGCACCTCATCTTGCGCAGTTCACATTCGGTAGTGCAACACAATCAGGGATTTAATAACTGATTCATATCAGCATATCGGCCGGGCAGCCGCTATTCAAGTGTTTTTCTTATTTGCAAATATTAAAATATATATATATATATATATATATATATATATATATATATATATATATATATATATATATATATATATATATATATATATATATTAAATTTTTAAAAAATCCAAGGGCATTTTGATATTATATTCGGTTCATATCGGCCGATATGTGACTACTTTGACCCGATATTTGACCCTAACCCAATAGATATTGCCTATATGTATCAGACATGGCCGATGTTTAAGACCATGGACTCAAAACTAAAAAAAAAAAAAAAAAAATCCGAACATAAGATTTGTCAGGGCCGAGGCGTGACTCAATCAATAAAAGTACGAGAGTATCTGGTTTCTCAAACGTCTGTCCCTAGCCAAATGTGGTAACTTTGTCCGTTGATCTGTCTGCCAAAATGGGATCGAAATTACAACTGAAATGTGGAGGGAAAGCGTGGTAGGCATGTTTTAATTTAATACGTCAACCACAAACAAAAAAGCCAAATGTTTTATAACATTTAAGACACTCATTATAGCAAACATAACACCGCAAAAAACTAATGGTTCGTTTTTCTGATTGATAGAACGTGTTGGCCCCACAACCCATCACTGCCCAACCATGAATTGGACGGTGTTAGATTCAGCTATATAATCTAGCTTAACTAAACTGAAACCCTAGCGATGTAAACTAGTTACATAACTCTCCATAATTCAGCCAGTTTATTTACAAATCATCACCAGAAAATAGAACCCTAAAATATAATCAGAAAAATTAAAAAATTAAAAATTAAAAAATTAAAAAATTGAGAAATTGGATTGGTGATTCGATGAAACGAGAGAAGCAAAGTGATCATACCTTATTACGAGCCATCTTGTTTTGAAGAGAGGGTCGGAGAGCTTCGAACCCACGAAGCGAGGAACGTGAAGCTTTAGATTGTTGATGAAGCTGGGAGAAAAAGTTTGATGAGGAGTGGGAAATGAGTTAAAATATGTCATCTAGCGCTATTTATATTTTCTAAGTATTCCTCCCGCCTAATTTGAAGCGGCGGGGCACCTTGGGAGGACGCTTTTAAGAGGGAGGCCGACTGGGGTCCAACGGCAGATGGAATGAGCGCCATAGGCTGTGTCGTCCTTGAGATGATATGCCGCTTGTGTCTCAAAGGCTGTATGCATGTGCCGTGGTATCTACGTGCGTTCAGGTGCGCATGGCGCACCACGCTATCTGGTCAGCACCAATGGGTGTTATACGTGACCAATTGTTGCGGGTAGGGATGCAAGTTCGGGTAGAACCGAAACTGAACTGAAATGGAAGCGGTTCAGTTTCGATTCAGTGTTTATTTTTTGAAACCAAAACGTGAAAACTTTCAATTTTTATGGTTTGGATTTTTTTTATTTTTTTGGTATTTTAAGCTACTTTTTTGATTTTTTTGGATTTTTTTTCTCTTTCAGTTTTTTTTGAAATTTTTTTTTCGCCACCCCAAATGGAAACTAAACCAAACTAGATAGGTTCCGTTTGGTTCGGTCCTAATCGGTTTTTAGGTCAATTCAAACCGGTTCAATTTGCTTGGTTTTAAGGTCAAGATCGATTTCAGGTCAAAATTAACACCGCTAGGTGGACATAAAATCTAATTAGAGTGGTGGCTTCTTACCAAAATCTAAATACAAAAATTATCTTTAAATGATTTTATAACATTCGATTAGACTTTTAACCTTCCAATATTAGGTCTGTTTATTGCGGCAAATGGTCTATGAGGTCAATCTAAATTGTTCAAGTGAAAATCTATCATTGAAACATATGGCTAAGCTAAAAGAAGCATGCCTATGCTTATAAGTAGATGTGAGCGATCAGTCATTAGAAAATAAGACCAATTATTGGTAAACCTCTAAAAAAGATATTTTTTAGACTGTTTTCCTTCAATGTATGATCTATCACTTTGACCGCATGAATTAACACATCTTAAAAAGCTATTAATAGTATGAGACCATTTAGAACCATTTTGGTGTTTAAATGATGGTTTAGTCTTGTTTTATTAGTTCACCTATCAGGTATCGTCTGATACCTCTTTCAGTTTATAACTTTATATATATATATATATATATATATATATATATATATATATATATATATATATATATATATATATTCTCTTTTTTTAAGTAGTATCATTATCGGTTGATGTGTATCAGTCCTCCATAGACCGATACCTACTTGGGCACCTCGATCATATAATAGAGATCTAATTTTGTACCGATCTTTTGCTGTGGAGGTCAAATTATAGCCTTCAAATCCTATAGCTCAATTGCATGGCAAAAGTTTTCAAAACAGTCAATATTTCTTTTTAACTACGTGCAATGGCCAACTTCTCGAGTCCAAATAAAGGGTACAACAAATCAGCAAAAACGTAAAGGGTACCTCTGTTTGCACATACTAGATTATTGGTGAGCACCTACACTGAAAAGCGTTGATCATGTTTAGTTAGGCGATGGTATTCATTTTCCATTCCAATCTTTCATCCAATGGTTCCTGAGTCTATGAGCTCGCCATCACACGATTAATTTTCATCCGAGGAGACACAAATTCCCAAAAAATGACCAAAAATCATATTACACATCATGCTCAAACGTGATTTTAAGGCTATTTTATGATATATTGTCCCACATGGAATAAAAAACTTGACTTTCTTTAGCATGCCCATGGTCTTAAGATTCATTGTGTAAAAGCTTGGAATGAAAAATGGTCACCATCGTCCTATGATGTGCATTAAAGTAGTCCACACATATGTGTGACTGCATGACGTGCACAAATTTTCATACATTGAAAGTTCGTGTAAGTCAAACAACTACACAGACATCTGGACTGCCTTATCCACCCATGTTGGGTGGACACTCAGGGTACGTTTATTTCGCAGTATTCATTTGAAATCACGCGTATTATGGAGTTTTTAGGAGCAACGGCTGGATTTTATATGCGATCGCGTCGTTCAGTTCACTGTATTCCACCTATGTAACGTACTTTAATAATTGCACGTAATTTATTTAGCTTATTAGCCCAGTTCCTTGTAATGCACAAAAATTATATGTGATTTTCCAACAACCCACCCAACGTCTCTATTTATTATAGGATAACCGATTTCCTCTGTAGCACATTAAAGCCCTCTTCAATAACCTTTAAGAGCGTTTTTTGCAGGTTTTTTTCCATCCATTGATCATCATCAACAGAGGGTCTTTAATAGCATATCTTTCCTTATTGAGCAAAGCACCTTCGCCTCTGGTCTAAATCCTATTTGCAGCAAAACTTGCCATTATCTTGGGCTTGCAGTGGAACATATGGCTAAGCTAAAAGAAGCATGCCAATGCCTATAAGTAGATGTGAACCATCTGTCAGTAGAATATAAGACCAATTATTGGTAAACCTCTAAAAAAGATATTTTCTAGACCGTTTTCCTTCAATGTATGATCTATCACTTTGACCGAATGAATTACCACATCTTAGAAAACTATTAATAGTATGAGACCATTTAGAACCATTTTGGTGTTTAAATGATGGTTTAGTCCTATTTTATTAGTTCACCTATTAGGTATCGGCTGATGCCCCTTTCAGTTTATAGCTTTATATATAACTTTCAAATTTTCATACATTGAAAGTTCGTGTAAGTCAAACAACCACACAGACATCTGGACTGCCTTATCCACCCATGTTGGGTGGACACTCAGGGTACGCTTATTTCGTAGTATTCATGAGAAATCACGCGTATTATGGAGTTTTTAGGGGCAACGGCCGGATTTTTTATGCGATCGCGTCGTTCAGTTCGCCATATTCTACCTATGTAACGTACTTTAATAATTGCACGTAATTTATTTAGCTTATGAGCCCAGTTCCTCGTAATGCACAAAAATTATATGTGATTTTCCAACAACCCACCCAACGTCTCTATTTATTACAGGATAACCGATTTCCTCTATAGTACATTAAAGCCCTCTTCAATAACCTTTAAGAGCGTTTTTTGTAGGATTTTTTTCATCCATTGATCATTATCAACAGAAGGTCTTTAATAGCATATCTTTCCTTATCGAGCAAAGCACCTTCACCTCTAGTCTAAATCCTATTTGCAGCAAAACTTGCCATTATCTAGGGCTTGCAGTGGAACATATGGCTAAGCTAAATGAAGCATGCCAATGCCTATAAGTAGATGTGAACCATCTGTCAGTAGAATATAAGACCAATTATTGGTAAACCTCTAAAAAAGATATTTTCTAGACCGTTTTCTTTCAATGTATGATCTATCACTTTGACCGAATGAATTACCACATCTTAGAAAACTATTAATAGTATGAGACCATTTAGAACCATTTTGGTGTTTAAATGATGGTTTAGTCCTATTTTATTAGTTCACCTATCAGGTATCGGCTGATGCCCCTTTTAGTTTATAGCTTTATATATATATATATATCTTTATTTTTTCAAAGCAGTATCATTATCGGTTGATGTGTATTAGCCCTCCATGGACCGATACCCGCTTGGACACCTTGATCATATGATAGAGATCTAATTTTGTACCAATCTTTTGCTGTGGATGTCAAATTATAGCCTTCAAATCATACAACTCAATTGCATGGCATAAGTTTTCAAAACAGTCAATATTTCTTTTTAACTACGTGCAATGGCCAACTTCTCGAGTCCAAATAAAGGGTACAACAAATCAGCAAAAACGTAAAGGGTACCTCTGTTTGCACATACTAGATTATTGGTGAGCACCTACACTGAAAAGCGTTGATCATGTTTAGTTACGCGATGGTATTCATTTTCCATTCCAATCTTTCATCCAATGGTTCCTGAGTCTATGAGCTCGCCATCACACGATTAATTTTCATCCGATGAGACACAAATTCCCAAAAAATGACCAAAAATCACATGACACATCATGCTCAAACGTGATTTTAGGGCTATTTTATGATATATTGTCCCACATGGAATAAAAAACTTGACCGTTTTATAGCATGCCCATGGTCTTAAGATTCATTGTGTAAAAGGTTGGAATGAAAAATGGTCACCATCGTCCTATGATGTGCATTAAAGTAGTCCACACATATGTGTGACTGTATGACGTGCACGAATTTCCATACATTGAAAGTTCGTGTAAGTCAAACAACCGCACAGACATCTGCACTGCCTTATCCACCCATGTTAGGTGGACACTCAGGGAACGTTCATTTCGCAGTATTCATGAGAAATCATGTGTATTGTAGAGTTTTTAAGGGCAACAGACGGATTTTTTATGCGATTGCGTTGTTCGGTTCACCGTATTCCATCTATGTAATGTACTTTAATAATTGTACGTAATTTTTTTGGCTTATGAGCCCAGTGCCTCGTAACGCACAAAAATTATATATAATTTTTTAACAACCCACCCAACGTCTCTATTTATTATAGGATAACCGATTTCCTCTGTAGCACATTAAAGCCCTCTTCAATGACCTTTAAGAGTGTTTTTTGTAGGTTTTTTTCCATCCGCTGATCATCATCAACAGAGGGTCTTTAAGAGCATATTTTTTCTTATCGAGCAAAGCACCTTCGCCTCTAGTCTAAATCCTATTTGCAGCAAAACTTGTCAATATTTAGAGCTTGCAGTGGAGGTAGGAGGGATCTGTTGAGATTGAATGTTAGGCTTGTCCATCGTCGAAAATGAAGAGGACTTGTATGATGGCTTTGATCGGATGGTTTATGCAAAGAGATTTGGGCAACAAATCTGTTGAAAATGGCCCTATGTATGTAATTTGGGACTATCTTTAAAATGGAGAGTCTATCAAATGCAGTATAGGAAGGGCGTGGTCCGTGATAATGACTTATGGTGTGAAGATTAAATTACTCTAATCCCCTATGTATATAATTTGGGACTCTTTAAAATGGAGAATATCCACTTATTTTCATGAGATGTACGAATTTAACCAATTGATACACATACAAATATATCTAAACTATATGTATGTCTATTTTATAGATTTCATCATTAGCATTAATTTGGTATAACTTGACATCTTATCATTCATATATATCATACTTGAGGGGAAGCTAAAGTCTAAGTAGACGGATACTCAAACACTTGTCACGTCGCTGTGCGCAACCTTAATGAGGTTATTAACTGATATCATAGATTCCATCGAATGCCAAACCCACGTGCAATGGATGTAGTTGGGAGGGAGGAAACTGAATGATTTTGAAAACCAACGTTGAAGTTATTTTTCTTTACTCTTGTATTCCTTGTTGCTTAATTTATCTATCCTCGTTTTTCATTTATCACATTTTCACTTGAATATGATCATGACAATTATGATAATGATGCATAAATGGTTGACAACGCAGAATCACATGCTTCAAAATTTAATTACTCCGTCAAGACGTGTGTATCCACTAGAGGTCATCGATGTTGAGACGTATGTCATGTCAACAAAGCGCCCTGCCAATAATAATGCCAGTGAGGTTATTATTGTATTAAACTCAAATAAATAACCTATGGATGAAGAAAATGAAACTGACACAAAAGATGGAAAAGAGGAAGAAGAAGAATAAGAGATAGAGGACATTGAAGCCGAAAAAGTGAATGACGAAGAAGAAGAGTATACCTCAGATGGCGAATAGGATTCTAAGAGTGACGACTTTGCATCCGTTTTAATGACTCTAGTTTTCGTGATCAATATTATAGTAACGTACTTTGCATTGAAATGGGGCTTTAGTAGGGTTCTAATTACTTATATGGAAAAAATTATCGTAGATAACACTCTTTTGTGAGCTAATAATTTTATAATATTTTTATCACAAATGGAATGTCTGAAGTCTACTTCCACCCATTTTATCCTAATTATCATGAGCTGATATAAATTTTACGTGCCTAAAATTTTGATATCATCAGCCTAAAGCATAAACCAAATTTAGTTGAATACAAATACTTCATGAGGTAAATTATCATAATTTGAGAGATTCTATAAGCTATTTTACAAAATCATTTATTTCAACGTAATGTATAACGACTATAATAAAGTGTTTTTATAAGATAAAATAATGATGAAAAAATTGCTTATATTACGAAAAAAGAATTACATGCACTATAAATATTGTCAGTAATCAAATCAACATTAAATTATATGCAATGTCTATATTATAAGCCGGCTACGCCGAGCACTAACAAACCCTCACTGTAGACTATCTCATTCAGAAAATGACAGCAATGCTCAAAATCAAATATAAGGTACTCCTCGAAAAAAGAGTAAAAAAGCAACAATGGTCAGGTACAACTAGTTAGAAACTGATTGTGATTCAATCAGATCTGCAGTCATTGCCATATGGGAAAATTGACTATCCATCATCCTATAAAATTGAAAACCGTGGGAGTCACGATTCTTTCTTATCCAATGAATTGTAGCTACCATTGCCTCAAAAACAAAATGAGGACCAAGAGTTTCTGAATCCCATTACTCTTTCTAGAATACGACAGCAATGACGAATAGACGAGGAAAGGCACTCTTAAGAAAAGCGAGCTGCGAGCGTCAGAAGTTGCAGAAGTTGAAGCGTCCATAAAATGGCTTCTGCTTTGATGAGCCAGATCTGTTATCGCTCTCATCGGCTTCCCTTCATCATTTCTCAACAGAAAAAAACTCCTGAACAAATCGGTCGAAGGTATTTATATTTTCTTTAGATCTAATGTTGGATTAATGGAGCGTAAAACTGGCCTCACAAGTTGATTTTTATTTTTATTTATTATCAAAGTCCAGTCTAATGTTGGATTAGTGGAGCATAAAACTGGCATCACAAGATTAAAAAGCTTATGAAAAGCCTTTTACGTCCATCAATCCTGGAAAGAGTTGACTCCCACAGATGTCAGGAACCATGGACCAAAACGTGGGGGTAAACTTTTATTAACTCGGACCAAATATATATTTTCTTATTTATTTACGTTTTCAAATTGAAGTTGAAATTCGTGGCATTTGATTGAGATGTTGTGAAATTGAAGGGAGATTATACTTAGGAGCAGCGAAATTGCAGTAATTGCTGCAATATTTCAATTCAGGTATCCCCCTTCTTCCCTAATTCACACATGCTCTGCTTTTTATTTGTATATTTAAATTATAAAATTAAAAATTTGCATTTGCTGTTGTTGTTTCGTTTTTTTTTTTTTAATGGTGCACTTTAGGATATCCATTTGGGGGATCGGATGGTGTTAGATGCAACCCCCCACCCCCCCCGAGATTTTGAAGGGAAGAAAAGGTTATATGGAGATAGATTTTAGAGCACTTGCTATTGCTCCAATCCTTAACGAACGGCTTTAGATTCGAGAAGCCCCTTCTCTGGACCGCACATTTATTTTCTTCTGGTATTAAAGAGTTGGTATTAGGTGCCCAACCCGTACAATATCCTTATTGTACAGGTTGGGCACCTAATATTTAAGAGGGCTGCTAGGCGCACATGCAAAATATCCCCCTACACACCACTTAAATGGATTTCATTAAATAACACCAACATTGGCTCACTGCATACCAATTAATAAAAAAAAAAAAATTTACGTTGTTAGAGGGATACTAATTGTACACCAATTTTTCTTGATGCACATCGCTTAATGAATTTAGCAGTCATTAAGTGGTGCGGTCGAAGATATTTTGCATGTGAGCATGACAGCCCTCGTATTTAAGGTAATGGAGATGGGCCTATTAGCCACCAAATTCAGTCGAAGGCTAACTATTGTCTGTTTCAGGGGCCATGAAACCTGTGGAAGTCAGTTTTGGGGAGGTTTAGGTGAATAAATGCTGTTCATAACCTTGATGCTTCTTGAAGTAGGCTGGGCCAGGCCATTATATGGGCTAATGCGGGGTAGGTGTTTGACTCTAAGGGATGGGTATGCACTTGAATTTTATGCCTAATTGTTAAATGGACCTGGCAGGAGTGACATGCCAATTTCATTGAATTTAGGATGGGCTTGTAGTACTCGGTCCTAATTCTATAGGATCAGCATGTGTAAGCATAAATGGGGTCTATTGAAGGTCTGGCCTGGCCCATTTGCAACCCTACATCTTTTGACAATGAGCTCATATGTGTTAATGGAGCCGGTCCAAATGGTGATTTGGAATGGATCATTTTTAGGACACATGGAACTATTTTTCATAAACGGTGACCTATTAAAAAAAAGAGTTAGTATACAATGGGTGGCCACCCATCATGTGCATTAAAGGAGTCCACACATTTGTGTGGCTGCATGACGTGCACGGACTTCCATGCATTAGAAATCTGTGTATGTCATGCAGTCACACAGTTGTGTGGATTGCCATGTTCACCTATGATAGGTGGACACTAATTGTAGACTAACTCGTAAAAATATTTTTCATTAACTGTGGCATGAGATTTGAAGAATGTGACTAAAGATCTATGTTGTCAAAGATTGGGATGGAAAACACTTTTATCACATGATTCAAACAGTCAAATCCCTTCTAAAATGAACGGCTAATTTTAAAGATTGACATAGTCGTTGTTCATTTTAAAATCAATTGACTGCTTTGAATCACTCAATGAAGATTTTTTTTTCAATGCAGTTTTTGACCAACGAGATCTTTTTACCAATTCTGTTGAATCACACAGTACACCTGATGAAACCATGTGTCATGTGTCCCAAATTTAGTGAAAAGTTCAAAATCATCGGGTGAAACAGATCAGTTTCCATGTGCAAAGGCTTTGATGATCATTATATAGTGCATGTGACAGACATGGTTTAGTGGGTCACCAAATCCTAATTGTCCATGTGGCAAGTCATAGTGTAGATAGGGTTCATCTAAAAAATTAGACTGTTGGGCGATCCTCATCGTCTGATCTTGACGGTAAATTGAAATCAGGTGCTTAGGATCTTCTCGTTAGAATGATTTTTTTATCCGAATCATATCAATTCGTTGACTTGTCACTTAGATATCACCAGTACCTGACAAGTGGAATGGGTTTGGCATTTGGGTCCACCTAACACCAACTCTTTAACATCAGTTGTTGTTGGTATAGGGAGACACTGATCACCAGAACATGCCATGTGAGCTGTGCACTGCATGGACCTTCAGATGTATGTTGACTTAAATAGCGTGAAAATCTGCATGTGTATCAGTCTGCAAGGAAAATGGCTCACGTGCAGTGTGCTTTTGGTCACCTCGATCCCCTAATACACGCTCTTATATAGTAATCGGTCATTAGTAAGATTACTATTTAGTACCCATTAGTTAACTTAAGCCAGTTTCTCAAAATTTAAGGCAACAAGCACAATGAAGTGCAGCTGCATGCTTATTGAATTGATTACAAACTGCATAGTCAGGAATTTCTTGGACTTTTGTGTTGCTTTTAACTCATTTTACATGAATGTTTATGCAGACATATGTGCTTGTAGATTATTGTTGTTATTTACATTAATGTCATGATGATTTTGTGCAACATATACACAAGAACTAGAATATCTGTGTGTGTGAACTTATTTATCAAAAACATATACACATGAACATCTGTTTAGGCTACTTTTGATAGCCACGATAATTGATTAGGAGTGACATAAATGAGTGGTGCATGGGCCTTGTTGTTTGAAACAGGTCCAACTGTCTAGGATAGGCACTTCAGTTGACTAGGAGGACTGGGTAACTTGCGTGGTCTGTGTGAAGTCCGACAATTTTCTTAGTTCAATACTACATGTGTTTGAGACTACTGAACCTACAGTTGATGGAATTATTTTGATTTCTTTCACCGTGTAATGAGAGCAAGTCTAGTAGGAGACTCTAGTATCCTTGCAAATCCTCACTTAACTAGGATGGCACAACTATCTTATGTAAAGTTAAGTTGATGATATTCTGGTCGAGTTATATGTATAAGCCACGTTGATGCTAACTAATTTAGTGTAAGAGGAATATCTTGTAGTATCCATTGTTGTCATTTCACATATGTGAAATGGCATATGCCATCGCATATGCGATCGCGTAATCACATATGTGATCGCATATTGCATTTCAATTTTTTTTTTTTTTTTTTAAATACGAAAAAATCTGAAAAAATTAGGAAAATATATGGGAATAACACAAGGTCTTACAAATAAAAAGTATACATTCTGGTCTTTATAATACAAAAAACTCCCCCCAATAAAGGTAATAAGCTTCCATTTTATTAAAAGATAAGAGAAATAACAAAGAAGATACAATAACTATATGAAAATAAAAAAAAAACTTGACAAAATAAATTTTAAGAGAGATTGGAAATAGAATGGGCATGAGAGAGAGAGAGAGAGAGAGAGAGAGAGAGAGAGAGAGAGACTCTAAATGAGTAGTGGTGAAGAGAAGAATCTAGACATGGGAACGCATATGCAACGTTGTATCAGTTTAGAATCTAGACATATTGAGTATCGTGGTTTGTAAATTTATTTTCAAAAAATATATCATCATTATTTTTAATAGGTAATGGCGCGAATATGGATTAATAAACAACGAGGCGCTAAGAAAAACCAAGACAAGCCACCCCGATCGGAGGCAAAAGAAGACCGCTATGTGGCCGCAAAACAGGGAAAAAGACCAAAAGATAAAAAAGAAAAATACAAAAGGGGGGGGGGGGTTGATTAGGGGAGAAACCCCAAAAAAACTAACCCGGGTCCCACTAAAGAGGGTCCCCACCAGCCCCCTCCTTGTCCAAAACTACCCAACAACACATAAGATCACAGATAGTCTTCAAAACCCTCCCAAAAATATATCATCATCATCATCATCATAGCCTTATCCCATCTATTTGGGGTCGGCTTGCCAATCCTATTTCTCCACTCGTTTATGCTTAGCACTAAGCTCTCTGTAACTTGGCAATACTTCATATTCTTTCTCACGACTTCCATCTAGGTCTTCACAAGTCTTCTTATTCTCCTACTTCCTTGTGCTTGCTCTTTGTGTAGCATCTGCTTCTAGCCTCTAATGAACATGTCCAAACCAACTCAAGTGACACTCAATAATTTTTTCCTTTATAGGTGCCTATCAAATTTTCTCTTATTTCGTATTTTATCCTTTCTCGTTACTCCACACTTCCATCTCAACATATGCATCCTGGCCACATGTGCTCTATCTTCTTGTCGATTTTTCGTAGCCCAACATTCTGCAGCATATAATATGCAGGTCTAATTACCGTCTTATAAAAACATCCCTTCACTGAAATTCTTGGGTTGCATAGTACTCCTCTAGCTGGCTTCCATTCATTCAACCTACATTAATCCTATTTGAGACGTCTTCTTCAAATCCAACATCTGATTGTAAAGTAGAGCTTAAGTAGTGAAATCTATGATAGTGTAGCACTAAATGATCTTTTATTTTGACTAAATCCTCATCCAGACTATTTGTTCACTAAATTTGCACCCCATGTATTATGTCTTTGTTATGCTAATTTTCAAACCCTTTGGCTCCAATTTTTTTTTCACAATTCCAGCTTATCATTTATTTCTTTCCTTGCTTGGACAATTAATACTATGTCGTCTGCAAATAACATGCACCACAGGATCTCTTCTTGTATATCTTTGGTTAATGCATCTATAACCAAGGCAAACAAATAAGGGCTCAAGGCAGATCCTTGATGTAGCCAAACTTCGTCAGGGAACTCACTTGTCTCTCCACATGTCGTTCTTACACTAGTTACCACATTCTCATACATGTCTCGAATAATCTCAATATATAAATTTGTGACGCATTTCTGTTAACTCGAAAATTTTGGAATTGGGAACTCTCTCTTCTTCCACTTAGCCTTAAAAATCAGATAGAATAAATTAATAGAAGGAATTAGAAAAAGAGACTATTTATAGTTTTTTTTTAACAAATTCTACTCTAAATAGGATTTAAAGTCCTAAGTTATGTCAGACATCTAGGTTGTTAGAAAAATATACTTAGCCATTTAGGTAGCTAGAAAAATATACTTAGAGAAAATATATTTAGCCACCTGAATAGAAAATATATTTAATCACTTAGGTGGCTAGAAGACATACTTAGCCACCTAGGTGGCTAGAAAAATATACGTGGCCACCTAGATGGCTGGAAAATATATTTAGCCATCTAGGTGGCTAGAAAATATATTTAGCCACCTAGGTGACTAGAAAATATATTTAGTTACCTAAGTGGCTAGAAAAATACTTATCCACCTAGGTGGCTAGAAAATATATGTAGTCACCTACGTGGCTAGAAAAATACTTATCTACCTAGGTGGCTAGAAAATACACTTAGCCACCTAGTTGGATTGAAAAATACTTATCCACCTAGGTGGCTAGAAAATATATATAGTCATCTAGATGCTAGAAAAATATTTATTCACCTAGGTGGCTAGAAAAATACTTATCCACCTAGGTGGATAAAAAAATACTTATCCACCTAGGTGGCTAGAAAATATACTTAGCCACCTAGCTGGATAGAAAAATACTTATCCACCTAGGTAGCTAGAAAATATGCGTAGTTACCTAGGTGGCTAGAAAAATACTTAGCCACCTAGTTGGATAGAAAAATACTTATCCACCTAGGTGGATAGAAAATATACTTAGCCACCTACCTGGCTAGAAAAATACTTATCCACCTAGGTGGCTAGAAAATATACGTAGTCACCTAGGTGGTTAGAAAAATACTTATCCACCTAGGTGGATAAAAAAATACTTATCTGCCTAGGTGGATAGAAAAATATACTTAGCCACCTAGCTGACTAGAAAAATACTTATCCACCTAGGTGGATAGAAAAATACCTATTCACCTAGGTGGATAGAAAAACACTTATTTACCTAGTGGCTAGAAAAATACTTATCCACCTAGGTGGCTAGAAAATATACTTAGCCACCTAGGTGGATAGAAAAATACTTATCCACCTAGGTGGATGGAAAATATACTTAGCCACCTAGCTGGCTAGAAAAATACTTATCCACCTAGGTGGCTAGAAAATATACGTAGTCACCTAGGTGGCTAGAAAAATACTTATCCACCCAGGTGGATAAAAAAATACTTATCAACCTAGGTGGATAGAAAAATATACTTAGCCACCTAGCTGGCTAGAAAAATACTTATCTACCTAGGTAGATAGAAAAATACCTATTCACCTAGGTGGATAGAAAAATACTTATCCACCTAGGTAGCTAGAAAATATACTTAGCTACCTAGCTAGATAGAAAAAATACTTAGCCACCTAGCTGGCTAGAAAAATACTTATCTACCTAAGTGGCTAGAAAATATACGTAGTCACCTAGGTGGCTAGAAAAATACTTATCCACCTAGGTGGATAAAAAAAAATACTTATCCATCTAGGTGGCTAGAAAATATACTTAGCCACCTAACTGGATAGAAAAATATTTATCCACCTAGGTGGATAGAAAAATACTTATCCATCTAGGTGGCTAGAAAATATACTTAGCCACCTAGTTGGTTAGAAAAATACTTATCTACCTAGGTGGCTAGAAAATATACGTAGTCACTTAGGTGGCTAGAAAATATACTTAGCCACCTAGTTGGTTAGAAAAATACTTATCTACCTAGGTGACTAGAAAATATATTTAGCCACCTAACTGGATAGAAAAATACTTATTCACCTAGGTGGCTAGAGAACATACTTAGCTACCTAGGCGGTTATGAGAAAAGAATGACATACGCGAGAAGAATCTTTCTCAATCTGCGTGAAGACAAAAACTTACGCAGCTCTCTCAACCGTTCATTTCATGAAAACCTTATAGGAAGCGTAGGATCGTAACTTCTATAACCGCTACCATAAATTTATAAATAGCAGACTCGTCCTCATTGCAAGGGAGCCCGAAAATTCTGACACGAGACCTCTGCCAAAAATATCTCCAACTCTTCTAAAAGTATCTCCGAGATTTTGGCTATTTTTTTTTTTTTTCTTTATTCCCTATTTTTAAAAGTGGACGGGAGGAATAGGTAGAATCAAGACTTTTAGGATAAGGGTTACGACCCTTACCTAAAAGAGATACGCTTAGGATAAGAGCTACGGCTCCTAAGTAGGATTCATGGTTGCAATTTGTACGCTTAGGATAAGAGCTACGGTTCATCCTAAGTAGGATTTATGGTTGTAATTTGGGATTACGCGTTACGACTCGTACCCAATCTCTTGCATACTTGGAAATAGTTAAGCCATGTGGGTATGACCCTTGGCATAACTCCTAGTACACTCGAATTGTAAACCATGAATTCGATACTCATACGGGTTACAATCACGAATCCGAAAAATAATTTCATACTATAATACCCAAAATATTCACCTATGATAATTAGAGTTTCCCTCGCGGTTCGGATCATCACTCCCTCAAATGAGGGTTTGGATCTTAACCTCGAGATAAAAAATTCTTTCACGGTGTACTTGTTGACTTTTGGTCAAACGATCATAATATGAGATCGTAACTAGATCTAAAGGTGGATTTATCACATATTGATCAGATTTTATGAATGTGGTCAAACTCAATAGTAGAATCATTGACTTTTGGTCAAACGATCATAATTTGAGATCGTAATGAGATCTAACGGTTGATTTATCACATATTGACCATATTTTATAAATTTAGTCAAATCCAACGGTAGAATCATTGACTTTTGGTCAAATGATCATAATATGAGATCGTAACGAGATCCAACGGTAGGTTTATCATATATTGATCATATTTTATGAATTTGGTCAAATCCAACGGTAGAATCGTTGACTTTTGGTCAAATGATCATAATGTGAGATCGTAACGAGATCCAACGATGGATTTATTACGTATTGATCAGATCTTATGAATCTGATCAAATCTAACGGTGGACTTGTTGACTTTTGGTCAAATAATCATAAATGTGAGATCGTAATGAGATCCAACGGTGGATTTATTACATATTGACCAGATCTTATGATTTTAATCAAATTCAACGGTGAAATCGTTGACTTTTAGTCAAACGATCATAATGTGAGATCGTAACGAGATCCAACGGTGGATTTACTATACATTAACCAAATCTTAGGATATTGGTTAAATCCAACGGTAAAATCATTATAAAATCATCTATGATCATCAAATTTTAAGAAATTTGGCGATATCTAACTTATAATTAAACACTATCACTGAAAGTGATAACTCTTTTGATAATCAGTTGCCCGAAGAATGGATTTGGTATTCGAACTCATCTTTGAGACCAGAGAACAAAAATTCGTTTTAAGACTCGTCCATGAGTTTCTTGCTCCAGGAATGACTCGTGCTTTTCGATCAAATGGAACTGACTTTTGGAGGAGGGGTTCTCCCATCCGTCGTCTCCTATTTCATATTTCTCAAATCTCCGATGAAGATAGTTTGCTATGCATTTATCTCATGACGGATTGAAGATGTCGATGAAGACTTAGAATTAGAATTTTAGTTTTGTTTATTTCAGAGATGTAATTACGTTTTTTTTTTTTATTTAGTAGCTTTTAATCAGAGGTATTCAATTTTGATATAATTAACGGGGAATCGATTGCGATACTCGGAAGTATAAGATCCGCCATTTTAAATAAAACCCTCTCCTAGCGAGGGAAAATTTGTTATGATTGATTTGTGTTAGATTTATATCTTACGCAAATTTGTTGTTTACAAATCCTTCTCAACATCCACCATATTATCTGTCTCGGCAATCTAACACATAGTTACCTAGAAACCTGTTTTACCCTATCGTAGCAGTCCCCATACGTACTAGCCCCTATGTACCAGTATCGGGGACTGGTACGAAACGTTTATAAAACTCGTTTCGATGAGTAATAGAAACGAGTTTCATTTAAGATAAAAATTGGTTTCTTTAAAAATAGAAACGGGTTTCTATCTTTGTTCAAACTTAAACTCATTTCTATTTTAAAAGAAACCATTTTCCCCTCTAATCAGTACTTCTATCTCTTTATTTTGAAATTAATCTCTCCCTCCTACATAATTTCTTTTGTAGATCCATTAGATTATGCCAAAATCTAATGTTCACGGATTCTTAGAATTGATTAATCTTATTTGTTTTATTTTGTGACCTTATTGAATGGAAGTATGAATGTAGTTCACTAGTTATGTTGGATTCTTAGAGTTGATTAATCTTATTTGTTTTATTTTATGACCTTATTGAATGGAAGTATGGATGTAGTTCACTAGTTATGTTGGTGTTTAGCACCTCTCTCATTAAGCTGGGAGTAAAATGAGAACATTATTTTCAAAAATATGAATATTAATACTTACATATAAATATATACAAAAAAGTACCAATGTTACACCAATATCACACACTGTCCAAAATATTCATTTCGCATCAATAATGTTTTTTATGACGATCCATCTTGTATCTATTTCATACCTATAACGCATTGTTTCGTTTCTATTTTCTTACTTATAACGTATTTATTTCATTTCTATGGCGTTCTAATGTCGTACCAAAAATGTATCAATAAACACGTACTTTTTTCACCTAAACGTACCAGTACTAGTATCAGTACTCCGTACCAACTCCTGGCAACTATGATCTATCATAAGCCTTGTCTTAATCAACAAAGGCCATTTGTAGGTTTTTCCTTCTCTCTTCAAACTTCTCTATAAGTTGCCTTAATAAGAAAATAGCTTTTGTTGTTGATCTTTCCTGCATAAATTCAAATTGGTTCTCTGATACATTTAATTTTTGTCATAGTCGTTCAATTGTTCTCTCCCAAAGTTTCATAGTCTGACCCTCGGTAGTTGACACCTTCTTAGATGTCTCCTTTGTCTTATAGAAAGGGACCAAATGTTCTTCCTCCATTCCCCGGACATTTTCTTCATGTTTTAATATCTTATTGAATAATTTAGTCAACCATTTCATTCTATTCTATCCTAACACAATCCATACTTCTATAGGTAGCCCATCTGGTCCTAATGCTTTTCTTTTCTTCAGCTTTGCTAAGACAACTTTTAGTTCAGATATCGATATTTCGTTGATCATCCTTTGGTTTGGTTCCTCTTCTCCATCCACTTCTTTCCATATTCTGTATTTAATAGATCTTCAAAGTATTTATGCCATCTTTTTTTTTGTCCCACCCTCTTTTATCAAGACCCTTTGATCTTCATTCCTAATGCACCTTATACTTGGTCGAGATATCTAGTTTCTTTTCTCCAATCTTGGCAAGTTTATATATTTTTGTTTCTCCTTTTGTTTCCAACCTAGTGTATAAATTGTCGTATACTTCATACTTACCTTTATTTACGACTTTCTTAGCTTTTCTTTTGGCGAGCTTATATCTTTCAAGATCATATGTAGTTCTTGTTCTTTGTCATTCTTTAAAACATTTCTTATCAGCAATTGCCTTTTGAATGCCAGTATTCCACCACCAAGTTTCTTTTTGTACACCTTTTCTTATATAAATTCTTTGAGCCCCTCCTTAGTAACTCGTTTAAGGCATAATACTATTTTTTTTCCCATATCTCATTTTGATCACCTTCTTAGCACCATACTTCTTGGTCACTCATTTTCCCTTTAATGGTTATCATTTTCTCTCCTTTTAATTACGACCATTTTATCATTTGTCATTTTTTCATCACTTGGTCTTGATCAGAACATCCAAAACTATTAATTTATGTTGCGTTGTAACTCGTAAGGCTCCCTCTTGGGATGACCTTGCAATTCTTGCAGTTTGCCCACTCCCTTCACCTTAATAAAAAATAATATATTTGGGTTCTATTTGCTCCACTTTTGAAAGCTATAAGATGCTCATCTTTCTTCTTGAAAAATGTATTTGCTATTGCAAGACAAAAGCTGTTGCAAAATCAAGGATAGCTCCCCCTATCTCATTTTTTTCGCCAAAACCATATCCAAAATTCTCGTTTCACGTTTTCACACAGTCCAACTTGGGGTGCATAGACACTAATGTCATTTAAAATGTCCTTATCCAATACGATTTTATCTATTATAAATTCATAATCATATCATTTTTCCCCTTGACCTCCACAGTCTTATCCATGGTATCAAATATCGGCCGATACCGATAAGTATCGGCGATACATGTCGGTTTTTCGGCAAACCGATATGTATCGGTATCCAACTCGGGTATCGGCCGATACCTCTATTTTATTTATTTATTTATTTTTAAATTAGGCCGATACGCATTGATATCGGCCGATTTGTATCAGTCTTCCATGGACCGATACCCGATAGCGAGTTTGACACCTTGGTCTTATCCTTTAATTTTCCATCACTACAATGCCTACCCCATTGTGAGAGTTACTCTTCCTTGTGTAATAAAGTTTAAACCAATCTCCTAGGTCCTTAGCCTCCTCTCCTTTTCATTTTGTCTCTTGCAAGCACATTATGTTAATCTTCCTTTTTCTCAGGACATCTATCAGTTCGAAACTGTTCTCAGTTAACGTACCTACATTCTAAAAAGTTAAACGAAGCTTCTGAACCTTCTTTGCCCACACACATCTATGTTGATGTGGGAGCCCAAATCTACTAGCCACATTCCCTATTTCTGACTACAACCGGGCCACATTGTAGCATGCCGCTTACAGGGAACGCCGTAATCAACCCTTGCCTACTTCTCACTAAAACTAAGTTTTGTTGTAGCGTGTCATTTACAGGGGACGCTGTAACCAACCCTCGCTTATTTCTTGCTGCAATTGGGGCAGTGCGTCGCTTTAAATGAGGGATGCCCTAGCCAACCTGCAATTGCAGCGCATCACTTAAAATAGGAGGCACCCCTAGCCAACCGTTGCTTATTTCTCACTGCAACCGGGACCGTTGCAGCGCGTCACTTAAAACAGGGGATACACATCCTACTTCTCAGTAGAACTGGGGTCTGTTGTAGCGCATTGCTCCAGGGGACACCCCAAAACGTGTGTTCATAATAGGTCTCATATTAGGGATTTACAGGGGTTTTACAGCCTGCTGCCAACCAAAGCCCTCCTTTCTCATCCGGACTTGGGACCAGCAATGGCATTTTCTGGAAAAAGATATATTTATATCAATAAGGGAGTCATTACTTGCACATAGAAAACATGCCCTTGCACACTACTTGCACACAGAAAACATGCCCTTTCAAAGCTCAGTGTTCCATTTCAATGCCAATTTTTCTTTTGCCATTGTCGATTGCAGAGAAGGTGGGGAGAGATCTAAGAGTTCGTTGAAAATTGTTTTATTCATTGTCGATTTTGTCGTTGTCATTTTCGAACCTGTTTTATCCGTTGTTGATTTTGGAGAAGAAGAGGGGGAGATCATACATTGACAATAACCAAGCTAACTTGTAAAATCACGGGATGTCATCATTGCAAATTGATTACCATCTCCATCAAAACAGAGGAGTTTGCTGATCATCAGAGCTATTCTGTGTTGATCATCCATCTACATGTTTGATCATTATGCCATCGACATCGTCAATCATCACCATTTGATCGGTTGTCGTCATTTTTTTCCTTTTTTCGCGTGCAATCACAATATGCTGTATGCAATCACAAATTTGTTAAGTCGTGCGCAAGGGCCTGTTTTCTGTGTGCAAATAATGACTCTATAGGTAATCGTTTTAACACTTGAACTGTTTGCAAAAATATTATTTTTACTCAATTAAGTACTAAGTGCACGTATGAGTTGGACATAACTTCTGATTAACTCATTGTTTAGCAATTCAATTTGGTGTGAATTCTATGGATCTATGGCAGATTATCTGTGAAGTTTGGAGTGAACTTGCAGTAGTTAGATAAGAACTTGATATAGTTTTTCTCCATTGAGTAGGTTGAGAAATCTTGGAGGTTTCAGGTCGCATATTATTTTATATTGTTGTTAAAAAAAATTATAAAATGAGAGTTGGTTTAATATACTCAATAAAATATGTAGGTAATGGTATGCGTAATAACATCACATATTTATTTGGATGCTTTGTTATATATTTATTGGTAGAAATGTCATTCCATTTGGTAAAAGGAATTTTAAACATTTGCTATTTTAATGTGGGCTTTATTGGAAATTAAAAATACTATTTGACTATTTTGGGGTAGGAAACTTCTTTTATAAAGAGGGAGAGAGCCTCTCTCTCTTTCTCTCTCTCTCTCTCCTCTGACATTTTCCAACTTTCTAAGATTGATAAAAGACTTACTGAATAGATTAGAGGCAATAGACAGAATATTAGTTATGCAATTTAGAGAGATATTGAAAAGACATTTTAGTTTTCCATCCAAGATTTATGATCAATAGGGTAAAAATATTTACGATACATAGGTTAAAAATATTTCTACGGCCCAAGTGGTCGATTCAAGTACTCCAAAATTGATCATCTTTTCCTTCCAACTTGCAGTCAACCTGCAAAGAATGCACATGGTTACTGGCACTCATCATCATCATCGTCATAGCCTTGTCCCATCTATTTGGGGTCGGCTTTGACATGGTTACTGGCACTATCCGCTACAAAACTTTGTAAAATACCTTTCGGTAAATTCCCGACATATTTGTTTCAGTGATATAGTATAAACATTTGAAATCATCTAAAAAATCAATGACCTTTCCAATGGAGTGCCAACTACATGATCATTTTTTGCATGATTTTTGTTAGTAACTTAGCATTCCCCCCAAATTTTGGAAGTTCCAAAAATTGTGATTGTTAAAATGAACGAGATTTGTTCTAAGGATTCCATTTCTTGTTTCTGTGTACATGGCAGTGGGACAAAGCCTAATTATCTTGGGGTGCAAAAGAATCCTCCAGCTCTGGCACTCTGCCCTGCAACTAATAATTGCATATCTACTTCAGAGGAGCTCAGTGACCTCACCCACTATGCCCCACCCTGGTAATACTCACTCCTCTAATTGTTATTTTTTTCTAGTTAGGACCTGAATTTCAGGCTGCCCAGTTCAAAAGGAGAGCCGGAAATCGTCTCATTTCTGGGTTGGGGTACAAATCTGGTTGGCCAAACCAAGGATTAAATTTTCGGATTTCGTTTCGGTTTCCGGCTGGACCAAAGCCGAAATTTTGAATTTCAGCCGAAAACTTCAAATACATGGCATATGAACCGAAATTTTGAGTTTTCGGCTTCGTTTCGGTGGGGACTGAAACCGAAACATTTCGGCCGAAATCTCTGAAATTTTTAACCATGGGCCAAACTCTTCTAGTGCACAATTTGCAAATTAGTTGATTTAAGGGTATAACAATCCTCAAATTCTCAAACAGGTCATTTTATTCATTAAGCTTGTTTAGAGATGCAGACTCCCTTCACTAGCCCTATCTCGTTGGAAGAAAAATGTAAAAGGCTGTTAATTGTCAAAAGCTGACTTTCCGGATGTCAAGGACCCTTAAAATCAGCTGATATCAATTTTTGACAGTGAAAAGTAATACTATTGAAAATGGTGACACCTATGAACCTTCTATAATAGGTATAATGTCATGCTTATTTGCTTTATAGGAATTACAACCCAGAAGATGGGCGTGGGAAGAAAAAGCCTGTGAGCAGAGAGGAAGCAATGGCCGAGCTTCTTCAAGTGGTATGGTAGTATGGTGTTCACTCCTTTGAATGATGACTAATGAGTTGGTATTAGGTACCCGACCCAAGTGCCGACACACTTGCTACTCGGGTCACATTTTGGGATACATCCACCATGTGTTCCATGTGATTTGACGCACATGATCTCAAGATCTATGACGCAAAATATTAGGTCAAAACGATGTCCATATTCTAATAATTTGATTCAAAGCAGTCAAAGACCATCAAAATTAATGATATGTTGAAAGTCGTTAATTTTAGATGGTGTATGACTGCTTGACTCAGTGAAGGAGATCCATTTTCTCCCCAATCCCAATCTTTTGCGCCAAAGATCCTTAGATCATGGCATCCTTATCAGATGATACACATGATGATTCGACATAGAGCACTTCCCAGAAAGTGGCTGGAGAACCAAGTGACCGCGCACTAGGGCTGCTTACCTAATACTCTTTTTTAAAGAAGAAATTATTTGTAGGTAAGCTGGGATTGGAGTTGGTATTACGTGCATGGCCGCCATAGTGAGTGGGCCAGTTTAACTCTAACAAAAAGGTCAAAAATGAACTTTTACTAATTTGGCGCCCATAAATATATGTGCATCTCCTTGTTTGCTGGAGGGTGATTGACCTGTGCATCCTGCCCTTGTGCACGGCCTGTGTACATAATACCAACTCAAGGAAATAAGGATTGATTCCATGATAACCACAATCCAATGGTTATATCACCATTGAAATGGCGGTGTTCATCGGGAAATCACCTCATCTACTCGCATGCTTGTATGAGTATGTAGTATATGTATATGCCCAAAACACATTATGACGCGGGATAATGGCCCTAAAATACGTGAGTGATCATGATATGCTAGTTTACCGAAATTAAACTAATTAATTGATCATGATACCTCAAGGTTTCATGGATTTCCGCTTAAGTGACCATGCTTGGTTCGCTTAGAGTCCAATCCGGCGCACGAGATCCGTTAAGAATTGCGGAATGTGCGATCCTAGAGATAGAACTCTAACATCCTCTAGGTCGGGGCGTTCGATCGTGGCTTAATGTGGAATCACTAAATCCTCGCTATGACTTTTGAATTGAATCAATCAACGGCACAAATCGGACAATCTCGAGCCCAACAATGGTCATGGATCGACGGGTTAAGATTGGAGTTGATCCACAAGGATGGGCATCAAGGTTGCTCTAGATCTAGGGTTTTGAGATTTTGAACAATCAAATAAAAGGGGAAAAATAGATGTAATAAATTAGCAAGGAAATAGGAAAGAGATAAAGAGAAGATCAAGGATAACATGAACATCACATGCTTGGCCTCTCACCAAACCCACATGGGGAACAAAACTCACTCTCTATTAAAGCTCATCTCAAGTTCTCAATGCATAGCATTTTCATTAAAATCAACCAATTGCCAAATTTGACTTACATAAGGATATTATATACTAGGTGCAAAAAGAAACTAATCCTAAAATAGAAAAATACTAAATTGTCTCCAAATGGAACATTACATTAAACCTAAAAGGCAATAAAAGAATAAAGAAAAAGGACAACTGTTATCATTAGACTCGCTCAAGCGAGAATCTTAAAGGCTTGACGAAATCTCGATTGGATGGGGTTACTCGAGTGACAATCAGGGGTCGCTCGAGCGATGGTTGGCTGAAAGTTTTGGCCTCTGATTGTCTTCACCCTCGCTCGAGCTACTCTGGGTAGTTAAGTGTCCTCTTGTCGCTCTTCTAGGCTCCCCTTCAGGATGATGTTGGTATCCCATGGTTCCTTCTTTGCTTCTTGCGTCGATACACACAATGGCCAAAACTTAGGTGTACGGTGTCGGCGTCCCCGCCAATTTTCTCAGACCAAAAATATTTCATCACTGATGAAACTAGCCCAAGGCTTTGGTCGATTAAGTTGATGGCCCCGTCCCTACCAATTCTCTCGAACCCAAAAGGTTTCATCTCTGATGAAACATGCCCGTAGTATCGGTCAAGTATGTTGGGACCTAAGTAGTGACCTCGCAACTAGCCCAAGCCATCTCGGAACCCGGTGGAGCATGCTCGTCATGTCGGTCAATTGTATCGGGACGCACACGGTAGACCTTGTCTTGAAGAACCCAAGCCTCTCGGAACCCGGCTTGCCAACCGACTCTACCAAATACTTCCGAAGCATCCCACCATTTCCACTTGACTAAGAAGATTTCATCATCGATGAAACATACACATGAGACCGGTTAAAGAAGTCGGGATCCGCACGACAAACCTCTTCCCACTCAATCCAAGCACTCTCTTATTCCGACTCACTAACCCTCTTCACAAAATAGCCTTGAAACTCTGCCATCGGTGAATATCACAAGGCCATCCTAGATCTTCTCAATGATCTCACTTTTCATCTTGCTCGGAGGAGGAAGGGGTATGAGTTATGGGATTCGGATTGACTTAAAAGGAATGGACGTTTGAAAATGATTTCTAGGGAGTGGGGTTGAGCCTAGATGAGGAACTATGTCTTCTACATTGAGTGTTGAACTAACCCCCATACCTTGAGGTAGCTCAAACACATATCTTATGTCCACTCCTTACCACCATCCTAAAAGATCTGGCAACGCGGGTTTGAGACTTTTTCGCGATCCCCGATGGGAATCGTTCAGGCCTAACCCGAGCCATTTCATGGCCACGTATTTGGATTTCCTTGAAGCTCACATGCCTGTCAATAATTTAGAATTGTCATTGCACAAATTAACTGTAGGCATAATTTCGGCATGCAATGCGGAATGTGACTCAAAACCATGATGTGTACGTGCACCTACAAATTCGATATGCTCATGTGCGTGTGACACAAATGACTTATGTGTAGTGGACTCTACGAACACTAGTAACTCATGTGCACTCGATTCGATTAATTTGTATGTACTCGATTCAACCAACATCAAAGACTCTTGGGTACTCAATTCTATTGACACTAATGGCTCTTGTGTAACCAGTTCGATGGACTCACGTGTACTTGACTCAACGGGCACTAGCAATTTGTGTGTAACCAACTCTATAGACACCAATGATTCATAGGCAAGTGACTCGATTGGCTCGTGTGTACTTAGTTCGACCAACACCAAAGACTCAAGTGCACTCGACTCTACAAACAACTAGGACTCGTGCACAACTGACTCCACGGATACGAACAAATCATGTGTAAGTGACTTGGTCGAATCGTGCGTGGGTGACTGTTGGCTCATGTGTGGGCGACTCAACATCATTGCTCACAACGGAAATAAAAGTCTCTTCAATGCAACTAGATTTTCTTCGACTTCTTTTATGTCCTCTTCACTCATCTCGACACTAGGGTCATACACATCCTCTCCCACATTCACATTTTCCAGCTTCATAGACCTGTCTTTTAATCAATAAATTTTGGGCGGGAAATTTTGTGGGGCATTGATAAGCAAAGTGTCCAAATCCATGACACTTATAACATTTGTTGTGACTACTAGTTTTGGGGCTCTCAATATTTTCTCCTCTCGCGTTAGCAATTTTGGGACTCGAAGAAGTGTTCACGGGCTTCGACGTTTGGACCCCGGAATCCAGTGATCAATTTGGGGACTCGTAGGAGTACTCGTGGGCTTTGATGGTTGAACCCCAAAATTAGCCTTCACTTTTACGTAGGTACTTCTAGACTCAAGTTGGGTGTGTTTATGACGCATATTCACCTTAGCTTCCAAACACCGTAGAAGGTGGCGGTGCATGACAGGAACATACTTCTCGATAAGTTGCTCATTCATGTCCTCCTATCGTCTGACGGGCTTACTTCGAAGTGACTCGCGTCGAAACTCCTCACCATCCCAATAGATTTTAGTGTGGCTCACCAACCTCGTTTTGGCGAGCCTAACTTTACACTCTTCCGACACATCATACGAGCCAAAATATTCCTCTATGCTAGACAACCATCCTACGAAGAATTTAGGGTTCACCATACCCTCAAAATCTGGTACTTCGACTTGAATAGACCTTAGAGATTTTGTAGCAAAATCATATTTGGGTTCACAATGATAGGAGTGTCCCCTAACACTAATCTCATCGCGACTTTCGAGACTTCGCCTTAGATTTGAAGTGTAACAATTTCCTTATTCGGCTAGTACCCTTTCAAGACGGATAAGGAACTTACGCTAACGTGCAAGGGGGTCATGCATGATGCTTGACACAAACACAACTCAGACACAATTCTATAATAAACACACACTATGAACCAAAAGTAACCGAGTATTTTTAACAAACACAAAATGGGCACACAAACAAACACACAAAATGAAATAAAATCAAACAAAATCTAAATGACACATAGTTATGCCCTAACCTAGAACCTAGGCTCTGATACCAAAACTGATACAAGACAACGACCTTAAAATACGTGAGTGATCTGGATATGCTAGTTTGCCGAAATTAAACAAATTAATTAAGCAATAAAACCCAAATTAAAACGATTCATTAGGGTTTCGTGGATTTCCGCTTAAGTGACCGTGCTTGGTTCACTTAGGGTCCAATTCGGTGCGCGGGATCTATTAAGATTTGCGGAAGGTGCGATCCTAGAGATAGAACTCTAGCATCCTCTAGGTTGGGGCGTTCGATCGTGGCTCAATGTGAAATCGCTAGATCTTCACTAAGCCACTAAGGCTTTTGAATTGAATCGATTAATGATGCAAATCGAACAATCTCGAGCCCAACAACGGTCATAGATCGACGGGTTAAGATCGGAGTCGATCAACAAGGATGGGTGTCAAAGTTGCTCTGGACATATGGTTTTGGGATTTTGAACAATCAAATAAAGGGGGAAAATAGATGTAAGAAAATAGCAAGGAAATAGGAAAGAGATAAAGAGAAGATCAATGATAACATGTGTATCACACCCTTGGCCTCACACCAAACCTACATAGGGAAGAAGACCTACTCTCCATTAAAGCTCATCTCAAGCTCAATGTATAACATTTTCATTAAAATCAACCAATCGCCAAATTTGGCTTACACAAGGACATTATATACTAGGTGCGAAAAGAAACTAACCCTAAAATAGCAAAATACTAAATTGTCTCAAAAGGCAAGAAAAGAATAAAAAAAATGGACAATTGTCGTCATTAAACTCGATCGAGCGGGTTTGGTTCTCGCTCGAGCGAGATTCTTAAAAGCTTGACGAAATCTCGACTGGTTGGGGTCGCTCGAGCGATGATCGACCGAAAGTTTTGGCCTCTGATCGTCTTCACCCTCGCTCGAGTGATAGGTAGGGTCTCTCGAGCGACTTTGGGCAGTTAGGTGTCCTCCTGTCGCTCTTCTAGGCTCCCCTTCCAGATGCTATTGATACCCCGTGGTTTTTTCTTCGCTTCTTGCGTCGATACACGCAATGCGGCCCAAAACCTAGGTCTATGGTGTCGGCGTCCCCGTCACATTAGAACCATTTTGATCACATTACTGAAAACTGAAAATCGTCAGGTTCCATAGGGAAATTTGTCTCATTTTATTAGGACTCTTATAATGGTCTCTATGATGATCGAATCAATAGCCATGACATACATCGTTCAATTTGATCTTTTTCAATATCCCTTAGCTCACCCTGCCAATGCTTTGAATAGGAAAAAACAAGGTTGACGTGGTCGGCCATTAGGTAGACAGCTAATTCCAAAAACCTACTGTCAACTTGTTTGCCAAGTCATAGTTGGGAACAGGGATTTAAAGTCCAATGCATATCAGTTGGGTCCCATGCCGATATTTATCGACCAAACCAGCCGATATTGAAGTAACTTTTTGTTTTTTTAAATAAATATTAAATATATAAGTAATAATAAAAATTTGCCCAAAGGGCATTGTTGGTATTACATTTGATATTTATCTGATACATATCCGATATGGACCTGATATTTGATCTTGTTGACCCAATTTTGCCACCTTCATAAAATCGGGTGTGTATATCGAATCAGATGGGGCCTAATCCGATACATATTGGCTGATATGTATTGAACATGGCCGATATATAAAGTCATGGTTGGGAACCCTTCTGCTGACCCAGGATGATGAGATTATAGGCATTGAAAATGATGGTTATCGGTGAAATATTGCAAACTGACTAATGCTAAGTTCAACTCCATTTTAGGGAGAGAGATCGACCCCTTAATTTTCATTAGGACTCTTACATGCATTTTAGCCAATAGATTTGATTGCCTATTTTGCAGATAAAATCCACGAAGCCAGACAACTTTTCCGCACGCATAATGGAGAAGAAAGATGACTACTTACGGGTAGAATACGAGAGCCCCATTTTGGGTGTAAGTCTAAAAAGTTAACCTATCTTTCTGCTCCGGCTGTAATTTTTTTGGGATGTATGTCATGTGGGATCAGTATGTGAGCCGTCTAATGGTACACCCATGATCTGAAGATTATTGTGTGGAAGATTGGGATCAAGAAGGATCTCTATCGTTTGATTCAATGCAGTCAAAGTGCATATAAAATTAACATTATTTTGGAATTTTTGGTGGTAGCCATTCATTATTTATGGGCGTTCTTATCCTAATCTTCACATAGTAGATCTTGAGAACATGGTGTGCCTTCAGATGGCCCACATATTGATTCCACGCGGTATACATCCCAAAAAGTGATGCGGGAACCAAGTGCCTGGGCACTTGGGTAAGGTGCTCTATAATTTTAGTAGGTAGAAGTATTTGTACCCTTCTTTTTTTATCTTAAATAATAATATACTGGGATTTTTTATTTTTTTTTCTACTCCTAGTTTGTTGATGATGTGGAGTTCTGGTTCCCTCCTGGTAAGAAACCGCTTGTCGAGTATCGATCTGCATCTCGCCTGGGAAGTTTTGACTTCGATGCCAATAGAAAGAGAATCAAGGTTAGTTGCTCATTACCTATTTGAATGAAGAGTGGGTATTAGGTACCCGACTCGTGCTCGGATCAATCTACTTTTGCCAAAATGGTCGAGCCTCAGGAAGTGCAGTTGTTTATGAGCGGGTCAGTGAATGTATACCTCTGACTTTTCACTGATTTTGCATTAAAAAATGGTAGTTCTATTCACTGCTTTGAATCAGATGATGGAGATGGGTCATGATGATGGAGATGTCTTTTCATCTCAATCTTCCACACAATAGATCTTTAGACCATGGGCATACTATAGACAGCCAATTTTTGTTTTCACGTAGTACAAATCACAAAATGTCACCCTAAAATCACTTTTAAGTGTGATGTGTGTCACGTCTTTTGAGTTACTATTTTTAAGATTTGTGTCATGTGGAATAGAAAATTGACCGTTGGAGAATATGCCCATGGTCTCAAGAGTCAAGACCCACTGTGTGGAGAAGCCCATCTCCATTGTGATTTCACACAGTCAATTGTTTTGGAGCATGGGCATCCTCAGTAATTAGGTAGGCACGAATATAACTACCCTAAAAAATATCCATGCATATGTCAAGGTTGGCCACCGTGCCGGTTTAGGTGTAACTTACGAGAACTCTTGACATGAACTTGTGCAGGGCATTGAGGCAGAAGAATTTTTTATTATTATTTGTGTTTTTTTGGCTAATAGATATTTACAAAAATTGTCCGCACTCACACATAAAATTGATTTATTAAAAAGAGGCGTGAGACTATACGTTCGAATGCATGGTTATACCATGCATTCAAACTAGTTGGGAGCCACATGACACCTAACTTGAGTATTGGGTGCCACTACAACTTGCCCAAAGTTGATCAAATCCATCTAAAAAAATTAAAAGGGGCATATCCACCCTGAGATTTGAAGGGCAAAATGGTTCAATTATTTATCTTCTTTTCCCTAAAACCTTATAAGACTGGGTAAACCCCTAGACGATTGGTGTAACTCCCAATCATATTCCATGTGACACATGATCTAAAATTCAAACACTGAACAGATTCTCATTTCTCTATTAAAAATTATAATTTAACAATTTATTTATTTTTTTATAAACAAAAAGATGAAAAAACAAGTAAAATCTGGCTTTTAACATTTGAAGTTATAAAAAGGGGTTGCTGGAGTGCAGCAACATAAGCTTATCAAAATTAAGAAGAGCCTTTTGACCGCATCAATGATAAGTCAAAATTCGCGTCCAAAAAATGCAAGTCCCCAAAAATGTTTGTGACAGTAAGTTTTTGAACTCAATCCGTTGAAAAATATATGAAATTATTTTGAAGAAATCACTAAAATAGTATTTAGGTCAACAGAATGCATTTTTTGCAAAAGCAATTTGCATTTCCTGAGCTACATCAACCGATTATCAACTTAAGTAAGCTTACTACCTACCACATCCTGTCAAAGTAAGACCCTGACAGATTTCTTGGAACTTTAGCCTGTGGAAGTCAGCTTTGGGGAGTATTGTTGCGCTAAAAGACTTGATGACTCTTAACCAAATAATCGCTTGATCTCGGCGACACAAATGGAAGTCAGCTTTGGGGAGTATTGTTGCGGTAAAAGACTTATGACTTCTAACTAAATAAATCTCGGTGACACAAATGATATCCAGTTAATCTTTTTTCAAAGGAATATTTATCGAACGGTTAGTATTAGGCATGCGGCCCTCATTAAAAAAAAAAGTATTAGGCTAGCGGCTTGAGCGGTCTTTGGTGTAAAAGATTGGGATAAATAACTATCTCCATGACTCCCATATAAATCCAACATATAGTTTTTCCTATGACATGACTGCTTTGAGACAATAGATTGTTTTTGTTTCTAATTTACATAAAAGATCTTTAAATCATGATGCCAGGGCAAAAGCATAATTTAAAATGTAGTAACTTAGTGGCTCATCAATTAACGCGTCACAAACATGGATCAAAATCTCGTTTTCCTGTTCATATCCGCCGACTCCAAGCTGACAAGTATCAGTTTGGATGATACATTGGTATGTATTGGCAGATAGATACATGCTGGTATATATGCATCGGCCCATTCAATGTATTGACACGGTGAAACCAATATGCATTGGTTCCCAATGATATTTTGTGACTCAAACTCTCAATAGCGTTAACTGAGACATGTGCCATTTATTTCAGGCTCTTCGATTAGCTTTGGAGAAGAAGGGGTGGGCTTCTGAGGGCAGATTCTGAGATCCATCACCACCAACATGCTCCAATTGGGGGCATATGAATCACCTTATACTGATTTGACAAAGACCTTTTGGTTTCAGGTGAAAAGTGTGCGCAAAATGCAGAAATAATGGAGTGTTATCTGACAAGATTTTTTAAATAACACGGAAATTCTTAAAAGGAATATTCAAATTATCTCATACTTTAGTGCAAATATGCAATTACAAGCCCTTGTTTTCTTGGAAAATAAAATGCACGTTAATTGTTCCAATGGATTCTATTTACCATAGAGGTGACTTGATATATTTTCATCCAAGAATACATTTCGGTTATGAGCAGCAAAAGCAGAAGAGAAATTAATCTTTCCTCAATTCTGTATGCTCGTGTCGTATGCCTCCTGCATTTATAATGACTATTTCTACTCTGTCTCCCTGCACAATATGCATAAAATATAAAAGAAAATAATAAAAGGGGGAAAACATAGAGATTCAGTTCTGTTTTATTGCTTTTCTCCATCGTTCACAATATGAAAACTAGACTAACTTGAAAGTCATCCAAGTAGAGTTAACTCATAAACTTGTTCACGAATCGGATTATTTACTTTTATGTATAAATTTAAAAAAAATGTCCTATTCAAACAATGCAAATGCCGAAACATATTATGACCTCCTTGCAGCCCAAAAAAATGCCCTTTGAGCTGATGAGGAGCTCACAAAGCTAGGCTGATTGGCCACTAGGACTCATTTTGGGCCACAACAACAGAATACACTACAAGCAATGTAATGTGTATCGTGTAGTCCATAAAACAAGATCAACCGGCCACGAGATGGGGCTGATCAATATTTTGCACCATGCTTGAGCCAACTTAGTGAGTTAATGAAATCGAACAAGTTTCCGAGTCAACCCGCCGAGTCGATTGGGCTTTTAAGCAGTTTCTTATGCTCACTTTTCAAGGCCAAGTTGACTTGAAACTAGGTTGAGCCGAATTGACTTGCCTGAGTTCCGAGTCGACTTGGTGAATTTTAAACCATGCTTTTCTCTGTCCACTCCTTGTGAGAAGTTCTTGTTGCAAATCAAGAAGCAATTTCTCAATATAGAAGCCTGTGTCACTGCTTGATCTTGTGGGATGGTGATAGTAGGTGAGACTAATGGCTGTGAAAACTCCCCAACATATTCTAATTGGATGGCGAGACATGGACCTCACCTACTATCACCACCAGATCTAATTATTATCTATCTGTGAGCCTGTGACTGACAAATCAGCATTTAAAGGCTAATATTGGACAGAAATGTATATTTCTCATTTAAACTTTATGAACGTAGAACCAGATGAACCTACAGTGTAAATGTCCCTTTCGGCTGCAGATGCAAAAACATCTTTAACCAAATCAATTGCTTCCAATTCTGAAAGTGGAGTCACAGCATCCTGAACAGTGGATCAAGTTTCGAGTCAAAATCGAAGAAAATAAACTAGAAGGGAAAGGAGAGACAAAACCAAGAAAGCTAACATGGAACATGTACCATAGCAGGTAATAAGAGAGGACTCGGCGATTTGAGTTGGTTGTCTAAAACAGGTATGATGAGAGTTGAACCGGAACCCTGGGAGCTGTATCCAACTCTCTCATATGATCCAACTGCGTCATATGTGAACACGCAACCCTTACCTGTAGAAGAATTACCAGGATGGTAGCTTGTATCAATTAGATAAGACAATGCTTACATTTTTGGCTTTGTGGTAATAATCTCACCTTCATTGTCAAGGCCACCTAAGACATTGAACGCGTAGTAAGGGAAGAAACGTTTGTAGTAAAGGGTGTTAGAAAGGAGTTGCGCCATTGCAGGGCAGCTCATTTGCTTGTTGTGCTGATGTTGATATATCTGTACCATGGTAAAAACAAATTGCTGTCATTGATCAAAGGTTAAACAAAAGTTTCAGCAAATCTGCAAGGCAAGGTGTTTCTAGTGTAAATTTACATTGGTTGCCACAAAAAGGCCATCAGTATGCCGCTAGAAACTTGGGAACCATTGCCTATTATTTATTTATGCTTATTGATATATCTCCATATTTACATCACTAAATAACATTTTTTATCAAATTATAGCTGCACTTGCATTAATAAAATGAAGATACAGCAAATCAAAAGAAAGCGAAACCAGATGCTTTGCCAAAAGGGAAAAAAGAACAAATAAGAAGTCAACAAGCAGGATAAAAAGTAAAACAGAAAACTACACAAAGCTGCCGCTCAAACGGGGCCAAAGAGTACTAGTTATAGTAGCTCTAGGGCAGTCGAAGCTGCAACCACATGTATACAAATATGTCTACCAGTTAGGCTGCAAATTTGCAGGCCCAACTGTGCATCCACATCATTTAACAATAAAACCTGTAGCCTTGTTTAGACAATTATCGACAAAATGATTGCACCATTATATTCCAATTAACTAGTTATTCCCTAAACGTCCAGAAATAAGTCGCAAATATCGACTGATATTTCCCAATTCTTCCTCTTCTCCATGTGCATCACACATGCAGGATAGATAGCATATACATAATAATTAAATTATTAGCCAGTCAATTCAGTACAGTTTTCCATTTTCGGTTTCCTCCAAAACAGACAAAAGTGTTTTCTGAAACCTAGAAATGTGTACTTTTGAATTTAAGTTTCCAATTTTGAGAGTGAGATTAGAAAAAGGAATCAGTTCCATATCCTATAAACATATCCTGAAATTTTAAATAAAAAAAATTAAAATCCATTTCTCTACATTTTAGACACTGATGATTGTGCGTCGTTCATAGAGTCCTGAAAACCAGTTCAAACATGAATAAACTAAAGGAGGAAAAGATTTTGTTTGTTCCACAAGGTTGAAGTTTAAGAATCTTGGGGTTCCTAAAAGTTCTTAAAAGATCAAACACTATAAATTTTTCTGAAAAATAGTTTTGTTACACTCAAACTTTTAAGGCACACATGCCATCATTAGATAGCAACCCAGAGTGTCAATGACGAAGGCTGACATATGGATTGGCTGTAGCTCAGAAACATATCAACCAAACAATCAGAACCATCCAATCAGTAGGATGGAAGATCCCTGCAAATGAGTTGGTTGAACTGAATATGGAAAATGGTTTATATTTAACATGAAAAAACACATAACTCAGATGGTTAGGACTGTTTGGTTTATGCAAGTTTGAGCTATGTTCAGTCCATATACTGTGATCCACCATGTGGACAATCAGGGTTGATGCTCATCAATGTCGTGTGGGGATAGAAAACCCAAACACAATCTTGGGGACTCAAACACAATAAACTAATACCAACTCTTTGGAAAGAGAAATAGATAAAAGAAAAAACATATTGGACATGATAAAGTTCATTACAGAAAACAAAACAGAACTGGGGGAAGTGATTAGAAACTAAAAATAATATGCTGTTCTGAAAAACATCACTTGTAAGATAAATTGCTAAATAGAATTCAGTAACACACAGAGGAGGTAAAACCATAAAAGAAAGCTCTATACCCTCTAACATGTTCAGATTTTAATAACGTATAATGATGCAAAAATAAGTAAACAATTAAATCTTCTAACTACCCACCAAGTGTTTAGCTGCCAAGTTCTTCTGTAGAGCTCTCACATCAGCCTGAAATCCAGAGGAGGCCATTACTGATTTTTCTGCCCTGCAAGAACATCAGTGTAGATAGAATCATTTTGAGACAGATCCACCACACCAGAACATAGTTCAATGCTATAGCCCCATTCCACCTCCAAAAGTATTACATCAGTTCCACAATTACAGGGTAGCCAACATAGTTAGGATTATGAAAATTAAATCATGTCTAACTAGGACAAAAACACAAGCAAAGATAGAGAATGACTCCTTAAGTACAAAAATACTGAATGACTTCCCCGCTTTCCAGTAAACACCACCTATCTCAATTAAATTTTAATTCTGGAAATGAGAGAATAAGCCTATTTTACCTGCCCTCACCATCCCACCTAATGTATACTCCCTAATGAACAAATCAAGAGCCTCTCTCCACCCAACCAACAAATTAGATCCCTCCCACTGCAACTAGTGGACTGAACAGGTCAAACTAAGACTAGGCCGGCCCTCTCCAAAACTTAGCCAATACCAATACATATGAGAATTTAGCTAGGACGATACCAATACCTGAAGTTAATTTGGAATCCTCTAGGTATCCATGATATTGCATAGCATCAATGTTACCTCTCGGCCTGGAGGATCTCTTTGGTCGGCAATACTGCATAGTATTTGATAATACGTATTGACCAAGAGGATTCCATAGTTATTAGGCAAGTATCAACCGATACCAGCACATACCAACATAACGCATGGTATCATTGAGAAGTATTGACAAAAAAAGGGAAATGGTATACATGAGTATTGACCAATGATATCAGAATCTATGATACGCATCGATCTCGAGGTTGCCTGACATGGCCTCTGGTACAAAGCCTTCAAATCTTGGTTCTTCTTGCACAACTGAACAAATGTAACATTGAATCAATGTGAGGAGCAATCATCCACCGATAAAAGAATGTCATAGAGAAATTAATAGAAACTAGGTGCCTTGCCCTTGTCGGAACTACACATGGCTGATTTGGTTTCTTCAACAATGAATGGACTCTCTAACTAAATAAATTGGTTCGCAAATATTTGGAAAAAAAAAATTACCAACAAAATTAGCATATCAAAACTTTATTACAAAAACAAAATTTCCTAAAATATATAATTCCTTCATAAATTCTAATCATTATTTCCTATTTGTAATATCATGCAAAATCCATAAGCAAGGCAGCACATTGAAACCTGGTAGAAGCCCTATCTTATTATGGTGCTCAAGTTGCCTCATTTTAGACGTTCGACGGTAGAACACCTATTTCGAGCTAGTTTCTCAATACCTTCTACCTGACAAAGATCTACCTTACTAACTAAAACTAGATTGGTAAATCCCCGAACTCTTTCTTTTTTAATAACTTTTTTCATGCCATCCTTTCAAAAAATGTTAAATGCTTTGAAATTAAAGAAAAAATCAAAGCACAGCGATCCATCGAACAACCAAAACTTTCTTAAATCCCAGACAAGTGACCCACAAACGCTTGAATACATGGCTTAGGTCTAGGTAAGAAAATAATCAAGCAAAATAAAAATGTTTTGAGACAGGCTTGGTAATGCCTCTTAAGATGATATTTGGAAGCACTCTTTCAACTCATCAAATCCCCCGAAACAATCAATTTAGCAAATGCTTGCCAAATTTACTATTTGGCTTGGATAAGGAGATCAACAAGGGCAAGAGATGCACTAAACGGTTGGAAGTCTCTAATGTTGCAAGAGATTTGAGTTTTAGTTTGTTTTGTTTCATGATCTTAACCTTGCTAAAATTTAATCTTTGCTCTAGGTGCCTCTAAAATCTCTCCTCACAGGTCTTAAAATATTAACATCACATACATCAACATCAAGGGATTTGCATCATTGAAGGTGATTGAAAAGGGATTTGCATCAGTGAAGGTAATTCAAGGAATTTCCTTCTCTTATAGCAACTTTGAAACTGCATATTTTAATATTTAAAGTAAAATACAGCTATTAGTAAGAAACTACAAAGAAGAGACCAAGCAAGTAAAATAAATACAATATAATGGCCTTCAGTCTACATCTTGGCTAATGGTTGGGCATACCATTGAACTGCCTAGGAGAGAAGGTCCTTACCAAGTTTCAAAGAATGTCATTGGTAAGAGAAAATTAAGGGTCCTTGAAGGCTTGTGTCCGTTCCTCGCTTCATCATGTAAAAGAGAATGGTGAGTGAGGAGGTGGTCTCCCTAGCTAGGGAAGGAAACCCTTATCATCTTAAAAATTTACTACCAATAGTGCAGTTAGATGTGGCTATCCAGACTCACTTCTTTTCTTGTATTACTTTTTAGGCTTCTTTGCCTTAGGGAATATTCTTTTGTTTCTATTTTGGTCTCTTTAATTAATTCAATATTCATTAAAAACTGGTTTGCATACAACCAACATGAGATAAGATATGGAAACTATCTTAAATCTAAGCAATTTAGCCCCAGCCTAGAGGAAAAATGTGGAGGGTTAGTTGATGCGGAATCGAAGCCTACACGTCGAGATCGTGGCTGGATAAAGAGGAGACATCGAAAGAGAAAGTTGACCCGTGAATGAGTTTTTAACAGGTCCTTTAAAGACCCGTGTGCACATTATTTTAGGCATTTTTTTATCTAGGTTTAGTTTCTTTTTTTTATTAGGATTCTTTTAATAGGTGATTTTTTTTAGGATTAGTTTTCTTATTTGAATTATTTAGGGGATATGTAACTGTCAATTTGGTCACTTTAAGCACAATCATAAAAAAAGTGATAATAAGTTCTTCAATACATGCCAAAATTGTGCGATTCTTATTTTGTTGGAAAACTACTATGATAAGCTTTCAAACAAGACTAATTTCGAGTCGATCGGACACGTTTAACCCTTAAAAATTGGTCGCATAATATAAAAATGGGATTAGTGGTGAAATTAATTGTGACCGTTAGATTAGAAAATTTTAATAGTTATTTTAGAAGTTTTATTTTTAGTAATATTTTTAGGGTTTCTTTGCTTTATAAATACATTGTAATATCTTTTGAGAAAATAATTTATGATGAATCAATGAAAATTTGATTGCTTTGTGTTATCTTTGAGAGTTTGTTGAGAATTTTCGTCTTCCCCGAGTTTAGGGTTTAGTGTGAAGCCAATATTTTCACTGGCGAAATTACAGTGATTTTCTATATATATTTTTTATTTCTCTATTTTTATTTTTATTTTATCCCGGAGATCAAAACCCTAATCTTATTGTGCGGGATTTACGCTACTTTAGGGTTAGTACATTTTTGTCCTGCATAAATTTGGTATCAGAGCGAAGTTCGACACTCAACACATGGAGCTCCACCATGAGTAAAGATCATTTTATCAAGGCCTTTCGCGAGTTGAATGATCAGATGGCTAGCACGGGATCGTTCGAGTATCAGCGGAAGAGACTTGATTTGCGTTCAATAAGTTATTAAGATCGGAAAAGTATGGGAGGAAATGAAAGCTCGACCGATGAATCTAAGGGATTTGAAGTTAACAAATTAATATGGGTCAGTTTTAGACAATTGGGCATTTACTGTTGAGATTCTACGAGAGTTAAAAATTTCACGTCGGATAGTGGATGCGTTAAGCGAAAGTTTCATTCGACAATTCCTTAGGAGTTTTTTTCACAAATTACAAGAAATCATATCGGCGAGGCTTGAAGCTTTGAGATTTAAGCTTATAAATCATGTGCTCGCCAATCCAACCCCATCACTAATCATCCGTTTTCAGCCTATAGCCGTTGGTCACCCCATAATACACCCGTTACGGATTCCATTATCAATGTAAAATCTATGTCGGTTGCAGATCCCGTAACAATTCATAGCACAGAGCCCGTTCAAGAAACCAAGCTCGTTGTTACCCTAGCCAAACCCATCTCATCCAAAGTTGTTATCGATCCTCTACCTGAACCCTTGAGAGTGCCAAAATCGATCGAAGATTTCATACCGGTTGATGACTCTTATGGCCAATATTCGTACTGATCCCGAAACAGTTGAAGAGCAAGTTTCCGCAATAAGTCCTATCGATTCCGATATCGTCGAAGATCTCGTACCCGCGGTGAATCTAAGTGATCCCATGCCCATTGAAGATCCGATTGTGTCCGTTGATCAGATTGAGTATATTAATCTTGTACCCGAGCAAGCATGGTTCAAAATTTCGACTGATAACTCAATTTATCGGCCGAATCATTTCGATTTCAGCCCCCACCGAAACGATAATTTGAACCGAAATTTCGGTCCAAATATATACGGAGGGGAAATTATCGGCCAAAATTCAAATTTTCGCCCGAAATTTCGGTTTCGGTCATGCCTGAAACCAAAAACGAAACCACTATTTTGATCCTTGCAAGTAAGATCCCATTGAAGTGCCACAACTAACTTCGAATGAGGTGCCCAAACCAAACCCTATCGAAATCTCCAAACCAAATCCAATTGAAATTCCCAAATTAAATCCGATCGAAATCACCAAATCACATCCGATCGAGATTCCAAAGGAGTGCTCAGATGAAGTGATCAAGTCATGTTCCGTTGAGGTACCTGAATTGTGCCTCGTGGAGGTACCAAACTTCGGTTCCGTCGAAGTACGTAAGCCAAATCGGATAGAAGTGCTCAAACCAAGCCTACATCACCTGAGCCGAATCCGATTTGTTTTTCCAACCCATGTCACATTGAGGAGATCAAAATAATATCATTCCACTTCGAGCAGATAGATAGCTTCGATGAAAGTTCGAGGTCAAACTTTTTTAAAGGGGAGAATGATGCGAAATCGAAACCTATACGTCGAGATCGTGACCGGATAAAGAGGAGACATCGAAAGAGAAAGTACACCCACAAATGGGTTTTTAAAAGGCCCATTAAAGACCCAAGGCACGTTATTTTAGACATTTTTTATTATCTTGGTTTAGTTTCATTTTTTTTAGAATTCTTTTAATAAGTGGTTTGCTTTAGAATTAGTTTTTTTTATTTGATTTATGGGATATGCAACTGTTAATTTCGTCACTTTGAGCACAATCATCGAAAAAGTGATCATAAGTTCTTCAATACATGTTGGAATTGTGCGATTCTTATTTTGTTGGAAAACTACTTTGATAAGCTTTCAAACTAGACTAATTTCGCATCAATCGAACATCGTTTGACCCTTCAAAATTAGTCGCGTAATAAAAAAAAGGATTATTGGTGAAATTAATTGTGACCGTTAGATTATAAAATTTTAATAATTATTTTAGGAGTTTTATTGTAATCTCTTGTGAGAAAACAGTTTATAATAAATTAATAAAAATTTGATTGCTTTGTGCTATCTTTGAGAGTTTGTTGAGAATTTTCGTCTTCCCCGAGTTTAGGGTTTGGAGTGAGGCCAATATTTTCGCTGATGAATTCCAGTGATTTCTATATATTCTTTTTATTTCTCTATTTTTATTTTTATTTTATCCCAGAGATCATAACCCTAATCTTATTGTGCAAGATTTACGCTACTTTAGGGTTAGCGCACTTTCGTTCTGCATTAGTTAGTGTCACATACATAATTGACTATGAAAATCATGTCCCCTATGATGAGCCACATTATGCAATTTTACAAGGTTTGTTATATATGCATAGATCTCATGGTAGTCTTCAGCATGAATAAATTCATGCCAAAATGGAATTCTACCATGGGAGAATGCTTTGAGTTCACAAATTTGATGGTGAAACCATGCTGCCATCTAGACTCAACTAGGCTCATTTCACAGTGGGATTCATGGGGCTAAAGTACTTAGTGTAAACCAATGTGGAACCTTCTATTCATGGATTTCTTCAAGTGAAGACCATTAGGATATAAAAGACAATCGATAGTCTATAATGTTGTATAAAATGAAATTTTTATAATGTTATATAAAATGGAATTTTCATAATGTTATAAAAGACATTATAGACAATAGATAGTCTATAATGTTATATAAGTCAAAGGTCCATTGGCTGCAAGTTGGAGATAGTAATACCAAATTCTTTCATGTCATTGCTAATGCCAGGAAAAAGAATAATTGCTAGAGTTGGATTGCAGTTGATGGGGTGGTTTACGTGGATCAGCGGCAGATCAGACCGAAAGTGGCCGATTTCTATAAGGAGTTGTACGCGGATGAGGGTTGGGTTAGGCCTCAGCTCGATGGTGTTCCGTTTCCGTCTCTGCTCCCGAAGGATATGACTAATCTCGAAGGTCATTTTCAGGAAAAGGAGGTGTGGGAAGCTATTAGGTTCAGTGATAAAAATAAGTCACCAAGCCCTGATGGTTTCACAATGGAATTTTTCCGTTGTTTCTGGTCTACTCTCAAAAAGGAGATTATGGGATTCTTCCACAAGTTCTACGAGAGCACCTTTATCGGTAGGAGTCTCAACTCCACCTTTATTGTGCTTGTGTCGAAGAAAGAAGATGCCAATGATATCAAGGATTTTCGCCCTATCAGCCTTCTTAATTGCCTTTCTAGATCCTTTCCAAGGTTCTTGCAAATCGGCTCAAACCTTAGATGGATAAGCTCATTTCCCATAATCAAATGGGCTTTTGTCTGTAATAGGCAGCTTGTCGATGCTTTTATTGTGACTCAGGAAGCTATTCATTCCACCCGTTGTGATTACTTCTCGGCTGTCATGTGGAAAATCGATATGGAGAAGGCTTATGACCTTGTCAATTAGGCGTGTTTGGAGTATATGTTGCGGCAGTTTGGGTTTGGAGACCGGTGGAGGAGATGGTTGGTTGCGTGCTTCTCGTTGGCTTAGTTCTCTGTGCTAGTCAACGATTCTCCCGTTGGTTACTTCAAGAGTTCTAGGGGCCTCCGACAGGAGGGGCCACTGTCCTCGTTTCTGTTCAACATGGTTGGCGAAGGTCTGAGAGGTCTGGTTAATCAAGCGCGCCTTAATAATTTTATTTCTGGCATCCCTGATACTAATGGTTGTAGCTCGATTTCTCACTTGCAATATGCGGATGACACCGTCCTCTCCTGCAAGGCGGTACCTAGTGAGATTCAAGCTCTGGCTAAGGTGTTAGCGGTGTACGAAGCGGCTTCTGGTTAGCGGGTCAATTTGTCTAAGTCCAAGGTTTTTGGAGTGGTATTGATGAGTTGGAGGTCGAATCCCTCGCTCGGGAGGTTGATTGAGGTTGCGATTCTTTTCCGACTACTTCCTTGGGGCTGCCCCTTGGGTTTTCAAAGCTTAATGCTTGGGCTTGGGACCCAGTAGTGCACCGGTTTGGGAGTAGGCTGGCTGCTTGGAAAGGAAAGTTATTAAGTAGACGAAGTCGGTTGGTGTTGGTCAAATCGGTTCTTGCTAATTTACCGATTTTTTTGTGTCCGTTTTCCTATGTCAGATGGAAGTGAGCCATAAGTTGGAGAAGATTGACCGGGATTTTCTTTGGGAGGGTGCCGTTTCGGAGAAGAAATATCATTTGGTCAGTTGGGAAGTTTGCCAGCTACCTAAATGCTTCGGTGGTCTCGATATCTGCAATCTCCATCTGACTAATATTGTGCTACTTGGGAAATGGCTGTGGCGGGTCGATGCCGAGGGTGAGCAACATAGCTTATGGGTCTCAGTGTTGGCCAAGAAGTATGGTTGGATGTGGGGTTTCTGGGGGATCAATATTATAGTTTCTAGAAGAACCTCTGCTTAGTGGAAATGTATATGTAGTATTTGACTGATGTTCTCTAGATGGATTAAGTCTAGTTGGGGTGACGGATCTCGTATCCGCTTTTGGGAGGATCGCTGAGACTACCTTTTAACGAGTTTGTTTCCTGGCATCTTTAAGGTGATGACTCTTCCCTCTTGTTCTGTGGCTGAGGTCTATTATGAGGTTGGGGGGTCTCCCTCATGGGATCTGGTTGCTAAGAGAGCCTTCAAGGAGGAGGAGGTGGAGCCCTTCCTTTCTATGTTGCATTCCGTTTATGAGGCTAATCGTAACCACTACAAGAGAGATTTGTGGGCTTGGTCGGGCAAAGATGATGGGGTCTTTTCTATCTAATCCTTTTATCGCATTCTTTCCGCAAGGCCTATGATCAAGACTGATTGGTTTTTCATTTGGTCAATTCCTATTCCTCCTAAAGTTAGGTTTTTTGTTGGACGACTATATTGGGCCGGATTTTGACTATTGATCAGCTTATTGTCAGAGGCAAAGCTCTGTTAAATAGGTGTCCCATGTGCCTGCTTTCGGAGGAATCTCTTCCTTCACTGTTGGATAGCTGTTGAGATTTGGAGTACTATCCTCAAATCTTTCGATCTCTCAAGGGCATTACCTGACAGTATCTCTCAGCTTGTGGTTTCCTGGCAGGACCTCACTTCGAAGGTCGATTGGGCTCCTTTTGGAGAGTGGTTGTGTTCGCTGCGTTGTGGGGTATTTGGCTCGAGAGGAATGCTCGGGTGTTCAACCGAAAGCATAGGCCTACTGGCGCTATCTTGAAGTCTATCAAAGACCTGATGTGCCTTTGGGTCTCCTCTGATTCTGATAGGGAGTCAGGTTGAGCTTGTGGCCCTTTGTAGTGTTTATTTTGTTTGGTGGTAGGGAGTTTCTGCTGGGTGTTTGACCCCCTGCCCCTTTCTCTTTTCTTTTCCTCTCTTTCTGCTTGCTTTTTCTTTTCCTTTCCGCTGTTTCGTCCTTATATATTTTCCTAGCTTCTTGTTGGTCGTTTAATGGATTCTTCTTACCGAAAAAATAAATATATGTTATATAAAATGGGTGGTGCTTGGATAAGGTTCACCTGATTAGAATCCCTTAAATTCATGGGGATTTAACGGGGAATGCATTGAAAGAACTATACTGTAGCCTTTAACATGTATGTTAATAGCTAGTAGATATTACAGATATTATGGTGGCGATCGGCTCCTTGATAAGACTTATTTAGAATCACAAAACCAACCCAAAGTGGATGGGACAAGGCAATGATGATTGATGACAATTGAATATAGGAGTACAAACCATGAGAACATATATGCTGACAACATTACAGTAGTGTATTCCATGCACTTCATATCAAAATCACCCAAATCCAAGAGTTTCTAAACAGGGAGAACCAGAAATCAGGTCCTACGCAAAAGAAAGCTGATGGTAGGTGACCAGCCCAACGACCAATGGCGGGACAATTTTGTACCTGTCGCGCCATTTTGGTGCCATGTCATACACGGGGTCATCATCATGATCAGATTCAGCCCTAAGATTGCATCAAAAAACCATCTTTACCATGTGACTAAGAGCTTACAAATGCCAAAAAATTTAAAGTAGATTTGAACAATCACATGCTAGCCATTCATTTTTTTTGCACTTTGAGACTAGTAATCGCATAGCTAAGTTAGTCCTTCGATACAATTTTGGGGCTGAATCTAATCTAGACAATGAACCTATGGGCCTGGTGGTACCAAGTAGTGTCAAAATGGTGTCATGCTTACAAGGTTGATGACCCGGTCATCCCCATTGGGGTCTGGGCCCGTCATATAATACCAGTTCTAAGAGAAAACCTTGTATAGAAGACATTATAAGAAATCAGATATGCTTGCTATAAAAGATACAGTAGGCTATACATATCATATAAACTTAGAAGTCAAGATTACTACCTCGGGGTGGCTAACCTGATTTGAAACCACAAATCCACAAATCAAGAATGGAGTTGTGTAGGGACCACAATCTCCCCCTTCCAAAGAGTGTGAAAGTCATCTTTGGTGTGTTGTAGGTCAGTAGAGCTACTTATTTCTCATTTTTTTCATTGATTTGATAGAAGTGAGATAGTGTACGTCAGATTTAAGCTAAGAATATGTGGGTTGTGGGTATATCTCACAACCCTAATTCTCTCCATCTATCTTCCTCTTCTCCTTCTTCTCTTTCCTAATCTAACCCCAACTAAACCCTAATCATTAGAAATTTCACTTAGTATCAAAGCAGAGAAATCGACGGAAACAACTCAAGTTGACGTCACCCTTACCGTGTTATCATGCTGACATTAGGGCTGCCAATTGGCCGGGATGGCCTGCCACCTGCCCCAGCTGCAGTGTATATCATAGTCTTCATACATGTATAACTTATTTGTTTGGCTTCGTTGAGTTTCATATAGCTTTACCGTAAAATAATGACAAGCAAATGATAAAAAAGAGTTGTTATTAGAAGATGGTTAGTACCATTGAAATATGAGAGTGCTCCCATTGTGCATGCCCTCTTAATTCTATTTTTAACATAGATTTGTTTTATACAAGTTATTAGGAAATTATACATAAATAAATCTTTGATCCACAACCCACCCCTAGCTCCACCCAGCCCAGCCAGACCTAAGCCTGAGCATATGGCCGCCTGGGTGGCCTAGGTCCAGGGTGAGATTGACCACAGCCTGCCCTAACCCAGCCCATTGACAGCCCTAGCTGGTGTCATCATGCTGAAATCATCTCATCTGTCGCTGATCATCACTGTCGTTACACCATTCTGATCGGAATTCCTAGGAGATCATTTCTCCTCTTAGACCATCGTGATTCGAAGTCTATCATTTAGTTTCGACAGCTTTTCTTCTCATCAGGGTTCTCACGAATTTTGGGATCCCTGAGGTCAGGGGGTCACTGTAGGGATCAAGAATGGCATGGACTGAACCGGAATCTTCCAAGGAGTATTTTGGCGGTATGCTTGTGGTGTTTTGTGTGATGAGAAGATCGATCCGATGATTTTCCCTAAAACCACGTCTCTGTTGGTGTTTCACAAAAACAGAAGCCCCAGATTGTGTGCCATCAATCGATCTATGGATGTAGGTAAGTCTGAGTGAGAACTCTCTGCTCTTTCATTTGAATCTACCTTGTGGTGACTGGTTCAGTATTCAGGGAGAAATCATAAGAATATAGAAAGAGGCTTCTTCATATTTTTTTTTAATAAAAGGACGTCTACATATAACAGCATTGGAGCTTTGCATTCAATGTTCAGTGTTGCATCTGTCTGCATGATCTAGTGTTATCTTCCCACATGTTTGATGAGACGTTGAAGGCTGTGGCCACAATGGTTCAGGTGGTCTGAAGCTGTGTAGCCTACTCTATAGTCTACTCTATTCATGTAAAACTCTGTTAGAAAGCTATGGTGCAGTGCTTCCTAGCATTTGTGGGTTGAACAAGGTCAGTGTTGCTGCTGGTTGGTGGGATACATTGTGTACACAACTCAGTTTTTTTTTTTTTCAGTTTTATGATATTGTTGTCTCTTTCAAGTCTGAGTGGAGGAAGCTAAAGGTCAGGTATATGTGGACGCAGAAGGTTAGTCATGGACTCCAAATAACCAGCGTCAAGTTTGAGGGAACCAGTTACTTAGAATGGTCCAGATCTGCATCAATGTATATTGGTTTCCAAAATGAAGATGGATATGTGAATGGATTGATCCCACACGCTGATCTCTCTGATCCTAAGTATATGAATAACGATTATGATAATTTGACAGTTATGACATGGTTGCTTCATTTTACGCAACAAACTATTAGCCGATCTTTTATTTATGTGATCAATGCTCGAGAATTGTGGGATACAGTCTGAGAAGCATTCTCCCAGAAACAAAACTTAGCCAAGATGTTTCAGTTGATGAACAAGATTAGTAACACTTGTCAGGGAGAAAAATCCATTGGAGAATACTACACTAGACTCCGAAGCACGTGAGATGAATTAGCTCAATACCAGCAAGATGATGTGTGGGAATTGTACCAGGAAACCACACTCCCCTGAGTGTATGGCTAAGGCCAATCGTACATTACAAAGGAAGAAACCATTTGATTTGTTGAGAGTCAATTCCAAATATGAGAATTCCGTGCCAGCATCCTTGGAAGAGCAGAATGTCCGCCACCTGCCACGATAGACATGTTGGGACAGAGTTGGACGTCCGAAGTACCATATACGTGTGACTTTGTTGTGGAGAATGGATCGACACAGGCTTCTCTACATCACTTGCTTCAGGAGTGCAGCCCTCTCCTACTATGTCGCCACCCTCAGTCACTCTTACACAGAAAGAGTTCCAAGGATCTCATGCAGAGGGCATCTGCCAGTACACCGGCCTCCTCCTCACATCTCGCTGAGACAGGTACAGTGGATTTGCACATGCCTCATCTTCATCACAACCCCCTAGATCATTGCTTCAGGAGCGACTGATCACTTGCCTGGTATGTCCTCATTGTTTGATCCTATTATGCCCTTATCTTTCCCATGTCATATTCATGTAGCAGATGGGTCCCTTATTCATGTGATCGGAGAAAGGAAATATACATGTCGGTAGATTGTCCCTTCTACTCTTCATATTCCTAAAATGCCCGAGTCTTCTTTCTGTCAGCAAACTTACTAAATCTATGAGCAGAATGTAACATTCTTCCCTTTTCATTGTCTTTTTCAAGACCTGACTACACAGAGGACATTTGGTCGTGGTAGTGAGGAGGCTTTCAAGATCAGAAGGCTTCGAGACCTGTTGTTGCAGTCATATAACTGAAGACAGCTCACCTATGGGTCGTTTGGGCCACCTACCTTTACTAGTATGCATCTAAACTTTTTAGTCAGTTTAATTGTCAAAACATTCAATGTGAAGTGTGTCAACTTCCAAAACATTGTCAAAATAATTATCCTGATAGTGATGATAAGAGTGTTATTCCTTTTCATGTTATTCATTCTAATGTGTGGGGTCCATCCCTAGTGGTTGCTTTACATGGTTTTCGTTACTTTACGACATTTATTGATAACTGCACTCGGTGTACCAATGTGGTTTTAATGAAAACCAAATATGAAGTTAGCTACATTTTTCTTGTTTATCATAAGATGGTTGAAACTCAATTTCGTGCAAGTGTGAAGTGTCAGTACTACTTGTATACATGTATTGGGTTTAATTAGTGATAGTGGTGTGTGTTATAGTTAATATAAAGGCTAGTGAGGAGTATTTTCCTGATCAAGTCATTTTGATATTTTCTATTCCTCTCTTCTCTTTCTCTAAACCCAAACCCTATATACTTCTAAAATTAAGTTCATCATCTTCACCCAATTAAACCTAACCAAACACTTCAATTAAACCCTAATCTTCTCTCCTTCAGATCCCTGACCCATCAAACCATGTCATCACTGCTAACGCTAGCATGACGCCCTACTGATGTCAGCCAGGTAAAAAAAAATTACCTAGGATAGACTCGAAAAAACACACATCATAGATCTAGAACATTTTTTTTTCTCATCCATCCCTTCATTTAATCTCAATATCCATCACCATCGTATAAGTTTGGGCTTGGCTTGATTTGGCTATGGGGTGGGTTTGTTGTGGTTTATGGTCAAGCTTAGGCATGGTCATCAAATTTCCGCCAAGCCCAAGCCTTTTTTTTTATTGGTAAAGAGAATATATTGAAAAACCAGCAAGGTGCTGGAAGAAGGCAATACAACGAAAAGCGGACAAAACAGCGCCACAATAACTACCAACCAAACGAGACACCAATACAGTAAAGCAAAACAAACATAACAGCAACGGAGTTAACCCGGATCCCAAGGATCAGAAGCTAACTCGGACCCAGGAGATAACCATAAAGTGACAAGCTCTTTGGCCGCCTTCACAATCAGCCCCACCGGTTTCTTCTTTTGCTCAAAAATCCGTAAATTCCTTTCTTTCCAGATCATCCAGATGACCGCAAAGGACACTCTCCAGTTATTCCTTAGGTGGCCCTCCATGTCGGCCGCATTCCAGGAGAGGTAAAGATCGTATGGCTTCGCAGCCATGACCCAATTCATGTCGAATAGTTTTAGGACAATACCCCAAATCTCGCAAGCCACCGCACAGTGGATGAATAAATGAGCAGCAGATTCTTCCTCCCTAGTGCACATGATGCAGCAATTCATGATATTCTTCCCCCTACGAATGAGTAGATCCATCATGACCACTCTCTCTTTGAATAAGGCCCAGGCGAAAACTTGATCTTTAGCAGGATTTTTGTCTTCCACAGCATTGCTCCTTGGAATTTGATAAGCGGACGACGCGTCAGCATCCGATAGTAGGACTTGACACTGAACATGCCATTTTTACCCGGACTCCATATCCGCCGACCTTGATTGTGAGGATTCAGATTCATCTCGTACAACACCTGTAGGAGTCTAGCAAACTCATCCTCTTCATCGCTACGCAGATTCCGACGGGTGACCACATCCCACACTCTAGCTCCGCTATACTAGGAAACAAAATCAAGAATCTGACCTGTAGGGTACTGAGCTATGGAGTAAACACGTTGGAACATCTGATTGAGTTTCCCTCCTCTATCCAATTGTCCTCCCATAACTGTATCCGGGTGCCACAACCCCAGCTGAAACAAAGTCCCTTAGAGAAGTGCTTCCAAGTACCACAAATATTTTTCCACCAGTTGGAAGTACCTCTGGTGACTGAGGTGTTGATGCCCCAGTTGAAATCAGACAAGCCATACTTCTCAACTAGGACCTTTCGCTATAAACTGTTTGCTTTGTCAACGTTCCCTGCCCGCCAGAACCACTTGCCAAGCAAGGCAATATTGGTCCATTTAACACTGTGGATTCCAAATCCTCCATATCTCAGCAGAAGAAGGCAAGTATCCCAATTAACAAGATATTTTTTCGCCATGCCTGACCCTTCCCATAGAAAGGTTCGCTGAATTTGTTCAATCCAAAGGAGGACACCAGTCGGGCACTTGAACATGGACATATAGAAGATCGGAAGGCTTGACAAAACAACCCAGCCACCACCGTTGAGGAGTTTGCCTTTCCAAGTAAATAGTTGTTGCTGAAAACGTTGAATTACCGGCTCCCAAGAAGTGGTCGTCAATTTTCGCAGTCCCAAAGGCAGACCAAGATATTTAATTGGCAACTCTTGGCTGCCACAATTGACCGTGCACGCCAATCCCTGTAAAGTAGTATTATCAATCCCAATACGCATTATCTTGGATTTGTATAAGTTAATGTGTTGCCTTGAAACGGCCTCATATACTGCTAGTACATCCGCCAGATTCTTGAACTCTTCAACCTTAGCCTTACCAAAGAAGATAGTATCGTCAGCATATTGAAGGATCGTGATAGTTTGGTTATGTGTTCCAACTCTGATTCCCGAGATAAGGACTATTGATCGTGCACGAGAAATAAGCCCCGTGAGTGCTTCCCCCATGAGGTTGTAGAGAAAGGGGGAGAGAGGGTCTCCCTGACGGATGCCGTCCGAGCTCTTGAAATACCCCGCTGGAGTGCCATTAATCAGCACTGAGAACCATGGAATTGAGTAGCATCCCTGCATCCAACTCCTCCATTTAACTCCGAACCCGAACCTTCTTAGCATATAATCCAACCTAGACCAGCTGATACGGTAATACGCTTTTTCCATATCCACCTTCCATAGAGCAACCGGCATCCGATCGAAATGCGCAGAGTGAATACTCTCGTGTGCCACGGCCACCTGATCCACAAGTTGCCGCCCCATTACAAAAGCCCCCTGTGAATCGAAAATCAACTTCCTCATTAAGGGGCTAAGCCTATTAGCTAGTACCATAGCCAGGATCTTATATAGGCAGTTGATGAGGCAAATAGGATGGAAATTAGTGAGATCTTGGGCTCCATTTTTTGGGGGATGAGAGTGATGAACGTTGAATTGAGGCTACGTCAAATAAAGGCATTATTGTCGAATTCGTGAAACACTTCCATCAGTTCCTCTTTGAGCAACGACCAAAACACAAGAAAGAATTCGAAGGTAAACCCGACGGGTTCCAGAGACTTATTCTTCCCCCCTTTCTTTATGGCATTCCATACCTCCTCGACCTAGAACGGAAGTTCGATGTCATCCCTATCTTCATCCCCGATCAAATTGAGCGGCACACCATCCAAATCTGGTCGCATCATGCCGTCATCCTCGTACAGTTTCGAGTAGAAGAGAACAACCTGATCGCGGATCTGGTCGTATCCGACAGTCGTCACCCCCTCAACAGTCACGGAGCCCAGGTAGTTCTTATTTCTCGCATTGGCCATGCCATGAAAGTATTTGGTATTTAGGTCGCCCTCTTTCAATCACCTTACCTTCGCCTTTTGACTCCAAGCAACCTCTTCGGCTCTAGAAATGTCGTTGAAATTCTGTTTTTTCTGAGCCCTTTCCTCTCGCTCACAGGTTGAAAGAGACCTGCATTCCTCCAGATCGTCGAGCTCCCTCAGCCACGAGAGAATTGCGTCTTTATTAGTCTGCAGATTTCCGAACACCTCTCTATTCCATTCGGTGGCTCTTTTTTTTATCTAGTTTAATTTCGATATGAATCTGTAAGTTGCCGTTCCAATCAGTTTAAGTTCAGTCCACCATTCCGGTATAGCGGCGCGGAAACATTCATCCAGAAGCCACATGTTTTCGAACCTAAATGGAGTAGGCCCTTTTCCCCCAGCTTCACACGTCAGCATCACCGACCGATGGTCGAGAACATCTCCGTCCACTCAGCGCTGCATAAAAATCGGTCCAATCTGCTGAGAGAGGGACAGTCTTGGAGATTAGACCAAGTGAACCGGGATCCAGTTTACGGGAAATCCTCCAAAGCCCAATCAGCAATCCAAGTATTAAACTTTGTCATCACCGCCGCATCTGGAGGCCCCCCTTTTTTTTCATGCCCCCATCTTATTGCGTTAAAGTCGCCTCCCATGCAAATCGGATGATCCCACCCGGTAGTAACCGCGTCCAATTCAACCCCAGAAATCTCCCCGAAGCGAGTCGACCGAAGGCCCATAAATGCGGGAGAAGGTCCACCATTTCCTGTTGTCCTTATTCCAAAGAACCACCAAAGCGGAGAAAATACCCACCTCTTCATCCATCTTATCGAACAAGGACGGTCTCCACGCCACTAGAATGCCTCTCGAAGCTCCCGTCGAATCGACACCAGTCCACTCTAAATTCTTCCAGGTAGCACCGAGGCGACTTTGCCCCCATCACAAGAGCCCCATTTGGTCTCTTGGAGAGTAATAGCAGCCGGTTGGAGCGAAGTGATGATTTTCTTGACTCCGGCACGCTTAGATGCGTGGCTAATGCCCCTCACATTCCATGAAAGCATCTTCATAACAGAAACAACAAATCACCCACCCTAGAATCGCGATAGCGTTTAGAGACCCCCTGTCCCCCTACCGTCAGTCATCCCCCATTGCAATCGCGCGAGTTCCCGAGCACCGGTTCACCGTTTTTTCTGGCTCTCATTGCGAGCCACCACTATGGAGCAGAAAACCTCCCGCAGAGCTTCGTCCGGGCCTTTGAAAGTCATACCAAGCTCCTACCAGGATTAGGTTATCAATATCTGCAGAGGCGTCCACCTCATCTAACTGGTGAGGCTCTCCCCGGGTCTCTTCCACTTCCGGTGGCGGAGATACGAGAAGTATACTAGTGTTCATAACCAGAAGCTGATCCTCCAAAGTAGGGAAGGAGACAACATCAGACGAAGACTCAATTGTTGTGGTCGGGTTCACAGATGAGGAATTAAAAGCCCCACGACCCAATAAATTCTCCTCTACAACCCATAATTTGTATTCCGGGTCCCCCACTCCCCATATAGTCCGGCCCGCTAATGTCGGGCCAACCCACAGCCTAACCAAGATAGATCCAAACATCTGACTCAAGTAGCGGAAGTCCAAAGTCCCCGTGGAACAAGAACTCAGAAAATCCTCATGCGTCACGTGGTCTCCCCTGACCGAATACATGCCACGCGTCGAGCTAAGGATAAGCTCAGACCCCAGCCCCGGAGAGGGTTCTAAATCTGCAGGAGACGTATCTAGAAGATGACGTGGCACCATCCTGCTCGAGCTCGACCCACGAGGAGGAAAGCGTGTCGACCATCGAGCCATCCACGATTTAAAGTTGGGATATAAAACCTTCCTTTTACATAGGTACACCTTGAGCCCTTTAAACTTTCTTCTGGATATTTCCATATAAGGCAAGTTTCCTGCCTCCATCTCCATTGGATCCTAGCTATCGCCGCTATCGGAGTACCGTAACGTCTGCGTCGACTGCATTTGCACCGTATCCTAATCCTTTTGTCGCAAGAGGTTGATCGTGTGGTATGGATAGCTTCCAACCGTAGGATCACACAAAAGCAATAGATCCGCCGGGACCGGAAACAGCCTGCTGGAGTTATCATCCCCGGCCGAAGTCCGACCATCAGCAGAAACCCTCTCCTCGATCTCTCCCTCCTCAGCTTCGGTGTCGTTAGCTCTCCAAACCCCGGTTGATTCCTCAACTTCTCCTGGCAACAGATCATGAGCCCACCCATGCGTACGGAAGGAAGCACCGTCCCTCCTCGGCGCGGCCGATCCCCTATGTGGTGTCCCAGACAGAACGGCGGGTTCAAGGCCGAAAGTTGTGAACTAATGAGTCGGGATCAGGAATAACCTATCCGAGTTGAACCCAACAAATTGATAGTCCTACCCTCCAATTTCTTCTTAGATAACCCCTCTTATTGACCAAAATTATTAGCAGCCAAAGCCCACTATATTCATTCTTAATTATTGACATCATAGATTGAACATATAAAAATTTAACACCAAATTTAACTGTTCCTTTTGGTCCATCAACTCTAAAACAGTGCAATCAACATGAACTTCCAAAGAATTTGGCCCTTAGGTTTGAATATTCCCACACTCTAATTTGCTAGAAAAAAACAACATAATAGGAAGGGAAGCTCCAATCAAACTGATGAGAAACAAGTGTCAAATACTGTAAGGTACCTTACATTGGATGATATGAAGTTTGAAACTTCCTCCATTTCTTGCACATTATGCACCAATTGGATAAGTAGCTAGCATGCGAGCCTTAAATATCGACTCTCGATGATGTCGCACTGTAACTTATAAATTTAAGTTAAATTTTAAGAATTAAGAGATACAAATTTTACATATAACTCGTATACAAGTCTTAAGGGTTATAATATTTATTAACATTTTTTTATCAAAGTAACTCGAGGTGCGCCTAGGCACACTTCTGCGATTTTGCGCATAGGCGCAAAGGGTAAACGCCTAGGCACGCCTCACTGCATCTGCGCCTAAATTACAAGGCGTGGGCGCAAAGGGTGCGCATAGGCATGAGGTGTGCCTAGGCGTACCTTTGACAACATTGCCTAAAGTTTTACATCATGGTTGATGCTTAAAGAGTAAATAATCACGTTTTTTATTTTAAATTGTTAATCTCATATATTTATCATTAATTATAGATCCTCTATAGATTACTATAATAAGTAAAAAAGATAATTGCAATATTTCTAGGCCTCGCCGTCTAGGCTTCGGTTAAGCCACACTAGGCCTGGCTTAGCTTCAAATGGGGTCAGGTCTACCGCCTAGACCCCGCCTGGGGAATTTAACAACTATGTTGGCAACCAAGTCAGAGAAAGGGACCTTAACCATAATCTAACATATACTGTCAACCAAACTAATCAATCCAAAATCACCCAATCCATGTCCCCATCACATTTTGAGATTAAAGAGATGAAAGATGAAGTAAGGATCATACTGATACTCGCTTTGTTGCAGAACTCAAATGCCTTCCTCACACCCCATCACATCATCTTTAAGCATCCCACAAAAGTTTATAAAAAAGCAAACAAGAAATAATTTGGACTTGGCACCCATCCCCTGTAGACTCGAAGCTTGCTTTCTATACCATGGTTTTTGTAGTCTCTTAAACCATCCATATTTACCCGTCAATGGAGCCAAAGTCTAAACCATCCAGAGTAGGTCTAACTCACCCATCATCCATGTAAAGGCTTTCAATAGAATTCAACGTCCTTATCTCCAATCTCATTTATGTTAGTACAATGGTCATGTTGCCTCATAATAGGTAATTAGTCTTTAATGAAGGAAATAAATTCCCATTATGATAATTTAATACGTTAACGGGAATAAATCCAATTAGATAGCGTGATTAATTTTGGTAATTAATCTCCAAACATTTTTAGATTAATAAGGGTCGTTTCTCCTAGAGCATTGATGGGTATATCCAAGCATTTTATATAATGGATACTACAAACCAATTTGATGTGGTGAAAACACACTGCTAGTGAGAGATGCTCGTTGATAAAACCTACGGTCAAGGGCGATCATCAGCCTGACGGCGATGATCGATGATCGATGATCGATTCTCTTTCACAGAACCCAGCATTGGTATCAGAGCATATAGCTGATTTGCAATCGACATCGCCAATATGGTTCACTGTCTATCCACCATTATCATGATCAACCTGGCTTGTTAACGTTGTGGGCCTTGTGGCCGCTACAATCTACCATACTGATCATGTTTTTGAGCAAGTGATAAGATTTCTCGTCTTCATTGCTTGTATATGAGCCCATGCTGAGATGATTGGTAAAACAATGGACAATGGAATACTTCAAGATAAGGGACACCATACCACAACAACACTACGAAAAAGAAATAGCAAACCAGAATCTAGGAGAATGGGTAGCTAGAAACAGAAGTCTTTTTCATACCAAATTGATCATCATTGATAACCCATTCATCATTTGTGAGTGATCATCAAGTGTTTGGGTCTTCTTTGTCATCGATAGAGCTATCTTGACTATCTACTCTCTTGTTGTTGTTGCACACACTATTGATGTTCTGCCAATTGATGATCCATCACCATCTATCACCGTCACACCCCCTTCGATGATCCATCGCCACATGAAAGGTTAGATCCCCCCCCATGTTCTTTGGCAACATCACCAGTTGAATAGACCTTGAGCTCTGTTCAATGAGGACGTTGAGAGGAGTATTTTCACCATTTGATTGTTAGTTTCAGTAATGAGTTGCCAGCGATGATGCTCGGTTTGGAGAGGAGCTTCGGATAGCTTTCCAGCTGATGGATCGGCAGAGCTCCATCAGAGGTCATCGGAACGAGGTCATCGAAAGATGCCAATTTTCAACAGGTGTCAGATTCCCATCGAAGAGTCGGTCGTGAGATCACGGCGGTATCTCTGAATTACAAAGGCACTTTGGTTTAGGAGTTATGGGGGCATCAAAAGAGAACATAGAATACATGGGTGTTGCATCTATAACGCATACAATGCATTTGGGTATGACGTGGATTACAAAACACGTACACTCAAACATTATCGTATAAGAACGTGCTAAGCTGATTTGAGCCATTCCAGAATTATCTCATTCAAACCATTGCCAAAATTTTCGTTGCTGAAAAAGAATACACAATAATGTTGGGCCATGAAAGAGGAGAGGATCAATGATCGATCACCCACCATATCTTGATCGATGAGGGAAAGTCGTGAGGTTGGTGATAGGCTTGAGCCAAGGTTTTATTCATGGGCATCTATCATCCATATTTGTGTTTTCACCACACATCAAATGGATTTGTAGTGCCTTATAATAGACTACTCGGATATGCCCATCAATGCTCAAGGAGAAATGACACTCATTAATTACCAAAATTAATCATGTTATTTATTAATTACCTTAATGAAAATATATTACCACTAACACATTTAATTACCAAAATGGGAATTTATTTCCTTCATTAAAAATTACCTATTATGAAGCACCATGGCCATTATACTAACATGTTCCACTTGAACATGGGGTTTGAATCAATATGTCAATGTCACAAGGTTTTGACCATTTCAAAACTTACCCGAACATGTACTACCAGTCATAAGCCATGCGATTTTACCCGCTATCCTGTAGTTTTGTCAGTCATGCTTACATTTCCATAATTTAGCCATGAGGTTTTTCTATGCTATCTTGCAGTTTTACCCTTTATCCCAACATATATTGATTTTTCATTAAGGGAGTCCATTTTCTATGGATATACTGCCACTATTTCATACTGGCAATCATGCTATTCATGATCTATTAACTACTATCATAGACTAAAGCAATATTTCTTTAGCTTTTAAATTACGTTTATAGTTCCCATGCCCATTCCAATATCCGATCAAAGTTTCATTTGAGTGCCCCCCAGAAAACTCGTGTTCCAGATGGTTAAGGCAACAAAATAGAAGGAATATTGGCCTCAATAAGATGCTTTTCTACCCCTCCTACTCTATCAAAACGATAAAAAAGAAAGATGGACTTGCTTCTTAATGAAGATCACAATTTTTATAAGAATAATTTTAACGCATTTGCGTCAATTCTAGGAATTCGAAGACATATCTAGATAAAAAATCAAAGTTTGAATGACTGCAATATTATTAAAATATAAAACATTATATTGACGCGGGACGGCAACCCTAAACTACGTGAATGAAGATGAAGTGCTATTTGCCGAAATTAAAATAAATTAATTAAGCAACAATTCTTAAAATAATCGTGATACCGTAGGGTTTCATAGTTCTCCACTTGAATGATCGCATTGGTTCAGGTAGGGTCCAGTATGTTGCGCTATATCCGTTAGACTCGCAGAAAGAGGATCCTAGAGATAGAACTCTAGCTGCTTCCAGATTAGGGTGGTCGCTCGCAGATCTAAGGTAGAATCATTGGTTCTTTCCAGGGTCTATAGAACCGGGTCGATTCCACGGTTCAGATTGGTGTATTGGCTCTGGTGAGATCTAGAGTTAGGTTTTTAGGAAAATCACAGGGTAATAATGGCTGAAATGGGTTTGATTGGTATCGGTACGCCAGCAAAAAGATAATCAGAGAGAAAATATATGATAGATAGAGATTGTGGGCTTCGCATCCTTGGCTTGACACAAATTCCTTCGCGGGAGACGAAGAATCGCTCTTCGAAGATGCACATCTCAAGCACAAAGCAATAGCCTTTTTTCATTAATCAATAATTAATTACAATGTCTTTTTAATGACCGTATATAGGAGGTCTCAAAACAAATACTTTCAAAAGGACAACTTTGCCCAAAACTATAATTTCCAACGTTTGGCGGAGCACACTTACGCGACAAATCGATATATATATATATATATATATCACATTAAGTTTTGGCTCACATTCGATCGATTGAAAATGACCTTCGATTGATCGATTGAGAAAAAAAATTCTCCAATATTTAAGTCCCCCATGTCCACAATCAATTGATCAATTGCATGAGATCAATCGGTCGATTGTGTTATGCTCCTTTATGCCTGGTTCTGATTTCCATTATGTTTCTTCCGACGTCAGTACATGTGATATGGTCCAAAGCCTATGTCCACGATATCGGCGTCCCCGTCAATTCTCCCTGACTGAAAAGGCTCCATCACCAATGAAGCGGAGTCGTGATATTGATTGAGCACGTCAAGGTCTAGGCGACGAACCTCGTCATCATTTATCCATGCGTTTTTAGATTCCGGCTTACCCATCCACTTCACCTAATACTTCTGAAATCCTCCACCATTGGTGGACACCACAAGATCATCTAGTATCTCTTCGATTACATATTTCCTCCACTTGCGTGGGGAAGGAAGCAGTAGAGGCTATAGGATTGGGATTGTGACCCAGGGGTGTTTGAAAGGGATTGCAAGGAGGTGAGGTTGAGCCCAGAGAAGGAACTAGATTCTCCACATTGAATGTTGAACTGATTTCAATATTCGGAGGAAGCTCAAGAACGTAAGCATTAAGACCACTCCTTGCCACAATTCTAAAAGGCCCAGTGCTGCGGGCTTGCAACTTCTTTGCGACTCCTGATGGGAATCGCTCAGGCCTAATCTAAAATATCACATGATCACCGATTTGGAATTCCTTGAAACGCTTATGCGCACCCGCCGATAATTTGTATTGTTCATTGTTTGAATTAATTTTTTGTCTAATTTTGGCATGCGAACTATGAATATGTTGTGCGAATGTATCTGCGAACTCAAACACTCGATGTGATGCAGACATGGGAACTAAATCTTTTTTTTATCAGTAATAACAATTATATTGATAACCAGCAAGACACTGAAAGGATCAATACAAGGACAACACAACCAAAAAAAGGAAAACAACAATAATTAAAAAAAACAAAGGACAAGGGCCCCAAACAGCCACAAAAGCAGGGACAAGCCAGCCGGCTGGCTGATTTGCCAAACCAACTCCCTATTTAACCCGAGCCAAGGGAGAATTGTCACCCCTAACTATGTCACCGCCTCTAGCGACCCAAAACCACATCAGATCTTTGACAGAATTCATAATCATCCCATAGGCCGACATTTACGCTCGAAAATCTGAATGTTTCTCTCGAGCCAGATGCACCAACATACCGCAAAGAAAGCCGCCTTCCAATAGTCACCTAGTTGGCCCTCAAAACTGACGGAAGACCACGCCAGGAACTAAAGGCACGCGATGAAGGGGTAACCCAATTCATACCAAAGGATTTTAGGATTACGCTCCAAATCTTGTGCGCAACCCAGCAGTGAAGAAATAGATGCACAGTGGACTCTTCCCCATGGAGGCACATCACGCAACTGTTGGGGATATCCTTCTCCTGCCAAATGAGCTGATCAGCCATTAGAGTTTTTTCTTTGAATAGCGTCTACGCGAAGAATTTCACTTTGGGCAGGATGGCCGCCTTCCACACCCCTGCTCCTTGAAATCCAATCAGCGGGCGGCTCGAAAGCATCCAGTAGTATGATTTGACGTTGAATCTGCCATCTTTGCTAGGACTCTAGACCTGCTCGTCCTGACCATGAGGGTTCCGAAGCACCTCATAGAGCAAGTGCAGCAGCTTAGAGAATGAGTTCATCTCGTCACCTCCCAGGAGCCTTCGAGTGGTGACATTCCAAAGTCTTCCTCCAAGGTCTCTGTGACAAATTCATCAATCAGCCCCATAGGGTTCGAGGAAATGGTGTAGATGTCGGGGAAAGACAATTTGAGAGTGTCGCACTTCGCCCATGTGCCCTCCCAGAACCGAATCCGAGTACCATAGCCCCAACTGAATCGCATCCCTCTAGCGTAAAGAGACCATTACCACAAATGCTTTTCCACCAAGCCAATGTGCCTGTGTGGACGGTAGTGTTGATGCCCCAATTACCATTCGATTGCCCAGACTTTTCGACCAACACAACACGCCAAAGGTTGTCGCTTTGGCCAACCATGCCAACTTGCCAGAACCATTTCCCTAGGAGCGCAATATTGGTTCACTTCAAATAACGAATACCAAGGCCACCACAACTTACGAGAAATTGACAGGTGTCCCAGTTGACAAGATGGCAACGTTTATCAAGACCCGACCCCTCCCAAATGAAGTTCCGTTGGATTTGCTCGAGCTGATTGATCATTCCTATTGGTCATTTGAACATGAACATATAGAAGATTGGTAGACTAAATAGGATTGATTTAACCAGGACAAGACGACCTCCACTGTTGAACAGTTTTTCCTTCCACGAAGACAACTGTTGTTCGAATCTTTGGATAACCAGATCCCATGCTCTAGCTGAAGATTGTCTAAGCCCGAGTGGCAGGCCCAAAGTATTTGATTGGTAACTTCTCGATCGCGCAGTTCACAGTAGTCGCTAAATCTGCCATCAATAGATCGTTGATCCCAATACCCGTAATCGCCAACTTGTGTAAATTAATACGCTGCCCCAAAACAGCCTCGTATACAAAAAGGACCTATGATAGGGGGGCCTATGACCATGTACGACCTCAAACGGACTCATGCCTATGAACCTATTGACGAAATTGTTATATGCAAACTCGGTAATTGGCAAGGTAGAATCCCAAGTCCTAATGTGATCACCAACAAGACAACGAAGGAGGATACCTAAGTTTCAATTGGTGACTTCGGTTTGGCCATCGGTTTGAGGGTGATATGCCAAAGAGAACTGTAACATGGTACCCATCATATGCCACAAGGTTTTCCAAAAATAGCTAGTGAACTTAACGTCCCTATCTGACACAATGGTTTTGGGCAGAACATGGAAACGTACAACCTCCCTGAAAATCAATTTGGCGACATGAGCCGCATCGGAGGTTTTAAAGTAAGGTATAAAGTGAGTCATTTTGGAAAAGCAGTCCACTACCACAAAAATGGAATCGTGTTTTCGTGGAGTCTTGGGGAGTCCGAGCACGAAATCTATGGAGATGCCTTGCCACAAGGTGTGTGGCACGAGTAACGGGGTGTACATGCTAGTATTTTGTTTACTCTGCTTGGCCATTTGACATGTACGACATTGTTTCACAACCTGAGAAACATCTCTCATCAAGCTAGGCCAGTAAAACATATCCTTTACGAGCACAATGGTCTTGTTACGCTCGAAATGTCAGACAATCCCTCCAACATGTAACTCCCAAATGAGGAAGTCACGCAATGAAGTGCGAGGGATGCATAGGCAATTGCCTTTCAACAAATAACCGTCTTGCAAGGGTATACTTGGAGTTAGTATTGATCGGATTATCAAGGAGAGCAATGTAATCCATCCCGAAATCTGGGCACTCGGGATACTCTTGTTTCAATTGCTCAAATCCGACGACCTTGGTGCTCATGATTTGCAAAATCACCACCCGACGACTAAGCTCACCAGCCGCTTTGTTTTCAACATCAGCCTTGTGCTTCAATACGAATGTGAACCCTTGGAGGTACTCGACCCATGTCCCGTGCCTCGGGTTCAGCTTCTTTTGGGAAGTAAGGGAGCGCAAGGCTTCCTGGTCGGAAAATAGCACAAACTCATGCGGTCTAAGGTAATGTTTCCAATACCAAAGGGATCGGACGGCCACATAAAACTCCTTATCAAAGGTGGAGTATTTTTGCGTCGCCTCGTTAAGCATTTCGCTAAAGTAGGCCACAGGGTGACCCTCTTGGCTAAGCACTTTGCCTATACTTACACCTGATGCATCACATACTACTTCAAAGACTTTAGAAAATTTTGGTAAAAGCATGACGGGTGCACTAGTCATTCTCTCTTTAATCTCGGCAAAGGCTTTCGTCACGGCTTTGCTCCATTTAAACTCTTTTTTTTCATGCAATCGGTGATGGGAGCCATAATGGTGATAAAACTTCGAATGAAGCGACAATAGAATGTAGCCAAGCCATGGAAGCTACGAACTTCGTGAATATTCTTAGGTTCGGGCCACTCCACAATAGCCTTTAACCTTTTCGGGGTCCGTAACCATCTCGTCGATTGAGACAATGAATCCCAAGAAGACAATGGATCGTTGCATGAATGTGCACTTCTTGAAATTCGCGTATAATTTCTCTCCCCTCAAAGTCTCACAAACCAACCTAAGGTGGATCAGGTGTTGCTCCTTGTTATGACTGTAAATCAAGATGTCGTCAAAATACACGTTGAGGAATTTGCCTAGGAACGGCCTCAACACTTGGGTCATGAGCCTCATGAAGATGCTCGGGGCATTAGATAGCCCAAAACTCATAAAGACCATCTTTGGTCTTAAAGGCGATTTTCCACTCATTACCGGGGCGGATATGGACTTGATGGTAGCCACTTTTAAGGTAGCCACTTTTAAGGTCTATCTTGGAGAAGATAGTACGCTATCATATCCAACATGTCATCAAGCCTCGGTATATGAAACTGATAGTTGACCGTAATCTTGTTAATGGCCCGACTATCCACACACATTCGCCAAGTACCATCTTTCTTGGGTGTGAGTAGTGCGGGTACGACACATGGGCTTGGACTCTCTTAGATGAACCACTTCCGAAGGAGCTCATCGACTTGTCGCGTTAGCTCGGCATGTTAAACTGGATTCAGCCTGTAATGGGGGAGGTTTGGTAGGGTTGATTCGGGAACTAAGTCTATGGCGTGCTAGATGTCACGCATAGGAGAGAGCTCATTGGGTAAGTCTTTTGGGAAGACATCCGCAAATTCTTTCAAAATTGGCTCATCCTCCTTATGGTATTCGCTCATATAGTCAAAAGCACGCTCGACGGTGATGACAACGTACACCATGCTCTCATCTAAAGACTCCGAACGGCTCACAATGTTGATGGTCTTAGATTGACCGCCCTTCTTCTCGACTTTGTTGGTCGATGGTGCTTTGGGAGGCAAGGGGTTTAAAGTGATTTTCTTGCCCTTAAACATGAACGTGCAAATGTTAGATCAACCAAGAATGGTCACATCCAAGTCATAGAGCCTCGACCTTCCCAAAATGATATGATCTGCATCCATCAACACCACATCACACCACAAGGTGTCTGAATACAAACCTAATTGAATCAGCACGTGACACCTTTGAGACACGGGAATGGATGAAGAGTCAACCCATACAACTTTGTATGGTCTTGGGTGAGCTTCAGGTGTAAGCCCTAAGCGGGTGATGGTGTGTGTCGACACCACATTGGTGTAACTCCCGCTATCCACGATAACCCTACAACTCCTCTCCACATTTGACGAAGGTGTGAAAGATGTTCTCCCTACGCCAATCCTCTTTCTCATCCCTTTGATGTTGTGTAAGGGCACACCTCACAACTAGAGCACAACCACTGCCATCACCTTCTTCATCACTAGGTGTGACATTCGGCTCGAAGACTTCTTCCTCAAAAATTCCATCATCCTCATCTCCCTCTCCTTCAATGAAAAGATTCCTTTGGTGATCTCTCATAGGGCATTAGGCGGCAAAGTGTCTCAACCCTTGACATTTATAACACTTGATTTGAGAATTGTCCCTCAAGGATTCTCCAACCACATCCTTTCCCTTGTCAAACTGCACATTGGTAGAAGTGGTTTGTGTGGGTTTGGGAGGTGGGTTTCTAGCACTAAGCCTCACCTCTCCGATACGATGTTGACCGGTATGGGATTCAGATCGCCTCACCACTGTCATTTTCAAATACCGTTCAAGGTCCTGAACAACAGCGTAACACTGTTCAAAAGTTTGAACGAGGTGAGAGATCAACTCTTTTTGTAAGTCAAATCGCAATTCGGTGCAAAATCTGGATAGAGTGACTTAAGGATCTTCGGATACCTTGGCCCTTATCATGTACTCTTCAAATCTGCCAATGTATTCGGTCGCGGGCATACTACCTCGGCGTAAACTCTGTCATTGATCAAGTAGGCGATGGTAGTATGATAAATGAACGTACTTCTCCATAAGTCATACCTTCATGTCCTCCCTACTGGTAGTGGGAGCACAACCTGTAATCATTCTTATGCGCTCGACATTGGCCCAAAAGGGTTGAGTTTGGCCGATGAGCTTCATCTTGGCGAGCCTAACACATCGCTCATCGCTAATGCCATACCACTCAAAATGTTGATCCATATCGGATAACCGATCAAGGAAGACTTTAGGGTTCATTCTTCCATCAAAGGTTGGAAACTCAACCCTAACATTTTTTAGGAGTTTCCTATCCAGATCGAAGTCATCTCATCTCCACGATGATCTACCCTATGGTTCCGATTCTGATCATTCTGATGACCACCGCGTTCGAAGTGTGGACCATCACGCTCATGACTTTGCTCAAGGTACTCATCAGCCCCTTCTAACCGATTGACTCGGTTTAGCAACCTACCATTGGAAGCCTCAAGGGTTGTTTGGGCTTGCTCTATGGCAGCCATCCGATCATTGATCACACTCAATTCAGCTTTGATGTCCTTAAGAGCATTGACAACCTCGCTCATATCCATGGAGATCATGGCTTACTACACGGGTTCTAAAGTGACATGCAATTATGAACCAACAATATGGGACTTTTAACAAACACTAGACGTGCACACAGATGAACGCAAATAAAATAAAATTTAATGAAATTAAAATGACATGCAATTGATACCCTAACCTAGAACCTAGGTTTTGATACCAAAACTGGCGCAGGACGGCGACCCTAAACTACATGAATGAAGATGAAGTGCTATTTGTCGAAATTAAACTAAATTAATTAAGCAACAATTCTTAAAATAATCATGATACCTTAGGGTTTCATAGTACTCAGCTTGGATGATAGCGTTCGTTCGGGTAGGGTCCAGTCCGTTGCATTAGATCCGTTAGCTTCGCAGAAGGAGGATCCTAGAGATAGAACTCTAGCTTCTTCCAGATTAGAGCGCTCGCTCGCGGATCCAAGGTAGAATCACTGGTTCTTTCCAGGGTCTATTGAACCGGGTCGATTCCACGGTTCAGATTGGTGTATTGGCTCTGGTGAAATCTAGGGTTAGGTTTTTAGGAAAATCACAGGGTAATGGCTGAAATGGGTTTGATTGGTATCGGTACGCAAGCAAAAAGATAATCAGAGAGATAAAAATGATAGATAGAGATTGTGGGCTTTGCACCCTTGGCTTCACACCAAGCCCTTCGCGGGAGACGAAGAATCACTCTTCGAAGATGCTCATCTCAAGCACAAAGCAATAACCTTTTTTAATTAATCAATAATTAATTACAATGTCTTTTTAATGACCTTATATAGGATGTCTCAAAACAAAAGAAAACCCTAAAACAAATACTCTAAAAAGGACAAGTTTACCCAAAACTATAATTTTCGTCTTTTGGGGGAGCCCACATATGCGACAAATCGAACGATCGATTGGGAACAGAAATTCACCAATATTTAAGTCCCCCCTGTCCACAATCGATCGATCGATTGCCTAGGATCGATCGGTCGACTGTATTGTGCTCCTTTATGCCTAGTTCGGCTTTCTATTTTGTTTCTTCCAATGCCGTACACGCGATATGGTCCAAAGCCTATGTCCACGATATCAGTGTCCCCGTCATATATGCCTTAATCTAATAATGTGTGCATGCTTAGCACTGGATCAGCTTTACTTAAGCTCACTTATCTTTCATTGCGCAACTTTACGCCATATTTAGCTTGGTCTATTCGGCTTGGTCTATCTCAGTTTGACTTGATCCATTTAAAGCCTCATATGCCAAAGCTTAGTGGTTCTAGGTTCCTTAATCGTGAAAATTTGAATCTTATACCCCAACATTTCATGCAAGTATATCACACCATATCCTACTAAAATAGACCAGCTCAGGCTTTACTTGTTGTGGCTCAGCTTGTCCCGACTTAGCTCAACCAGTTTGAGCAAGTCTCTTCCTCTCAGATTGTAGCCATGGCTAAATGTCAGTATGAAGCATGCGCAATTGAAGTAGCCCAACATAACACTTATCGTGGGTAACAGGCTGAGGAGATCAAACATGGTATCTAAACACAAAATCTTTGGCAAAGTTGAGACTGAAGATGTTGGAGAAGAACATTTCCTCCGTATTTGTTATTCTTGATGAAGAAGGAATGGATTTGGTTGGGACCGTATAGACTATAATATGTATTGCCTATGGTTAGAAAATAGGGATGGATCTTGAAATTACTCGAACAGTTATGTGGCCAAATTTTTTATGAACTTCAGATGTTTAGAAAATTGCACAAGAGAAATATCGCCACGCATACATGGATTGAAGCTCCCTCGTTTGGCTCAACCCATATCATTTTAGAGCACTTGATAGCAAGAAACAATTGCAGCAATCAACAATTGGAGATAGCTCCTTACAGGTAGTACTAGAGAACCAAGCGCGGTGTTGATTTTTCCCGTTGAATTTTCAGGTGAAATGGAGCTGAATTTTCTAGCAACAACCTCTACCTCTCTTTAGGTCGCTGCAGCTAGGCCCCAAAGCCGGATCGAAATGGGATATTCTTCTTGCATTGAGTTATCATTTTCAATGGATACAAGGACGCTAAGTACATTTGTTGCCTCTAAAGCTGTTTTTGGTCAACCATATGCACCCAACTCGGAAGGGAAATCTCCTAATAGATATGGCTAACCTACTGAAGTCGTGATTGATAAGTCCTGTTCTCCATTGAATAAATTTTGCAAACAGATGTAAAAGGGCTTTTGCAATATTTCAAAGAACAACAAAAATCTTGCAATCATATGTGAGGAAACTTTTGTTGCATTCGAAAAACATGACTGATCCAGCCCGTTTCGTTCCGGATTCTTTAGAGAAGGATTTTACCCTCCAAATCAAACTACTACCGAAAAGCTGAACGAGAAGGATGACGACCTTCTGGTTGGCATGCACAGGTCTTGTGTTATGCTGATGGAATCTTTGCCCCTTTGTTGGTATGGAGTCATGAGCCACAAGCCAATCTCCCACTAATCACGGTGGCAATGATCTTAACGTCAAAACAACCATAGCTCGGCGGCAATGATTTTCACGTCAAACCAACCATAACAGTCACATAAAGAGATTACGAAGGGATCGCCATCCATTGATTAGTGGTTGCCTACTGTGATTCTTCTGATCATCTTGGGCTTTTCAAGGGCACTTTTGTACACATGATCCCCACCCTAAGCATAAGTGGTTTTAATTTCCCTTCTTAATCCCCTCATACGTAAAGGTCATTTAAATAATATATATTAGTCGCAATTAAGAATATTTAATTGTGACTAATGTCAAACTAACCGCGGCGGTAAAGATCTTATTGCCAAACCAGCCATAGCTTTGATACCATTGATTGCACATAAACCGTTCACATAATGAGGTTACAAAGGGATCAGCATCGATAGATCGGTGGTCGCCTACTGTGGTTCTTACAATCCATATTGGCTTTTCAAGGGCATTTTTGTATGCAATCTTTTTTTTATTGGCAAAAGGAATTCACTAAAAAGGAGAAGGATACAAAAGCGGTTCAGCAAGGAGCTGAAGCCAAAGGGAGGGAAAAAACACAAACCAAAAAGAAACAGCCCCAAACCCAAAGGATTGAGAACAAACAAAGCCCGTGAACACTCATCCCTCTTCAATAGGAAAGAGGATTAAAAAGCAGGTTATCTTACTCATCAAAAAGATCTCCATCCACCCTGGCAACCCCACGACTATCAAACCTACTCCAACCAATTATAAAATCACGGACCATCTTCATGACAGACCTTTTGGTTTTCAAATCCGACGGACCACTTTTAATTTCTTTCAAGCCAAATGCCCTGAAATCTTTCTCCCTTCCAGGCAGCCATAAGCTGAACCCAATTACCAGGAATAACCCATTTTAAACCAAAACTAGAAAGAATGAGATTCCAGATTTCTCTAGCTACCGAACAGTGAATAAAGAGATGTCAGCAGTCTCCTCCACCTGAAGGCACATAGCACAGAAGTTATCCACACTCTTGCCCTTTTAATAAGCTGTTGACAGTCACAACTTGGTCCCAAGAAGGACCATTTGCGCATCACCAAAAAGCGCCGAACAAGAAAATTGTAGAAGAATATGGTCTATGACCATATATTCACATTTATTCTCCAAATTCTTCTATCAACCCAGATTGATTCTGTTTACCGTGCACAGCAAAGACATAAGCTCCCCATATTCCCCAATCTCATAAGCATGCTTATATAAGGCATAGGGGCGTGGCTGATCCAATAAGTGGCCTTAACTTTCCTTCTTAATCCCCTCATACATAAAGGTCATTTAAATAATATTAATCACAAATCACAATCAAGAGTATTTACAACACAAGTACTTACATTGTTGCATGAGGCCATTGTAGCCACATGCCAACAATTTCCATCTTCAAATCCCTTTGCAACATGCCCAACAATCTCCCACCCTCTCCCTCCATGACTTCCCCCTTTAGCTCTATATCTTGAATTTCTTCTAGTCCCTTTTCCTCTTTGTTATTGAATTGAAGACCTCCTCATTCCACTATTTGATTTCCTCCAATTTTGTTAGCACAGTGAGAAGGTAAAGCTCCGCATTCCGCAAAACATCCCATAATAACGCCAATTTATCACAAAACACTTTTGAATCCAACCATGTGGTTTCGAACCAGAAGGGAGGATCTGTGATTTGAAGATCTCATTATTCAAACTCTAGAATTTAGGGATAATTGCCTGGTTGGATAAGAGTCAAAAAGGTTTTTAACAAGTCACTTTGGCATTATACGAGACAAACTCATCATACTTGAGTTTGACGCGACCAAAGAAAAATGACGTTAGCTATCAGTAAAGGAACATGCACAAATCTAAACAACAGTGACAAGCTGATTAGCTAGCGCATGGAACATCTCGTGTATAGGATGGGCCACAATTTATCTATTTATATAAATTTGTGAGATGTTTCATTGGGAAGTTTAAGGCCAGTGGATGTCATCTCAAAATTGCAGTAGAGTTTTGAAAGTTAGTATTTTATAAGCCTATGATTTTTTAAGGGTGAATGACCAAGACTCTCCTCACCTACATGAATCAACTAGTCAAGCAAAATGAAATGTTGACCTTCACATATTTTCAAAGATCTTGGTATTTGTAAATGTCAATTTTGGAAAGGACTTTGTCACCAAAAGGCTCTTCTAAACTTAAACTATTTACTGACGACGGTGGCGCCCCATTAACAACTTTCAGATTCATAACTATTTATTAATCAGGCCCGGATTCCAGGTTCAACCTATTGGCCTAAAACCCATGTCAACAGTCGAGACTTAAGCCATTGCAGGTAGAAGCATGGATCAAAATATCGTCCGATACCGATACGTATCGTCCGATACGTATCGGTTTTGGAGGTCAGCGGTACGATACATAGGGTATGTATCGTACCCTATATAAAACAGTCAAATTATCGTCCGATACGGGCAAAATATCGTCCGTATCGTCCGTATTGGACGATAATATGAAATTATCGGACGATAATTTCAAATTATCATTCGATAATTTCCAAAAAATTAAAAACAGAAAAAAAAAAAAAAAAAAACTGAAATTATCGTCCGATATGAACGATAATTTCAAATTATCATTCGTATCGGACGATAATTTGGCGAATTTGAGATGCGATAATTTGAAATTATCGTCCGATAATTTGGCGAATTTGAGGTGGGGCCCAGTCACGTGGGTGACTTTTGCAACCTGAATTTGAAGTCGGGTTTTGGGTTTTTTCCCTTGCAAAACCAGGGAGCTCTTCTTCCTTTCTTCTTCCTTCTTATTCTTCATTTTTTTGCTCATTTCCACCTCAAATCGCCGCGGAATCGTACCAACAAGCACGAGATCAACGCGGAACGCACGTATTTTATCATTTTCCCATAGTTTTATTTCGTTTTAAAGCTTAAAATAAGGTAGATCTATCTTATTTAAGGGTAGATCTATTATAAATATAGTAGATCTACCCTTAAATATAGTAGATCTAGCCATTATTTGTTAGATCTACCATATTTAATGGTAGATCTATAATATTTAATGGTAGATCTACCCATAAATATGGAATATCTACCATATTTAATGGTAGATATTAAAATATTTAAATTAATTAAGGGTAGATCTACTTTATATAAGTGTAGATCTACTTTATTTAAGGGTAGATCTACCTTATATAAGGGCATCTACCTTATTTAAGGATAGATCTACCTTATATAAGTATAGATTTACCTTATATAAATGTATATCTACCTTATTTAAGGGTAGATCTACCTTATATAAGTGTAGATCTACCTTATTTAAGGGTAGATCTACATTATTTAAGGGTAGATCTACCTTATATAAATGTAGATCTAACCACAAATTTGGTAGATCTACCATATTTAATGGTAGATCTATCCATAAATATGGGTAAAAAATAATTAAAATCTTTAAATTATTTAAATTAAGAAGAGGGGAAAAATAATTTAAAATATTTAAAATAATTAAAATAATTATAATTATGGGTCACATGTAATCAATATGGGTCACATATAATATGGGTCACATATCATATGGGTCACAAATAATTAATAAAATAATGGGGTCAATATGGGTCACATATAATTTAAACTTAAAATTAATATGGGTCACATATAATTAAATTTATGGGTCACATATTAAATTATATGTGACCCATATTAATTTTAATAATAAATTTAATTATATGTGACCCATATTGATTATATGTGACCGCCACATATAATTAAAATAATTAATATTATGGGATATGTCCCATAAAATATTATAATAATATGGAATAAATTTTTAAAAATTATAATAATATCAAATAAATATTAAAAAATTATAATAATATCAAATAAATATTCATAAATTATAATAATATCAAATAAACATTCAAAAATTATAATAATATCAAATAAATATTCATAAATTAAAATAATATCAAATAAACATTCATAAATTATAATAATATCAAATAAATATTCATAAATTATAATAATATCAAATAAATATTCATAAATTATAATAATATCAAATAAATTTGGTAAAATATAATATAATCTTTTAAAAATTAGAATAATATAAAATAAAATTTCAAATGTAATCTAAATTTGATAAAAATTAGAATAATATCAAATAAATTTAATAAAATATAATCTAATATTTTTAAAATAACAATAATTAAAAAATAAAATTTATTTTCAAGTGTAAATTAGATGTTTACTTTAATGCAATCGTTTGCTCATTCATGCAGGTGAAATAAATAAATATAGTACGATCGACAGATCCAGCGTGGCAATATGGTACAGCAATAGATGGTAATAGACTTCAGATACAATGTAAGCTTTGTGAAAAAAAACTGCTAGGAGGAGGTATCACACGGTTAAAGACATCGGCTCACGTAAAGGAGAGACAAGAGGTGTCCCAGTGTACCCAGAGAAGTAAAAGAAAATATCGAGCTAGTTTACAAGCGGAAGGAAAGAAAAAAAGTGAACCGATCGTGATAGGGAAATGCATGAGAGAATCAGGAGGCCAGATCCAGAGTTTACATCAGCTGCACCTGAGGATGATGAGGATGAGGATGAGGATGAGGATGAGCAGATAGCGAGGGCTATGAGAGAAAGTGTCATAGAAGCACAACAGCGGCGAGATCAGGAAGAAGCCGATTATCGGTTTCAGTCCAAGTTGAGGGGCCCATCCATGCCTGCTACCGGTGGTGGATCTAGTCATAGGCCATATGTTGTTGAGGATGATGAGGATGTTGAGCAGACCATCGTGAGGTCAAGATCCTGAGGATTATAGTCGTCTGCTAGAGGTCAGACACCCCATGGATCCATTCATGTATCGTGACCGAAAACTCCAAACAAACCAAATTGAATCTCACTTACAAAATAGGGAAGAAGCTTGAAAATCCATTGCCAAGTTTTTTATATACAACCACATTCCAGCTAAGCAGCAGTAGTCAGTCGCATTTCAAAAACATGATTGATACAAGTGCAGAAGTTGGTCTAGGAGTTAAAAAGCCTTCTCCATACGAGATATTTGGGCCCTTACTAACAGATGAGTACGATGAGATAACTACCTATGTACAAAGCTTTGAGGATGTATAGGATGAGAGAGGTTGCACAATTATGTGCGATGAATGGACTGGTCCCACAAAAAAGAGTTTGATCAACTTTTTGGTTTACAGCGATGCCGGGACAGTATTTTTGAAATCAGTTGATGCTTCTAGACACGTAAAGACTGCTGACTACCTCTTTAAACTAATGGATATGGTAGTTCAAGAGGTTGGAGAGCAGCGGGTTGTGCAGGTGGTAACAGACAATGCGACAAATTACAAAGCCGCTGGATTAAACCTAATGACAAAGAGACGTCACCTGTACTGGGCCCCGTGTGCCGCTCATTGCGTGGACTTCATTCTTGAGGATTTAGAAAAGAGAAGCAAGGCACAGGCAACTATTCAGGATGGAAGAACGATTACTTCCTACCGCATAACAAAGGATATGAGAGCCTTCACGAACAATGAGTTGCTCGACCCTGACACATTACGCTTTTGCAACACAGTTCTTAGCCCTACAGAGTTTGGCTAGATATAGGCGTGAGCTGAAAAGCATGGTGTTGTCGGAAGAATGGAATCAACATGAAATAGGACTCCCACGAGCAAAGAGACTAGCTTGCACTGAAGTTGCTGACCTGATCTATAGCAAGCAGTTTTGGGCAGATGTCGACCACCTGATCGCCGTCACTACCCCGTTGGTGCAAGTGTTGAGATTCGTTGATGGTGATGAGAAACCAACGATGGGATACGTTTATGAGTCAATGGATAAGGCAAAATTGGCTATAAAAACCAAATGCCCCACAAAATATAAACGATACTGGGCGATTATCGACAAGAGGTGGGATGCACAATTTCACCAGTACTTGCATGCAGCAGGTATAACATGTTGCACAATTATGTAGTGATTTTTATTTATTTATTCATTGTTTTCATATACTGATGAAATTGCTCATATTTGATGTGTAGCACACTACTTGAATCCAACCTTCCAAAGATTATCGACGCGATGAGTGACACTGATGAAGTGTATACCGGTTTGCTCAATGTAATCCAAAGAATGCTCCCTGAGTTGGCGGACCAAGGTCAAGCCATAAGAGATGTGAGTAATCATAGTATCATACCTTATAACTAATAAGTCAAATGTCATGTGATATTATCATCTATTTATTGATATGTGCCTTACTGTGTTTCATCTTTATAGATTGACATGTTTCACAAGAGACATGGGTCATTTGGGACCCCGTTGGCGCAATCCCAAATTAAACACGACAAACCCGCTGATTGGTGGATGCATTATGGAGGTGATGGTCCGATATTGAAGCGGGTAGTAATGAGGGTATTGTCGCAAACGTGTTCCTCGCCAATCATCGGAATTGGAGCACTGTCTCATTCATACTAAGACAAGGAATAGACTAACTATGGACCGATTGAAAAAGTTAGTCTACGGCCACTACAACATGCGATTAAGGGTCAGGAATATACAGAGGACCAACCGTGGTAAGCAATTACATGAAGTCTTAGATCCTTAATTATATGAAGTCTTACTTACATATTATACTAATTCATCTATCATATTCTACCTTGCAGACAGTGAATATTTTGATCCCATCCAGTTGGATTATATATTCGAGGAGGATGACCCTTTGAATCAATGGATCGAAGAGAGAAGAGCCGCCTTGAATACCGAGAGCACCGAATGGACAATCTTTGAAAAGAGAAGTGAGCAAAGAAGCTTCCCAACCAGCGAGGCGGAAAAGAAGATTGAATCGTCATTCAGTGGTTGGATCTGATGACGAAACGTAGCCCGGTAGTGATGATGGGAGTGGTGAGGATGATGGTGGAGGGCATGATGGTGGAGGGGACATTGGCACTAGTGGTGGAGGGGAGGATGCTGGTACCTCTGATCCTTATAGAGATATGGCGGCATGAGACGATGACTCAACACCGTTAACACAGTTCGACACTCCTACATTTAGAATGGGAGGGGTTGAAGGAAGAGGAGCGTCGGAATCATATCAAATACCACCACCACCACCACAAGGTCCACAAGATGATACGGATATGGGTTATATGACTTCTAGCTTCGGGGGATTCAGTTTGCAAAATACCGAAGATTCAGCAACTAGTAACCCATACTACCAGCCACAACAAACCTACCCGGTGCCATATGACTTCGTTGGTCAGATTTTTGGAGGACCAGCCTTTACGTACTACACTGAGCCATATTTATTCGCTCTGACCTCGGTTTCAAGGGGCACATATGATCATGGGTATCAATATGGCCAACATTATAGGCAAAGGCCTAAAGCTCAGACCGATGGCGATGACGATGATGATCATGAGGGCCAAGAACCACCACGAAATTCAATGTGGCTCTAAAGTAAGTTTTCCATGTACAATTAAATTTATTTTTATCAACATAGCTATTAATTTTGACAATATATAATTTATTTCTGTCAATATACATTGTAATTTACTTTATGCGTGATTGCGTGTCTGCATCGATCAAATTATGAAATATTGTTAATAAAATAGGCATGTGATCAGCTGGTCGAAAATAATGTTAGAAGATCTATTACATTAAGTCAAAATTGTGATCTTAAGTCAAAAATAAGTCACAAAATAGGCATGTGACTTGGGTTAAGTTACAAAATAGGCATCTTACTTATATATTCATCTAAATAATGCATCAAATAAGTTAAAAATAAAAGCAAAAATAGTTGAAATAAATACAAAATAAATAAAGTTAATTTTTCAGATTTTTTAGGATTTTTTGGGATTTTTTTTTTATTTTTCCGGTTTTTTGAATGTATCAAACCGATACATTCAATGTATCGGACGATACCCGATACGTATCGCCCTGGAGGTCAGGACGATACGTATCGGTTTTCCGGTTTTTTGACCCATGGGTAGAAGCCAACAGCACATTCAAGCATCCTACACCATTTGGAAACCTATGTAGAGTAGTGAAGGAGATGGGGAATTTTTTAAAGGAACAAAGAGAGAGTAGTAGTAGAGTACCTTTTTCCAATTTCTATTGTGAATAGAAACCATCCAAACCACATTTTCAAGTTTTTTGCGATTTTTTAAAAATGAGTTTTTTCGTCACAATTTCTTGGTTCATCCAAACTGACCATTATTAATAATTTGATGTTGTTTTTATTTCGGTTGTCGAATTATAAAGCGTGGGGAGGAAGGTATTTGAAAATTAGTACGCATGAGTAGAAGCTCTATTTGAGATAATAAAGGATGCTTAAGGAGACTTATAGAGATTTGTAATTAGGTTGGTAAGTTAGAGTCTTAGAGAACTATATAAGAGTTGCAGCAGAAGTATACTAGCAGGGACACCGACATTGTAGACATTGGATACGGACCGTTTTGCGTGTGCCGACGTTAGAAGAAGCGGAATGGAGCGTAAAAAAGAAGAAAAGAAGAATTTGTGCATCTCGATCGATCGAATCCCTGCTTCGATCGATCGAAGCCCTATTTCGATTAATCGGCGGCGGCGAGAAAAGGATTTAACTCTGGCGTATATATATATATATATATATATATATATATATATATATATATATATATATATATATATAATTCGATCGATCGATTGAGTACACATTTCGATCGAACGATTTAATTTCGACCGATCGAGTACCACCGTCGATAGATATATAAGTCGATCGATCGAAATAAGGCTTCGATCGATAGAAATCGCGCGAGAATGATTTTTTTTTAGAATCTGAACTTAAGTTTTAGGGGCAAATTTGTCTTTCTATTATGTTTATTTTCCTTTTAGGGTTATATTTTAAGACCTCCTATATAAGATCTCTCCATAAACAATGTAATTAGTTTTTTTATTAATGAAAATGAGCTTTTGCTTGCTTGAGATAAACGGTTTCGGAGAGTGAATCTTCGTGTCCCGAGAAGGGTTTGGTGTGAAGCCCACAATCTATATCCTATCTATCTCTTTATCTTTTTATTTCTTTCTCTGCCGTATTTTGATCCCACAAACCTTAAATCCAGCCGTTACCTTTTCCAAAATTCCCAAAATCAGAACCATTGATTCAAACCAATCTCATAAATCCCTAATTCAGTCATCCAACCAGAAATACCCCGAAATTCAAAATCCATTGATCCATCAGAACCATTGAATCGATTTGATTCAAACCCTAGATCTCATACGAGCCACTAATCAACCCGAATCAGAACCCCTTGGAGGACTCGTGATTCCATCATTGAATCCTGAGTGACGCCCTAATCTGGAAAACCTAGAGTTCTACCTCTAGGACCGATCTGCACTACAAGGCTAACGGATCTAGCGCCCAGACTGGACCCGATTCGAACCCCAATGCGATCTTTCACATGGAAAAAAATGAAATTCTAAGGTATTCGTGTTACTTTTGGATTCATTGTTTAAAAATAATTTAGTTTAATTTCGGCAAGTAATTAAATCATCGCACACACGTAGTTTAGGGGTTTTGTCCTGCGTCGTATACTAATTCTGAATGGCTAGGGTTATTAATTGAATTGCTATTTTGGTAATGGAGTTGGGGCTCATAACTCATATACCCAGGTTTTTAGTTCCTAGCTCTCTTTCTCTAGTTATTCAGGAAAACTTGGTTGGATTGCATTTTTCTTTTTGCATGCAAGAACGTCATTATCATCATCATCATCATCATCATAGCCTTATCCCATCTATTTGGGGTTGGCTTTGAAGTCCTATTTCTTCACTTGTTTCTAATCAGCTTTAAGCTCTCTATGACTTCGCAATCCTTCATGTCCCTTCTCACGCCATCTTCCAAGTTTTCACTAGTCTTCCTCTTCTCCTACTTCCATGTGCTTCTAGGGTCTCAACCCTTCGCAAACGGTCTGCTTTTGCCCTTCGATGAACATGTCCAAACCACCTTAAGCAATATTTCATAATTTTTTCTTTTATTAGTGCCACTCTCAAATATCCTCTTATGTACTCATTCTGAATTTTATCCTTTCTTCGTACTCCACACTTCCATCTCAACATACGCATCTAGGTCACATTGTGCAAGAACATGTATAAACTAATTAATTAATTTGCAACACTATTACAACAAAATCCAGCAGATTCACAGAGCTCGATCCAAGTTGGGAGGCATCATGTGACAACAAATATAACCTAACTGCTACTAAATTAGATTAAGACTACTCTTGAGGGGCTTGTTACTGAATTAAACCACACCTTCCCACTTTCAATCAAATTTCACTGAAACACTGATCAGATACTTACGGTCTTAAAAAATACAAATCAGATTTTATGACAACTACAATAAAAAATCAAGTATCAATATAAAAAACTCATAATAGTAAGAGGAATTATTCAACATAGAAACGTACAATTTGCAGATTTTCGAGTAATCGCGAGAGAGGATGCTGTAGCCAGTAGACATCCGAGTGTCGGCGGCAATGACACAGTAATCGGATCCTGCGATAGCAACGCAAGTTCTGAAGAGAAAAAAATAACGTGTGATTAATCATTACAAAAATAAAAAAATTCAAATACATCTGCAGAATAAGATTAATAATAAATAAATAAATATAGAACAAGATCTGAATGTTCGGATGGGGTGGGAAAATCTTACCCTCCGTTGTTATCATACGGTGACCAATTTGCTTGCTGCTTCGTAGCCATTGATTGAAGAAAGGGAAGGCCAGCCACCGTGCTTGGTTTTATATCTCTCTTAAGATAATCGCTATTGCCTGTTAAGAAAATAAACTGAGCACACCAAGGCGCGTGCCGCGTGATGAAGCCCATAAACGCGCAAAAGCCCTGCTCTTAAAATCTGTGTTAGCAATCACACGATATCATCGGACCGCACAGATTTTGATGCCTCTAAAAAACGTTGACTCACTTAGTTTGAGCTGTACCTTATACGACTGTTTTTTGGTTATACGGGATAGACCGCCCATTGTGGCCATGAAAACTTAGTCGTATGGAGGATTAGTTTTTGGTACAGCATACTATGAGGAGACCCACACAAACGTCTGGAGCAGGCATGGGATTATAACCCACGACATGCGTGCGGCACCTAACGTCCCATGCTAAGTCAGCCTATCTCACAACCCAGCAATGCTATGCAGATTCTCGAATGCTACAAAGAGTGTGATGGTTGGCATGATCAAGTTTCACCTTGCCCCCTTCGTTAGGACTTCACCTGCGAAGCAACGCAGCAAGTTAGAGATGACGGAGAATGCGAGGGGCAGGGACACGTAATTGCAAAGCTCCCTTTGAGCGAGAAGTCACACCGCAGGGACGGTTGAAAACCACTCAAAACACGATAGCCCTAGGACACACGACGCAACTAGAGCGACCAAGTATCAAGCTTGACTCAGATGCAGGAGTTCAAGCCCACAAGGCTATCGCACGTATTGGGTGGGGGACCCATTCAGGCTAGCACTCATGACACACGCCTCCCGCCCGTGGCACACAGTGCCATCTTCACCCCAATACGCCCCAACGTCTTGCACATCTTCCCCCATGCGACCATGTCACGACCGTGACGCGGCCTTGTCGCGACCGCATCATGCCACAAGGTCCCGTGCCCTCTGGCACCAAGATGTCGCATGCCCCCGACATCAAGATGTCGTGTGCCTTCTTGACATCACATCGTGTGCCCCTAACACCTGAAAGACGAGAGGCCTTACAGCTGGCCGCGCTGCGCCTCGTGACCCCATCATATATTGCTCAATTGGTAGCTTATATTCAACCTAAGTGATAGCTTAGTGTACCACTTGGAATGGTGCATGAGTTCCTTCATCAAATATCAACTCTTTTATGAGCTAAAAGGAGTTGAATTTATCTAGAAATTATAACTATTCACAATTATTTGTATTTTTTTAAATGAAGGATTATCATTGATGACTCATGGTATGACATTTGACATAACCTTGAAAATCACAAGATTCCTAAACTTATGAGCTTTTTTATATATCTATGTAATGTGGAAATTTATGCTCTCGTTAAACAAACTGCATGGGTTCACCTTTCTCACCTCCTAATCCCTCAACATTTAAGCTGCGAATGGCATAGGTCTTTTGTTAGCCCCTGTCATAGCAGAATTTATCTGCTTTAGTTGGTTCTCATTCTCTTTTTTAACTTCCTGTAAATGAAGATTTGTCTACTCTAACAATAACCTCTCATTTTCTTTTTTAACTTCCTGTAAATGAGGATTTGTCTGCTCTAACAACAACTTTTCTACTCTCTACTAACTCTCTACCGGAGCAAATAAAATCTGCTCTAACAAGAAATGCGTAGAGAGGAGGGTAGAACTATTGAACTGGTAAATCTTGCATAAAATCTTAATATGCAAGGAGTTATCAAGGAGAAGAGTACCTGCTAAAACAGGTAGCAGGTTGTTAATAAAGAGGATGGGAACCTGCTAAAACAGGTAAACTCTGCTATGACAGAAGCTAGCAGAGAGCTATGTCATACGCAACCTTAATCTCCTGCGGTCCCACTCAGGTAGACTTTCCCATTTCTAGCACTTTCAAATGGTCAATGAGGCTTGGTCATATACGAGTGATCATGAGCAAATTGGAGCTAAAGGGCAATCGGGAATGATAATCGTGACCTTACTGATTAGCCATCAATAATAAACATTAGATGACTAAAGATTTCTCGTTGTAAATGAAATCCAGCCATCTTTTATTTGCCAATTGTCTCATTTCCTATAGAATTTTTTCAAAAAAAAATAATAAACTTGCTTTTAATTTTCATGAATTTTCCAGTTTGTAGATTATAAGGAGTTCAAATAACAAAATACATAGAATCAGGGTTAAATTACTTTGATTTATTGTTTTTGTTAATTATCCTTGGATCAAGGTTCGGGCATAATTCTACTAATTTTATATAAACTTATGAAGAAGGTAAATGTCTCAATATTGTTGAAGTTTTTAATATTATTAATGATTTTACATTAATTTTTATATAGTCATTGTATCCGATCATTTATTATTATTATTATTATTATTTGCATATCATGATGGTTGTGTGTGTTCATTTTGCATATATCATAGACATAATAACTAGGACATATATGCTTGATGAATAACCTTTTGCTTGTAGCTTTTATTATGTGTATGATGTAGATCACCCTTAACGTTGGATGGTGCATAGCGATGAGACTGCACACAATAAGGTGTGTATGCTTTCCTCGGCTACACATGTGATCAATGTGTGGTATTTAGGAGATCGGCACATTCCACTAATGATGTCAATAGTTTCCTAATTCGGTCCACACTATAGTGCATGGCTCGTATCACACATTGGGATGCAAGTTTTGAATCGAACACCAAAACCAAATTAAAAACTAAGGGAACTGAATCAGATCGAATAACACCGAAACTCGACACAAATTGTACCGAACCGAATTTTAATTCGGTTGTTTCTGTTTGGATGGCTTGAAACAGAAAACAGAGGGAGTAGGTTGAATAAATCGAAAAAAAATCAGAAGAAAAACCAAAAATCGAAAAAAAGTACCCTAAAATAGGTATTTTACCTAAACCGACTCGGTTTCGATTTCAAAAAATAAAATGAACCGAACCGAATGAGTTTTAGTTTCGGTTTGGGGTATACCGAATCGAACACCGAAAAAATTAGGTTCAAATCGGTTCGGTACACTGAACCTGCATCCCTAATCACACATGATTGAGACCATGATTTATATGAACAATGAGATTATTATACTTATTTCATTTTGTCATGAGAGTCATTCTAGTAGGAGACTCTTGTACCCCTAAAAACCTTTTGCTTTATTAGGAATTTAGGAGGATATGATTTAGTGGCATTACTTTGTTCGTAACGTGAAGGCCATGGTGATATGACTAGGTTACATAAATTTTGAAAATGTGGTTAAGTCATGCCAATTGGTATAATCCAAAGAGATGATCTTATGGTATCATATTAAAATTTAAATACTGTGATGCAACAACAATTGATCATGCTTGATATAAATATATATATATATATATATATATATATATATATATATATATATATATATATATAAACCCGTTGATTTTGTTCTTCTCATAATATATGAACTCGTATTGTATTTTACAACCATTGCTAAACTTTAGGAGCATTGATGATAGAAAAATAGTAGCAACGGTTATGCTTCTAGTGTAATAGATAAACATCCTCGAAGTGAAGACTTAATTAGTTTTCATTTTATAATTAGAATTAGTTTGTTTTGTTCAAATTTTAAATAATTTAGGAGACATAAAGTTTAGGGAGTCATTACTTGCACATGGTTTTCATGTGATTGCACCGGATTTAAAAGAAAGACTTTCAAGTTAGGCGACTTTTATTATATGAAAATGCCATCTAAGCCGTTTGATTTGAAGGTCATGATTTAAAGATATCAATTGAAAAAGATTAGAACAAAATATAAATTTCATCATTTAATTAAATAAAGTCAAAGGCTATTATATAGTTCAATAGTTGACCACAATAGATCATATGACAAGTATAGTGTTTTGCTCCAATTTTATTTACTGGAGATCTATTGATCATGTACTTCAAATCGGACGGATCATATTGTATTTGTACATATCACATGTCCCAAAAATATCTACTCTTTCTTTAAATTCGGCGCAATCACTTGAAAATCGTGTGCAAGTAATGGCTCCCTAAAGTTTATTGGCATTTGATTTTTTTAGAGCTATTTGGCATATGATGATGCATACCCAAAATCATGACAGCAAGCTTAAATAAAAAAATAAGTAAAGTGGAGTAGAAGCTTTGAATGGATTTGATGTTGGTTTTGTTAGAAAATATTACGATAAGAAATCCGAAAATGATAAAATGGCAAGAGAAATTGGACTCAAAGCACGTAGTCGCTAGTTTTAAAACACTATTTGCTCCCTACTCGAGTAAATCCTTAAGTTTGCAAAGGGGTTTCAGTGAGACATTTTCAGGATACAACGAGCTCAATCTCTTGGATGTAATTCGTTACTTTGTAATAGTACAAGATCGCCTCAGAAAACTCAATCTGATGAAGTACCAATTAAAAGAAGAAAGCAAGAGAATTCTCAAATCTGTATGCAAGAAAATTCGATGGATTTCAGAGTATCTAAATTTATGTTCAGAGGTCTCCTTTTATAGATCTCAAGTATCTTTTTAATATGACAGTTAGACCAACAATTATATTTTGGACGGCTTAGATCTTTCAGAAATCTCAACCGCTCCATCTAATGACTATATGAAACGTTATACATTTTTGAATTGAAATTTCAAAAGTTGCAAACTTTTATAAGCGGTTATGAAACGGTTAGGTCTAATGATTAACATTTAACTAATTTGTTTGACTTAATAGAAACAAAGTAACTCACTGATTAGTAACCCATTAGACCCGACCCATGAATAATTTGACTGCTGAATCTATCCGCTCAAACAATCAAACTTATGTTGAGCTCCTAAGGAGCAGGGTTCAATGCAAATTCCGTGCGCTTAAAACCCCAATGTGCCTAAACATCAATCGTCACGCACACGCGCGCATACACTAAGGCAGCGGCTTGCAGCTAGGCACGCTCTTCTCTTCTTATTGTCAAACAATAATAGAATGTAGGGGTGTTATTGGGTCGATTCTGATCGATTTTAGGGCAAAACCGAAACCGAACCAATAACTATCGATTTCTATTTTATGAAACCGAAACCGAACCGATAAGGTTCAAAATCGAAACCGAACCGATAGTTATCGGTTCGGTCGATTTTTGGTTTCTGAATCTCAATTATTTATTTATTTTTTATTAGGAAGTCATTGTCAATTCATAAGGGTCAGATCACTGAAGACTCTGTAGGTTATTGCCTATATTGCTAATTCACTATTAACTATCCAAAAGTAGGTGATTGATTGGGTGGCTAAAAATATTTCCAATAAATTAATGCACCAATTGCCTATATTGCTAATTCACTATTAACTATCCAAAAGTAGGTGATTGATTGGACAATCAAGATTAGTGGATATTTTCTATATAATTTTGTTTTAAATAAAAAATAACAAATATATCATTAGAGAACAATTCAGGAAACTAAAATCCAAAATGCAAAACCCCAAACTCAAATCAACACAAAAATACAAACTACAAAGGGAGTCATAAGAAAACCAAAAATCACAAATTTAAATACACTATACATAAATCACAATTAAACAAAATAGGGCCTTAAAACCTCGTAAATACACATCCTTTAAACTCATTACCACTCCCCAAAGCCTATAACTTAAATGGTTCTTCCAACAATAGAAAAATACATAAAAATATAAGATTTCAAAGGAGAAAAACATACTTCTTTGTTTTCAACCTAAATTTTGTATGCATTATGCACATATGTAGCCGGGTAGCACCACTATCAGTTTCTTATCGGTTCGGTTTCGACTTTTTAACCTTAAAATCGAAACTGAACCGATAACTATCGGTTTCTATTTTTCGAAACCGAAACTAAACCAATATGCCCCAAAACCAAAATCGAACCGAAATTCGGGTCGATTTCAGTTGGTTTTGTCGGTTTAGGTCAGTTTTTGCACAGCCCTAATAGAATGTAAAAAGTTCTATATATAGCATGAACCATTTTTGACATTTATCAATATAAGACTATTTATTTGCATACAAAAAATGAGAACTTTTATTGTCTAAAAACTAACTCACAAAACTAAATAAAAAAAATAAAGTTTTATTTTTATTTAAAATATTTAAAATATTTATTATATTATAAAATAATAAATAAATATAAGAGGTTTTATATGCAATCTATTTAAGTGTTTTTCAGTTCAAGCATCCCAGTTTAGAAGAGACTCTAACTCAACAATAGTTCAATCATTTACAGTAATGTCATCCAGACATATGTATTTTTTACGATCAATCATTTAAATGCACTTTGAGGTCCATTATATAGATGAGACCCAACTGAAGAAATGTTCAATTGTTTTCATTAATACTTATCATCACATGTAAGGATTCCCTCCAACATCTCGTTGAAGTTTGTAGAAGAAGTGTTATTTTTTAGGACTAATATTTTTTTCATTTGTCAAATCATCATTACGTTAAGATGAGTTTGTAATTTTAAGGAGATAGAAATGGATATAAATCTTTCAAACAAGCGTAACTTATGTGCTTGATGCTTCAATTGAGATCAATGATTTTGAAATTGTACACATATATAATATAATAGTATGAAATGCAGGGCTAACTTATGTGCTTGATGCTTCAATTAAGATGAGTGGTTTGAAAATTACACGGATATGCATTATATTAGCATTAATTGCAATTATTATTTTGTTTGTTATTTGCTTTTTTATGGTTAAATTATTTATTATATTTATTTATTAGTTTAGAATATAATAAATATATTAAATAATTTTAAAGAAATAAAATTTGCTTTTGATTTCTTTCTCAGTTTTGTGAGTTAGTTTTGAGGCAATAAGTATTCTCATTTTTATATGCAAATGAATAGTCTCACATTGGTAAAAGTAAAATGTATCTAGGCTATATATAGAGCCTTTAATCTTCTATTATTATTTGACAATAAGAAGAGAAGAGTGTGCCTTTGCAAATGAAGTCGTTGCTCGCCGCACGGCGTGTGTGTAATAATTGGCGTTTTAGCGCATGCATCGTCGCAAGGAGAGATTTGACTTTTTGACCAGGTAGATCCAACGATCAAATTATTTATGGGCCGGGTCGGGCCTAATGAGCCACAAATTAGTGGGTCAATTCGGTTCTATTGGGCCAAACGGATTGGTCAAATGTTGACCATTGGACCCAACCGTTTCATAACCGCTTATAAAGGTGTGCAACCGTTCGAATTTGAATTCGAAAAGTTACAACCTTTCATACAGCCGTTGGATGAAACGGTTGAGATCTTTGATAGATTTGAGCCGTCCAAAATATGACTGTTGGTCCAACAGTCATATTGAAAATTCTATAAAAGGAGGCCTTAGGACACAGATTGAAAGACACTCTGAAATCCATCGGGTTCCTTGCATAAACTTGAGAATTCCTCTTGTTCTTCTTTTGGTGGTACTTCATCGGATTGAGTTTTCTAGGGCAATCCTCTACTGTTGCAAAGTAACGGACCGCATTCAAGAGATTGAGCTCGTTGTATCCTGGAAACATTTCGTTGGAACCCTTTTGCAAACTCGAGAATTTATTCGAGTAGGGAGCGAATAGCGTTTTAAAAATAACGGTTACGTACCTCGAGCCTAATTCTCTTGCCCATTTCATCATTTTCGGATTTCTGTTCCTATTGATTTCTAACAATATTTTCATGAATATGCCAAGTTGTCATCTTTTAGAGGGCATTAAGGTTGTGTATGGCATAGCTCTCTGCTAGCCGCTACCATAGCAGAATTCGTCTGCTTTAGTTGGTTCTCATTCTCTTTTCGAACTCCCAACAAAGAAGGATTTGTCTGCTCTAATAGCAACCTTTATGCTCTCTACTAACTCCCTACCAGAGCAAATAAAATATGCTCTGACAAGTGACAAGGAGTGAGGAGAGAGGAGGGTAGAACTGTTGAACATGTAAATCTTGTATAAAATCTTGTTATGCAAGGAGACCGACCAACTCCTATTATTTATTTTATTTTTTTTTAAAGGAGACCGACTCCTATTATCGGCTTTACCTTGTTGGATTTTTTTTTTTTTGCTTTAAAGGCTATTATATGTCAAAATATGATATTTGTAAATGTCAATGCCCCTGCAATCTATTTATATCAACTTTTAATGCTGAGAGATCAACTTCAATAGATGCAGTATGATGAAACCAGTGATAGCCTATTAACTTGTATAGGTGTGGGCCAAGAGTTTTAAATCCAAGCGATTGTGTTTTTAATGTAATTACTTATGTCAAATATTATATGGGTAGAGGTAGTCTGGTATCAATGACCATGTAAGTTTATCAAGTCCACATCATAGTCACCAAATCGAGGTTTGGCAGTAGTTCGGTGAGGTTAAAATCCAAAAAAATCAAGTAAATTCGGGAAGTTTAGAGAAATATTTGGAAGAAAATTCGGTGAGAAAAATTTTAAAATAAAAAAAAATGATTTAAAATTATAAAAGAAAATTAAAAAATATTAAAAAAACTAGTTTGTCACAATTTTTTGAAAAAATTGGAAATTATTTGGGAATAATTCGCAAATTATTCGTGATTTTTTGTGATCAAGCAATTTTTCGAAAAATTCACAAATTATTCAGGAATAATTCGAGGGACCTTAAGTTCACGAATTATTCACAAAATTTTCAAAAATCCGGAGATTTTAGTGACTGTGGTCCACATTAGTTTGTTGCCATGTGGCACCGAGTCACATTATCGAGTGCCACATAAAGGAGTGTCTCGATGATTGTAACACTAATGTGAAAAAAAACACGTCAAAAGAGGTCATAAAATCGTGCAATCAACAGACTCAATATTATGAAAAATGAACTTTAAATCACATTTGATTTCACTGCTCATTTTTTACACATTTGACACCATTGACCTTACAGTTTTATATATTTTATTACTGTAATTTTTTACACAATACTTATAATCATCAAGCCGGTCCTTTACGTGGAATCCGATCATATAATTGGGTGCCAGCAAACTAATATAGCACCAGGTAAGTTACTAGATCTTTAGTATCGGGCTATATATATGACAATCAGAGATAACAAGTATTTTTTTTATAATGACATAAATGCTTTTTATTTTATTATTATCAAAATTTTAAAAGGGTATTAAATCTTCTTATTTAATTCTCAAAATAAAAAATGAAAGTCTCCATCTCCTCTAATTTTATTTTATTCTCTCTCTCTTCCATCGACACATGCATCATATTAAAATATATTTTTGCAATTTATAAAAAATCATATTTGATCTAATTTTGCAATTTTTCGATAGGCTATGCATTGTGCATCATACAACCCATAACCCACAAGTATCCCCCCATCCTCATTGATGGCACCACAATTCGGCAACCCTCATTTTGTAGTCCATCATTTCTCATCTCATGCTCCAATATTTTTGGAATTTTAAAATCCAATTTTTATCTAAGGATTGAATCTTCATTATTGCTTAATTGTTTCAAAATGGCTTTAGATCGGTTTGTAGAGAAAATAGATGTGTGGTAGAATCCAAAAACCATAAATTTTACAAAGAAAATCAAATGAATACTTAGGGCAATGGTGAGGTCCTACTAGGTAGAATCGGATGTCCAGTCCTACTCCATCCTCTGCCCTTGGGAATAAGAGAATCTTGACTTTCTTGATTTTCACTTTTTATAGTAAGGTGTGGAGTCAAGATTCTCCTATTTCCAAAAGCAACGAATGGGGTAGGAATAGAAATCCGATTTTACTTGATAGGACCTGACCATTACCTTAAATTCTTAATCGGTTCCAAGTGAGTTAAAAAAAATAGATTGTAGAATTCATGGAACAATAAATAATTTTAAATTTAGTTTGCTTAAAAAACATATTTTAAAATTCGTAGATGTGAAAGGTACGGAAGGACGGTCTAGTTCTTTTGAGTGGTTTGATTCATATTGATCTTCTAAGCAGGGTAGGAAGACTTTCTAATACCCAATATGCCAATCAATCATAGGTGCATGCATTTATCGGGGTTCGAAGCCAACACACCTCGTCAATATCTTTTTCAGGATTCCCAAATGATTATTCCACCGATCTAGCAACCACAGTGGATAGGGGCAAACATGGAAGAAGACATGAAGAGCTAGGTAGCATCATCTAGAAACTGGAAACAAGGTGAGCAGTTTCATCTGTTCATCTAATACCTCACTAAGTAACCCTTGAAAGCTCGCAACCGACGAGTTAACGATAGAGTCAAGTGGTCTTCCTGGTGAGACAAGATCTTCTTGAGCACTAAATCCCAACCTGTTCGAACTTTACTGTCATAAGCACATCTTCTTTGATAAGACTGGCCATAGCAAATCGTGTTTAAGTGCTTTTCCTCAAAAAACAAAGGAGATATTTAAATGAGCTACGTAGATAATTGTGACGATTCAGACCCACATGTCACAATATTGTCCAGTTTTGGGCTTAGGTCCCCGTCCTGATTTTGTTTCTGATATTGGCTTAAGTCTTCACCCAAAACGCGTCATGACATGTAATGTCGGCAATCAGATATATCTCAGGGTCAGGACTTTTCTCTATCCAATGTGAGACTATTATAGCCTCCCACCTTATAGAAGAGTCGTCCTCGGCTCTGATATAATTTTGTGACGACCTAGATCCACATGTCACAATATTGTTCGGTTTTAGGCTTAGGTCCCCACCTCGATTTTATTTTTTGCATGGGGTTAAGTCTCCACCCAAAATGCGTTATGACATTTAGTCTCCGCAATTACATATGACTCAGGATAAGACTTTTCTCTATCCAATGTGGGACTATTACAATAACAATTGAGAGAACGACTGTACATTTCATGAGTTTCATGGGCCCAAATAGCACAAAAGTAAAATGGGAGTTACTGATGATTTTTATTTATTTTTCCAACATGTGAGTGGTAAATACGACTACAAAGAGTTAAAAAAAAAAGGGGAAACAATTCTTAGAACTTGGTTGCTTATGAAGATTTGTATGTTTTTATTTATTTTATTATTAAATTGTGTAATCCTCACTTACTATTTTTGTTGTACACAATCAAAGTTTGCCCCTGCATACAAATTAAAAGAAAGACTTTGGTATTTTGGAGACCTATGTCATGTGAAAACAATTTGAAGGTCATGCTCTAACACCAAACACAAAAATATATGATAGGGTTCAAAGCAATCAATTGATACATAAGAACTTTGATTGCAATGAAACATCTTTGGATCATGACCTTCAAATCAGTCGATACTGGTTCCCACATAGAGCCAATAAGGTGGCCATTGTACATAATTTGAAAGAAAACTTGATATTTTGGAGACCCGTGCGATGTAAGAACATAATTTAAGTTGTCTTATTTGAAGGCCATGATTTAAAGATCTTAGGTGCAAAAGATTTGCACGAAACACGATCTTTATCGTATAATTCAATGCATTGAAAGCTTGTTCTTTGATTTAATAGTTGATTGCTTTGAATCATATGATAAAGATCTAATTTTGAGTCGATCTTTTGTTATATATATTCATAGAGCATGGCCTCGAAATCAGCCGACATATGACACAGGTATTACCATCCCTAAAACACGTGCAAAAGCTAAACTTTGTGGGTGCAACGAGATGAAATTAGGGCATGATTCCTTCCGAGAAGCAACATATAAAAAATTACTTTTATATTTTAATTTATATAGAGTGTTAAGTTTGTACACTATTGAAAGTGAACTACTCATTCTATTTGTATACGCCGCAATATTTTATCTTATCACATGCTATCTATGTGATGATCTTGGGAATGACTATAATGGTCAAAGTGTCAAATCGAGTACCGAAATCGGTTATCGGTCCATGAAGGACCGATACACATCTGTCGATACCAATACGTATCGGTGCATTAAAAAAGAAGAAGAAGAAAATATATGTATCGGCCGATACTCGATATATATCGGTCGATCCGATACCTATAATGAGTTGGGGCGTTGATATATATCTATTTGCAGAAAAATCGATACGTATTACCGATACGAATTGGTATCAACCGATATTTGATATGATGATTATGGTGTGCCCAGATATGCTCATACTAGTATTAATATTTTTCTTATTTTTTAATAACTAATATTAAAGATTCTTAATTACATAATAGATAATTGATTAATAAGTGTAATTTTTTGACTAAGAATTATTCCAATCATGACTAATAACTTGATGTATTTAAATTGATCATAAATATTTTAATAATGACATATTCTTTGATGGTGTAAAATTAAATAGATCATTCAAACGATTATTTCCGATTCATGCTCTAGGAGACAGCTCAAATCATGGCAATGAATCCCATTTTCGTTCTTTACTTTTGTACGAAGGAAAGAAGGCGTGCATCGATAAAAAGTGACGCTAAAAACTGTTAACACGTGGCAACTCCTCCCTCCAACGTTCCACACGTACTCCTCATAAAAGAACAAGCCTCCACCGCGAATCGGTGTCTTCATCCCCCGATTTGCGACACATCAGGGTCAGGGGCTCAGGGCAAGCGCAAATACAGGGTGCGTACTGCGCGCCGCGCGTATGGTCCGTGTCTTCTTTCTCTTCTTTCTTTAAAAGGCGCTTTTGGTATTAACGTTCGCCCCTTAATTCCTATGGCAGCTTCGAATTAACGGGCGGCCAAAGAATAAAGCAGAGCGATGGAAGGGGAGATCTTCGTCTGGCTCTTCTCTTTTTTCCTCCTCATCGCTCTGCTTGGTCTTGTCGTTTATCAGGTAAAACCTTGCGACAGAACCTGGAAATGTGCTTGTTATTTTCTGATCAAATTGGTTGTTATTTTTTGTAATGAACAAATTTTATGCTTCAAGACGGTGATTTTTTTTTATCTTACATAAGAAATGCGATGGATCTGTATTTTAGGTTTATTTTATTTTATTTTTATTTTTTGTGGTTTTGCGTATATTGTCTTATATGTGATTGATTTTGTTGTATATATTACCTTATTTTTTCTTCTGATTGATAAAAAATACAAACATGTTTTTAAATTGTGGTTAGAAGTCTCAGAACCGATATTATTTTTGTTCAGTTGGGTTAAAAAGACCAAAAAATAAATAAATAGATGGTAGCTTTTCTGAGCACAGATTTAAAAATATTCGTATGTTTATCAGATTGATTGAAAAAAAATAAATAAAAAAAAATACGGGTTAATGGGTGCTCACCGCACGGTTAGTGGGAGCTCACCACTAATTTGCTTCCATGAATCTGAGGGGTGTTTGCTTGTATATAAGGATTGTTAAAGCCCTTAGCTTTCCTAAAATTCACTGTGGCTGCCAGCTTGCTCATGTCCACTAACATCAAGGATAAGCAATGTTCAGCTCAAAGCTTCCAATATATGACATTTCTACTATATTTCTACTCCATCAATAGTCGACCGATGGCCTTATTTGGCCGTGATGTTGTACTTGTAACCTGGATGACAATTGGGTCGGGTTGGCCCGCTATTCAACCCAGCTTTTAACCTAGGCGGGCATAGAAACTTGAGCCATCAGGTCAGGTCTGATCAGGTCAGTTCAGGCTTATAGCATCTGACCCGACCTTCAGGTTTGGTCGCATCGGGTCGGGCAGATTTTGGCCCAACTCGACTTGGTTTTTCAGGTCAAGTCGGGCATATACCCTTGACCCTGCAGATTTGCTCGAGGTGCATCCAAGGGTCAGGGTCAAGTACTTGAAGGGTAAGACCGACCTAGATTTTGGCTCAGCCCAAATGAACCTGTTGACAGCCCTAGATGGCATCCTTATATGCTCCCCATGAATCTCCTTTAGGCCATTATCAATAAATTAAAGATGTACTCGACACTGTGTGCACGATCAAATGCATATATCAACAAACTATATTACTATGTTGCTAAAGGATTAATCGAACTTCTTCAATTTTCTTCTTACCATTCATCATATATATATATGTAAAAGCTACAAACTCATTTCATTGGCATCTACCTAATTTGCATATAAGATGAAAACATGATTCACAAAGACTCATCTGATTAGCAAACTGGTGCAGAATCTCCAAACAAAATGTCTAACCTGCTTATATTTTGGTGGCCAGCCAAACACCTCTGCTGCTCCAATATGCGAAGGACATAATTAAAGAAGTGCTCCATTTGCAAGTTCACTGACATATGCAAAACACCCCCAATGGTTTTTAAAGGGTGCGATGAGACGTGTTAGAATAGATGCCTTGAAAAGTCATTTTCCTTCTATTTTCTATTTGAATTGAATTAAATCATAAAAGAAGTTAGACATTTCTCCATATTTATGTTGATGTGATCTTTTTATTGTAGATGGCCAATTCTGTTGGTCATAGAGATGATCAATGAGGTATAGATGCCATTAAGATTTCACATGATGTATTTAGGTGGCTAGGTGTTCCGCTTCGGGCTAACAAGTTTAGAACCAGCTTACCAACTCCTTACTCTCAGAACTATCACAACTACGGATGAAGCTGGGTGGTGGGTACTTCATCCATATGGCTACCACAGTACTAGCGTATTCTCTTAGATAAAATAGCAAAGTATAGAGACTATGCATCGACACATGGGTACTTAAATGTAACTGACTGATTATATCATGATAAACGTCTGAATGAAATATATTGTCAAGGGTGGTGTCTTCTCACAGATACATTATTTAAAAATAGTCCCCAGACCCATGGGACACATTAATTAATTGGTAGTGATCTAGTTGCTTTGATTACAATTATATGGATTTAGATTGACCTCGGTTCAGAAACGGGGATACTTGAGTAATTAGAGAGCTGTTTCAGTGTTGGTAAGTTTTCAACAAGGAATCAATGTTCATGAAAATGAGAGAAAATCCACGTTTGGATAGAAACAATTAATATGGATAGGAAGAGTTAATTATAAAAACCTAATATATATATATATATATATATATATATATATATATAGATGATTTTTCCGATTGTTTTCGTCAATTTTAAATTAAAAAATAAAGTTTTGCTTTCATTGAGGATTTCTGAGAAAGTGTTTCTCTTATAATAATAATCGTTCTAGAACTCCTAAAGACATTCTAGAGACCATGGGTTTAGATAGTATTCATATTCCTAAAGGTCTTTAAGGGATGTTGAAGTTGGAGGGAATAATCTAAACCAAGGGTAAAGTGTTCTGTGGAAAAGAGGACCCATTTTGAATACTGTCCGCTGAGCGGGTTCAATTGTGACATGGATATCTCACGTCACTTACAATTAAGACTTTCTCATCTATTGGGTTAGTTAGAAAGTTTCGGAGTAAGCCCAATATGTGGATATCTCTAGGCAATTTGAAGACGTGTTCCGCGTAAATGACTTTTGATCTACTTATACTCTCATTATTAATATTATTGACTAGACGGGCTGCATTAGATGCATGTATCGATCTTTAGGGGACGATATTCTACATATTATGGAATAACAAATGATGTTCTCTGAGATTGGGATGAAAGAGAATTGCAAATAGCCCTTGTATATAAATAAACACAGTAGTGAGCGTACGATGCTTTATATCTGTGCGCAACACCCTATACCATATTAGTAATTAGGGGTTGCACTAACTCAGATGGTAATAGGTTAATGTTTGTTGATTAGGTTTGTTTGATAGGAGGAGATAGGAAAAAAAAGAGGACAAAGAGAGATGAGGAGCATGCTAAGGTTGTGAGTTCTATGTTTTCACACCCTTCTCAGTGACATATATATACTACTTACAATAGGGTCCTATGTACATCACTAACAAAAGGATACACACCCGCTTCATTATTATCATATATGCCACTTACAAAAGGATTCAGTGCAAAGCCTATACACACACTTACTTTACATTGACTTCAGACACATCAATGAACACCATAGACACTCCAACAGTAACACCTTCCAAGCTGTGATTGATAGTATTATCAGGCAAGTTCCTTCCTCGGTTGAAATCGGCAAGGGTCCATACGATGTGTCTGATGTGGAGATTGGGGAATTTTTTATATCTCTGATTTCTGGCGCCTATGTCCCACGGTCTCCGGGAGTTTGGGTCGCTCTCCCTTTCCCTTCGCTTGTCTTTCGCTTTTTTTGTTTTGTTTTTCGAGGTTCATTTGAACCTCTTCGAAGCGTCTCGTTGCTTTGATCTGAGATGTAATTTTATTGCTTCAATGAAATCACTTCTTTTACCAATAAAAAAAAATCTCTCTTTTTTGCCATCTTATCTAGTTCGTTAGGATGGGTATCTGAATTCATCTTTTACTCTATCAAGTTGTTATTCCACATGGAAGTTTCTTCCATTTGTCTTCAAATTTTGATCGTCTTGAAGCCTAGTTTTTTAATAACTGAAATACTGATTTTTTGATTTTTTACCAAATTTTTTAAAAAAGAAGCATAATTATGGTAATTGTTGAAATATCATAGTTGCATTTTTTGGAAGTAGGGGCAATTATCCATTTTTTTAAAAATCTAATGAGATTGGGGTTAAACCTGCTGCAAAATGAGCCTTTAATTTGGTGATATTGCTTCCCAAGGCAAAGGGAATTAGGTCTTTACATGGGATTAGATCTTTACAGAAGTTTAATGAGGCATTACAAGAAAAATGGCTGTGTAGCATTGTCTCGAGTCAACGCATATGGATAGAAATCCAAACCTCTAATTTCAGGTTATAATACTGCCTTTCTTATCTTGTTTACCAAAATTTCTAAAGGTATTATGTATAATTATGAAAATTGTTGAAATATCGTACTTGCATTGGTGGAAGTAGGGGAAATCACTTCCATAAACAAAACACCCAAACATAATTGGGATTATACCTTCCGCTAAGTGAGCCTTCTCGTTGTTGATATTAATTCCCGAGCCAGGGGAAACTGAGCCTTTACAAGGGATTAGGCCTTTACAAGAGTTTAATGAGGCAATATGTAGGATTGTCTTTGCTAATATGTATAGGAATCCAAACGTCTGGTCATTACAACCAAGTATGAGTCCCTTAGTGAGTTCATTTGGCTATTGGAATGGAGGTTAGGTGAGCGACCCTTGTGGACAGGATGGAAGTAAGGTATTTAGTAGGGTCCTTCCCTTGGATATATACAAGGAGATAGGGAACGTACACTTTTCTGGAATGGAATATTCCGTAAAGAATATTTTGGATGTGCACTATCCAAATTTATGTCGTTTTTCCCAATATCAAATGGCTTTGGGAAGGAAATTTTTCACCTTTTTCTAGGAATGGGGCTGTTTGACTCCTTTGTGCACTGACTGTGATCCACACAAAACCTTTCATAAACATCCTGACCACTTGGCTCAATTGGAATAATAAGTCTATGACTAGTGCTGCCTGTTTAGATATCTCTCTTAAGTCCATTGTGACACCATGAGAGTTTGGGTAAAATCGTTATTGGTCGCTTCCTCTCTAGTTGCACCAGAGTGGGTGACGCGGGACGATAACCCTAAAATGCGTGATTATGATTTTATGCGATTTTGCCAAAATTAAATAAAATTAAATCAAGCTTAATCTCAAAACTATCTTAAATACCTTAGGGTTCAGAGAATTCAGGTTGGTAGATCACGCGAGATCCAGTTAGGGTCCAGTCCGATGCGCAAGTACTATTAGATTTGAGCAAGATCGGCCTAGAGATAGAACTCTAGCTTTCCAGGCTTGGGCGTTTGTCTTCGATCCGACGTAGATTCGCAGGCTCTAACCAGGGCTTTGGAAATAGATTTATGGTTTTGTAATGGGCTTATGGTTTGATTTATGGCTTAGAAAAGGGTTTTGGACTCTGTTTGATTTAGGGTTCAAAAGGGGTTTAGGATTTTGGGATCGAAATCAATAGATTGAGATTTAGAAATTTAAATCAACACAGATAAAGGTTAAGAAAACATAGATAGATAATAGAGAAGATAACAAAGATTGCTTTTGGGAATCACTCCCTTGGCCTCACACGAAACCCATCTTAGGCAAAGAATATTCAAAACATAAAAGCATTCAAAATATTTAATAACTAATTAAATAGTCTTTTCAAGCCTCAATATTTAGGCCACCAATAATTACATTCGAAATAAAGAGTCATAATACTAATAAAACACTAAAAAAGAAATTTTTCGCAACAAAAAACTCAAAATTAGAAGTCTTGTCACGACGTCCACGGACGTCCGTGACCTACGGACAGTGAGGGGGCAAAATCATGGACGTCCGTCATTGTTTCACGGACATTCGTCACTGTTCACCACGGACGTCTGTCACTGTTCATGTGAACAGTAACTTTTTTTTTTTTTTTTTTTAAAGTTGAAATTCTATTGTGGTTCAACTTCAATGCTCTCGATCTTGACGTTCCTCGTCATTCTCCTCCACTCAAAATGTTTCATCACCGATGAAACACGCACGTGGTACTGATCAAGTGTATCGGAACTTGCACGGTGGAACTCCTTGCAACTAGCCCAAACAATCTCGACTCTTGGTGACATATGATCCTCATCTCGGTTGATTATAGCGGGACGCACACGGTAAACCTCTCCTTGATGAACCTGATAACCCGACTCGCCAACCCACTCTACCAAGTATTTTTGAAGCTTCTCATCAACTCTCTCGGACCTGAAGGAATTCATCCTCGATGAACTGTGATTGCGACATCAATCGAAAATACGGGAACTCAAGCGGCGAACTCTTTCATGACTGGCTCGTGTACTCTCGGTAGTCGAAGTATCAACAGATAATTTGTAGTGATTGTTGCTTGAATTAGTCTTGTATGTAATTTCGGTATGCAATGCAGAATGAGACTCAAAAGTTGACTCACAATACGACTTGAAATGTGAAGCAGTATGCAACTCGAGACAATGATGTGTATGTGTATCTATGGACTTGATACTCTCTTGTGCATGCAACACTAATGACTCACATGTAACCGACTTAAGTGCTCTTGACTCTACTAACATCAACGACTTAGGCACAATCGACACTGTGGGCACTGTCTGCTCATGCGTGATTGAATCAAAGGACACTAATGACTCATGTAGACTCAACTCAACGGATTCCAATGATTCATTGGTAAGTGAATTGGTTGGCTTATGTGTACTCGGTTCGACCAACTTCAAAGATTCAAGTGCACTCGACTTGATGAACTCGTGCGTACTTGACCCAACATCACTATCCACAAGGGAGATAGAAGTCTCTTTAACACAAGCGAGACTTTCGTCAACTTCTTCCATCTCCTCTTCACTCATCACGGTACGAGGGTCGTACACTTCTTCCACTTCCCTATTCTCAGGCTCCTTTAGACTCACTCTTTTAGTCAATAAATTCGAAGTGGGAAATTTTGTGGGGCATTGGTATGCAAAGTGTTCGAACCCTTGACACTTAAGACAATCAGGACACTTATTTGTCTTGGTTCTCAAACTCTGTAGAAGGTGACGGTGTGTCAAAGGAACATACTTTTCGATAAGTGTCACCTTCATATCCTCCCATGTGGAGATGGGTTTAATCCGACGAAACTCAACACGGAGTTCTATATGAATCCAAAAAATTTGGGCATTACCCTCCAATTTCATTTTCGCTAGCCTAATTTTGTACTCATCTGATACACCATACCGATCAAAATATTCCTCTACACTAGACAATCATTCCATGAAGGTTTTAGGGTTCGTCGTACCCTCAAAATCTGGGACCTCATTCCAAATAGATTTTAGAAACTTCTCGGCAGGGTCGTACTCGGGTTCACAATGATGAGGGTAACCCCTAACTCTAATCTCATCACTACTCGTGGGACTTTGCCAAGAATTTGGACGCGATTGCCTCATGGTGAACACGATTTACTAACACGGATGCTAAATGACATGCAAACATGAACCACAATGGAAGAAGAATTTTATCGAACACTAGATGTGCACAAACAAAACTGAAATAAAATGCAATAAATTAAAATGTCACACAATATGCCCTAACCTAAAAAACCTGGCTCTGATACCAAAACTGACGCAGGACGATAACCCTAAAATGCGTGATTATGATTTTATGCGATTTTACCGAAATTAAATAAAATTAAAGCAAGCTTACTCTCAAAACTATCTTAAATACCTAGGGTTCAGAGAATTCAGGTTAGTAGATCGCGTGAGATCCAGTTAGGGTCTAGTCCGATACGCAAGTACTATTAGATTTGAGCAAGATCGGCCTAGAGATAGAACTCTAGCTTTTTCCAGGCTTGGGCGTTCGTCTTCGATCCGACGTAGATTCGCAGACTCTAACTAGGGCTTTGAAATTAGGTGTATGGTTTTGTAATAGGTTTATGGTTTGATTTATGGTTTAGAAAAGAGTTTTGAGCTCTGTTTGATTTAGGGTTCAAAAGGGGTTTAGGATTTTGGGATCAAAATCAATAGATTGAGATTTAGAAATTTAAATCAACACATAGAAAGGTTAAGAAAACAGAGATAGATAATAGAGAAGATAACAAAGATTGCTTTTGGGAATCACTCACTCGGCTTCACACCAAACCCATCTCAGGCAAAGAATAATATTCAAAGCATAAAAGCATTCAAAATATTCAATAACTAATTAAAAAATCTTTACAAGCCTCAATATATAGGCCACCAATAATTAAATTCGAAATAAAGTCCTAATACTAATAAAACACTAAAAAGGAAGGTTTTCGCAATAAAAAATTCAAAATTAGAAGTCCCGTCACGACGTCCACGGACGTCCGTGACCTATGGACAATGAGGGGGCAAAATCACGGACGGCCGTCATTGTTTCACGAATGTCCGTCACTGTTCATGTGAACAATAACTTTTTTTTTTTTTTTTTGTGAAGTTGAAATTCTATTGCGGTTCAACTTCAATGCTCTTGATCTTGACATTCCTCGTCAGTGGGTCTATATAGTCATATCTATGGATGTCGGGCCCCTCTTCTAGAGTGACGGCTTTCGCATGTGCCGTGTTTGAAAGATTCTCATTGGGGACCACAGAAAATGTAGCATCTCTTTCATGATTTCTTGTTCTTTATGTGATAACCTACAGAAGATGTAAATTACATTTTCATTTCCTTCCCTTAGATTAAAATAATTTTATTGTTCTTTTTTCTAGATCTTTTATGCAGTAAAAAATCTAACCGAGTTTCCATTTTTTTCTTGCTTTATTGAAAGAATGGTTGCAGCTGAGAGGCAATATCAGAGCTGGTTGTCTACTGTCCAGTGCTCTGGGAGATATAGGAAAAACAGAACATCCTAAAAAGTGGCATATTCTCAGAATAAATATCATAATTAGAAGAATCATTGTTGAAGTATCACTAAGTATTTGTATACAAATGTCCCTGATATGAAAAAAGGTATATCTTCAAGATCTAGTTGTGGATTGGAAAGGCACATTGATGCATGACAAAACACTAAACCCTAAATATGCAATTAGAAATCAAATTGGCATTTAATTGAGCAGCAGAAATATCAAAATTATCCTAAAAGCACATAAAATATTTAATAAATTCAAATAGGCAATTAGGTCAATCTGATTTAGTGTTCCATCTACATTCGGTCCATTCCCAATCTAGAAAACAGGGTTCTAATGACAGCTCGAGTGTCACTCTAGTCTAGGGTACCAAGCAACAATCAAAGTGATGTCTTTGGACTCTCTCTCTAGGGTTTAAATTAGCAAAGGGAAAATAATAGGCTTAGATATCAATAAAAGGATTAGAAAATTAATTCCATAAGCATAAAATTGAAGATGTATTTTAGGAATTGAAGAATAAAAGACTCCTCTAACTCTCGAAATAGGCAACAAAACTGGAAACTTGGCATCCTAAATTCGGCCACTGACTAGGCTCCGCCCGATCTTGCTCGCGCAAATTCGCAGATTTTGCGGTCTGTCTTGTTTCGTGCACTGATTTGAGTTCGTTCACACGAGATTGCTGTTTCGCGCACTTGAGATTGGATCTCATGCACTCGAGATTGCACAGAGTTGAACTTTCTGCTTCTTTTGGCTTCTTTTCAACTCCTTTCTCCTCCCATGTGTGCATCTTCCCAAGGTGGGGTCTTCTCCCGTGTCGCACTCATGCACATGGGTCTTCAACCTCCTCGCAAAGTGCTATGACAGGCCTCGATGCCTTGGCTTTTTCTTCGCTTCTTATACACTTTGTATAGGTTGATGTTCCGATCACACATGCTCATTATCGAATGCGTAATTGAGACCCATAGCTCTATAGACAAAACCAAAGGCGGGCTGGATGAAAGTTGATGGAAGCACTAAAGGCTATCTGGTATGGAGGGCACTGGCTTTGATAAAAAGGGGAAGGAGTAAGGTTGGCCTGCAGAGCAGCGAAGCTAGGCCTTTCACAGGCTGGGCTAAGTTTTTTGCCCCAAAGAGCGAGGCTTAAGTCTAAAGTTTCAGACCCAATTAATTTCCAAGTGCGTGCGATGTTTTCTAACGTTTTGACTTGAAGTCCAACCGAAGATTGTCAAGTCTACCCTTTTATACATTTTCGAATTTATAAACATGGGGTTCCTCTCCTTCTCTAGTCTGATTCGTGAAGCACTCAGATGAAGAAGGAAAAATTTTGTGATTCATAATTTCCTTACATAACATTTTTAATTCAAGAAGATTGTGGATCAATGGCGACCCTCCATCAGATAATTTCATCATGATGCTCCTCTTCCTTGGAAGAAAATTGTTGAGTTCATGAAAAATTATAAGGTACTCCTAATAGAGACAAGGTTGTTCCACATTCATCAAGAAGCAAATACAAGTGCAAATGTTGCTAATGCTGATGTGACTACAAAGGGGGTCTATTGGCACCGGGAGGGTCGATTTGTTTCCTTTGCTTTTGTCTTTTTCCTACTTTTGTCAATGTAACTCTCACTATCAGTTTATTGTAGTTTTTTCATTAAATAAATAAATTTCAAGTGTTAAAAAAATCCTAGATTCTTTATGCAACGGTTTCACGTTGGAAGCACGCAAGCATCATACCTTTTTTTTTGAAGGGTACCTAAACTTCAAACAATGTTTACTTCAAGAATACTGATATTTATTAAATTCCTTTATATTTTCAAATCCAAAAGGCTATTCCTATTGCGATAAATGCAGATGATTTCAACCTCTAACTTCAACTAAATTAGGAAGCTACTCTCAATTAGGAATCCATTCTCAGCTAGTTGAGTAGCCACTAGAGGGGAACTACTGTCAAACAATGAACCAATTACAAAAGTACTCTTAAAATCTCTGCCGCCATTAGCGTAACTAATGTTTTCCCCAAAACATGTAATATGTATTAATATAAAAAGAAAGAAAGACACAGTCTGATGAAGTGCAAGATTCACAATCTAAAAAGATCCAGAAGGGATGCCAAAGATCCATCGGCTGGTTCAACTTTAAGAGATGCAATAGGGTAAGTGATTTTGAATTGTGAAGTTAAGTTTGAAAGTTTAGGATTTTGAATCATAACAATGGCTGTGCTTCCAAGAGTGAAATTAGGGTTTAACTTGAAAACTCATCCTTTGACCTTCCTTTTCAGTTGAGATGCAAAGAGCTGTTTCAAGAATCATGGAGATAGGGTGGTCGTTCTATGTCTAGTACTTATAATGAGAGAAGTGGTCCATCTTCTATGAAGATGTTGATGAAAAGGAACTAAATGCAAACAACTAAACATGGATGAGAAATGGTGCTCCTAGCCCTTAATGGAGAATATTTATCTAAATTTTATGAAGAGGAAAAGGGGTAAGTCTTCATCATCGTTATTGTCATCGTCATCATCATCATTGTCGTCGTCGTCATCATCATCATTGTCGTCGTCGTCTATTTGGGTTCAGCTTTTATGTGTCTTATCTCTCCACTTACTTCTGTTTAGGGCTAAACTCTGTTGAATCCTTAATGTCAATTCTGACTGCTTCTCTCCAAGTCTTTATTAGTCTGCCTCTTATCCTCAATCGTTATGCTTCTATCATCCAATCCTTGATATAGGGGTTGTTTTAGGTCTTCAATGCACATGACATTCTTTAATTTTCCTCTTATCCTCAAGTCTGCCCTCTCAGGTACTTGTTCCTAAGTTTATCCTTTCTTGTTACTCCATGAATCCACTTCAAAATACTTATCTCAGCCACATAAACGCTTTCTTCTTGTCATTCTTCATAGCCCTACACTCTGCATCGTATGGTAATGCACGTTTTAACCATCGTTTTATAAAAACGATGTCCCCTCAATCCAAGTGGTGCTCATTGATCATACAAGAGAGGGCACTAAATTAGTAGAAAGAGATATGGGATCCTGTTGGTAGCAATGAAGCATCCTTTGTTCACACAAGTAGGGAGGCCAATGAAGTGGTCGGCAAGCTTATCAAAAAGCCTTTTAATTTTGTTGATCTTGTGACCAGCTTATCACTCTGCCTTTGTTATAACACATTTTGATTATTCCTAAATTTTATTACCAATAAACTGAAGTAATATAATAAATATAACGTGAACTGCACTTTTGAATAAGCATGTGCCGCCTTGTTGGTCCAAGTCTTTATGCATTTACTGTATCTTAAACCATGACAACATGCAGTCTGATGTTTTTTTTAAAAAAACTTTGCAGCTTATGTGTTTGGCAGATCTAGAATTTGATTATATTAATCCTTACGATTCAGCGTCGCGGATAAACAGTGTGGTTTTGCCCGAGTTTTTCATTCAAGGAGCCTTGTGCTTACTCTTTTTGCTCACTGGGCATTGGCTTATGTTTCTGCTTTGTGTACCATACCTTTATTACAATACAAGACAGTAAGTTGTTTTTCTCTAATATTTGGCTTTCATTATATGCATGTAGATATTAAGTATGTGGGAGACAAAAACATAACTGTTGTTTCCCTTCCCTTTTCATTTGAAGTTGTTTGTCTTATAATTGAAAGTGATTTTTACTCTGAAGAGGGCTATAAAATTTGTAATATGATGTCCAATGATAATAATCAATAAAAGGGAGGTGTTGATGAAAACTCAATAAATAATGATAATTGTAATTGAGAAAGCTACTGGAACAGTAAAACTTGGATCAGATGATAAAGTGGAAGCTCCATGGCTCAAAATTAATGAACAAGAGTGGGCATGAATCAGACTTCACTGAATATGAATTTATGTTAAATAACAGTCGACAAATATCCTACATTTTACATGTTCTTTCCTTACATGGCGGAATTTATAGAAGTCTGGTCTTTATTGTAAGATGGGAGTTGGGTATTAAAATATTCTCTCACTAAATGTTTGTACTTGACAAAACTTGGGACTCATGAGTTCGGTATAGTCTATAGTAATGTGTTTTAATATTCTCAAATGACTCCCCCCACTATAATTTTTGCTTATGAAATTATATTTGCATCTGTAAATCAAATTGCATTTAGTAGAAACAATTTTTAAAAAGAAATTCTACAACCCTAGCGGCTGATTCCAACACCCAGAGAAATTTATTGGCAAAGAAAGCACATGGGAGCTTATAAATCATGTAACTCAAATATGAGGGGCTTTAGGGCAAAAGTAGAAGGAACAATTCCTTTAAGCATTGCGATGAATCTGACAAGCTGCCTCAAGATTCTGAGATTTTAGGACAAAGGTAGAAGGAACAATCTCATTAAGCATTGTGATGAATCTGATAAGCTGCCTCAAGATTCTGAGATCCAAGATGGTAGGTCTCATTAAATTCAGGGTGATCCCCCTTCTCTGACCCAACACCTTATCGATTACGATACATCTACCTCATCTACATCATGATGCCATTAGCGAGTTTTTTTTATCAATCCCAAACGTTTAGTTGATGCACCTTTGCTTCAGGGGTACTTCATCCTGTTAGAGAATGCTGAGCAGAGCACCTCATTGTCTTTGAAGTTCAATATGTTGGGATCACATCCTTTAGCCAGGACACCAAGGTTTACCATACCCATAAGGTCTCTATTCCTTGGGACAAAGCACATATCCTAGGTGTGATTCAAAGCTTGTGTATATCCTACATGCTTTCGGAAACACTAATTTGTCCTTAGCTTAGCAAGGATGATGGTTGTGCTATCATGGGATGTGATGTTGTGCTTGTTGGGATTGCATTGGCAACTGCAGATTACTCTGTCACTAAACCATTTCAAGGTTAAAGGCAAATGAACTCGGATGCTTGAAGCTAGCTAAAACTTTGGGATTGTTTTTGGTAATTAACAAGGAGGAAGTTATTAATTTATTTTAGTTGTTAGAACTGAGGGAGTTTCTTGGCCACAGGCGTGATGAGCGGGTGATAAATGTAGTATGGAAGTTCCTATAGGATCTAGGGATTTCAAATAACCTAGCTTCTCTAAAAATTATTGACTGTGTGACTAAGAGTCAGTGTTAGGTGCACGGCCTGGATGGTAAGCTGGTGAATCTCACACCACCAAAAAGGTGAAAAATATACTTTTCTTGATTTCATGCCCATAAATATCAGTGCATCTCTCGAGGTTTGACCAGTTTGGCAGAGCGTGATTGACCCAGACACTGCCTTTTGGTGCACAACATGTGCGTGGCCCTTGTTGCACACCCCATGCACGTAATACCAACCCGTGTGACTAAAGGAGTGATTACGGAGGTTATATATATATGATCAAGGTGCAATTTACTCATGTTCAAGTTGATGATAGTGTCCAATAGTTTACAATTCCAATGATATAAGTTTGTGGGAATGCATTTGGTTTGAAATTAATGAGGTGTAGAGTTGATGGGAGGAGTTGTGGGGTTTGAGTGAAGATCACAAGTGGTTTATTAGACTCCTATCTCTCAAAGTATGCATGGGTTCCCTAGGTTTGTTAATGCGACCTTTTTAATCAACATTCCTAAGGGGAGGAAAATCTTTATTGGAAAGCAAACAAGAGAATCAAGCCTCCATTTGTCTGCGTGGCTTCCTTTGTTCTTTATTGTGAAGAGCATTTTTCTTGGCATCTCACATTCGACCTTTCCTTGTTCAACATCTGATCATTGTGCGATTCATTCATCCACTCTGCACCTCCGAATGTTGGTGTGATCTTTTGTCCATTTACACTTCTTCTGCTTGGTAATGTGGTTGGAGCACCCCAACTTTGAAGATGAAGTTTCGGAAGTGATGTTTTTGTTCTTTATAATTATTTTTCAATTTTGATTATGTTAGCAAGAGAGCCGTGATGTTTTTTTTCTTATTATTATTATTTTAATGACGTTAGCAAGAGCAATTAAGAGTTTTACCTTGAAAGGCATGGTTAGAATTAGATGAGATAAACTTTGAAAGGTTAGATTCGTTGATTTTGTGGAGCACGAAAAACTATTTGTGGAGGAAATAAAGAATGTAATTCTCGACAAGGGTGGGAATAAAGTATGGAGATTGTATGACTTTCTGATTCTCTACTTGAAGAGATGTTGGGAGCTTGAGATTTTGGATTTGGTCTTCAAATTTTCAATTTGCCATTTTTTTCAAGGCCTTAGAGAATAGTACAATTTTTTTACGTTGCTTCATTGCTCACTAGGTTATTAGCTTTTGATTTTGATCTTGGTTGGGCTTTGCAAGGGATGTCGTGAGTGATGTTTGGGCGCTAAGGGGGACTTTCCATTAAGCAACGTTTCTCACCATTGCCCACGAAGTCTGTTGGCAAAACACTCATTGCTTGGTGACATGCCCATTTCCCAGCGAGGCCTCATGTCATGTCCTTATGGTCATGCCCATACGTTCCAGTGGCTGGCTCTTGTGGCCCATGGCCAGCATCACTCAATGTCTCATTGCTCCTCCATCGTTGGCTAATAGTAAGGCCCTGTTAATGGCTAGGCCTCATGTCATGCCCAGACTTTCCAATAGCTAGCTCTCGAGTCCCCTGGCCAGCATCACTCAACGTCACATTGTTCCTCGATCTTTGGCTAATAGTACTAAGGCCTTGTTAGCGGGTTCAGTCTAAGGTGACGCTGTTCGATTGAGGCTTGCCAACCCTGTATGAAAGGTTGAACTATACAATGAAGAAGGAGAGGAGGACGACTAATACAAACTTAACCTATCATCCAGTGTTGGTCCCGTACGTACGTGGTTTTGGGAGCCCATCTTCACGCTTGACAGCCCAAGCCTTTTACCATTGTACCGAGCAATGTGTCACGGGGTCGCACTTGTGCAACCTCAGTCCCGTGCGGCACCTAACGCACGCTTCGCTAGGTCAGCCTACTTCTGATACCAACTGTCGCGGGAGCGTCCTTCGACGCGCTTTCAACCCGCACGGAGCTTCGCTACCACGTGCAACGAAGCCAACCCATCTGCACATCAGCTCTGATACCACTCGCCTAGAGGACGGGAACTCCTCCCAACATGGTTGCCTCTATTTCACGGCCTACCATTCAGCTCATCGTGTCCCTTACGACACGCCAATCTGCACTGCTGCGCTAACTTGGCCTGCTCAAGCTTCACCCTATGCACTGCACTAGTATCTCGCTCGCCTGCCGAACCAAGCCCACAGCCTTGTGCCTCGCGCTCGCATGCCCAACTGAGTCCCACGCAGCTTGCCTTCGTGTGCATTCCGAATTACTAGCACACGTTCATCTTTAGCCCGCATGCTGTCATGCTCAACTGAGTCCCACGCAGCGCCTTGGTGTTCTCACGTGAGGTTGCCCAGCCGTATGCACCGCGACGCGTAGTCCGGAGCCATACATCAACCTCACCTGGGTTCCACACGGCATCGCTGCGTCGACGTCCTAGGCCCACCCTTTCAGGCCTAGGAGACACTTGCGCCCCCTCTGGCAACACAAGGCCCCGTGTGCGGGGGAATAGCTCTCTAGCTCCCTTCCCCTATATAAGGGTAAAACAGTCATTCAGCCATAATGGCAGGAGAACCTCAAACCCCTTGGTTTGACATACCGCAACCCCTCATGCATCGCTAGCCCACCTTGGCTATGTCGCGTCCTCGCAGCGCGACCACGTCGCCGGGCCCACTTGGCCCCATGTCGCGTGCCCTCCTGGCACCACATGTCGTGTCACGTGCACCATGCTGCAAGCTCTAGTATTGGCCCCGTCACAAATGGCCCCTATGAAATTATAAAACAATAATAAAAGCCTAACTATAATACATACTTACAGAGAAATGTTGAGAAATGACATGAAGGATTGTAGAGTGTAGCCCTGAACAAAATGGAGTGGATAAATAAAACTATAAAACTCACAAAGCTGAACTCAGATAAATGGGACATGGCATATATATATATATATATATATATATATATATATATATATATATATATATATATATATATATATATATAAAGGGTCCTGAACTTGAGTTGTAGAGTTCGAACTCTATACTGTAGTGTAGATCACGTGGTACGTGATCTCGAGTTTCATCACATCCTCTTAGGGTTCACCAATCCCTCTAGGTTTTGGGAAAATTTTCTGCCCTTCATTTCATGGGTCAAAGATATGAGCTTTTGACTCAAAAATTGACCTTAAATTTTCAACCGCTGACCATGAAATCAACAATGCAAAAATAGTTTTTTTTTCTTTTGTTCTTTTTTGTGGATGGCCGTTGATCAACCTTGTGCATGTTGTCGTGGCACCTAATCCTTGGATTAGATGCCATGTGGCACCCAAATGACTTGAGTGTATGGTTCAACTCTACAACTCAAATGCAGGGTCCCGCTTAGGGTTGTCAACGGGTTCAGTCGACCTGATACCTTACCTGACCTGACATCGGTTTGGGCATGAGCCATCTCAACCAGACCCAACCCGATATTATATATAGGGAAATGTTTATATGACTCGAGTCATGAGACATAAGCCCATGACTCGAGCTCCTATTGGCTGCATGTCACATCAGATTCAAAAAGTCAACCGGATGTGATATGCATCCAATGGTAGCTCGAGTCACTCGAGTGAGAGGATCATTACTCTTTAATATATATATATATATATATATATATATATATATGGAAAGTAGGGATTTTTTACCGGGCCGGTCGGGTTTTTGACTTGGGTGTCGAGTTACATCAGGTTGGGTCGAGTGCACCATCTAGTTGGGTTAGGTCAGGTCGGTTCGGGCATATGCCATTTCCTAGAGGCTGCCAAAATTTTGGCCAGACCCGACTTGTTGACAACCCTAGTCCCGTTGTCCATATATACATAAACATGTTTATATGAACTGTGCATTCTAATGCTAGATCACGTGCCACTTGATCGGGAGTTACATCACAACTCTTAAGGGTTCACCCAATCCCTTAGTTTTTTTTTTCAGAGCAAAACTTCTCACCTAGCGCTGCGGAACTCATGACTCTATTAGAAGATGAATGACCCACTTTTATACGAATTTTCAAGTGGATGAGATCAGGCGAGCAGCTTTGAAGAACTTTTTTGACTATAAACATAGATGTTGCTCATATGCTTTCTTTTGTTGTTCGGCTACAACATCACTTGATTGAAGACGACGTTAGCGTTGGGCTTCTCTTTTTTTTTTAAAAAACTTGATCTTTGAGAAGCGTCCTCTAGCTGTCATATTTTGGCTCTAGTGCTGGCTCTACCTTATGTTCAACTCACGTTAGCGTCGGGCTTCTCTTTTTTTTAAAAAAAACTTGATCTTTGAGAAGCATCCTCTAGCTGTCATATTTTGGCTCTAGTGCTGGCTCTACCTTATGTTCAACTCTAGCTCCCGTACTAGTTCAAGTGCCAAACTTCTCTTTTATAAAAAAGAAAACCTGTTCTTTGAGATGCAACCTCCAGCTCCTGTACTTGTTATAAGTGTTGGCTTTATCTTCTATTCAACCTGGCTTCCTTCACTTCCCTGTTTTCTTTCGGTGACTTGCCTACCTACCAAGCCAGATCTTTTGAATCTCTTGTCGCTCTCTCCGTTAGATGCTCCATATCTGTGATTTCTGCTACAGTTGGGGTTTGATGATGATCAGAGCAGTAGATTGGGGAGGGATAGGATGCCGCAATCCTCAAAGTTTGAATCAGCTTACTACCCTCTTTTGTTTCATCGACTATCTCGTGAATGAGAGATGGAAGAGAGGAAAATATTTATTCCAATAATTTCTCCCTCCCCCTCGGGCCTTAATGTGTTGTAGATTCTTATCCAAGACTTACATCATTTGATGATGTCGTGTAAATCGCTAGAAACATGATGAAAAATCTGCTGATACCTGAATCCACAACATGAGACAGAGACATAATGCAGGAAGTGGCTCTCTGCAACAGCTCTTCATATTCTTTCTTGGTAAGAGCAATTGCTTTAGCAGAAAGGGGGTGCAACAGGAGCAGTAGTAGCCTATGATGGAGGGGTAGCTCTAAACACGCTCACGCCTTTCCTGGAAGCGCCTACGTCTTTAAAACCATTGGTTGCGATGTATCAGATGATGGAGTTTGTTTTTCACCCAGATCTTCCACACAAAGGATCTTGAGATCACATCGCACCGATCAGACGGTCAGTTTTTTATTCCACATGTCACAGATCCCCAAAAAATGACCTTTGTGTGCAATGGCCCATTTTTTGGGGATCTGTGACATGTGGAATAAAAAACTGACCGTCTGATAGGTACAACATTATCTCAAGATCCATTGTGTGGAAGATCGTGGTGAAACACAATCTCCATCATCAGATACGAAGCAATCAAAGGTTCTTAAGGGTTGCACATGTGGGCGCTTCCAGAGAACGCGAGGGCACGAATAGAGCTACCCATGATGGAGTGGCCATAGAAGATCTATCATCAACTACTATAGAGTATGCTCGATTACCCTTAGACTACCCATGATGGAGTGGCCATAGAAGATCTATCATCAACTACTATAGAGTATGCTCGATTACCCTTAGACCGGGGTCAGCCCCTTCAGATCCCAACGAGTTTCCTTCAAGTGTCCCTTTCTACGACAATAGGAATATTTAAGGTTTTCTTTTCTTCGTGGATAACCACCCCATCCACAACTACTAGAGTGACTTCCTCCACAACGAAAATCAGTAAATTGAGGGAAGAGCATTACACTCCGGTGTCTGGAGAGAGGCGTGCATGGATTTCCTTCTGCTTTCCTCTTGTTGTAAGAGGGAAACGATTGTCCCTAAGGGCCCATATTGGGTGATTTAACTAGTAGGGAGCTAGAGGTTTATTTTATAATTTTATTTTAGCAAATAGAATTTGTTTCTTTTATTAGAAATAGGATTATTTTCCTTATTGTTTTGGGACTTTATTTTATTGTTTTAGGAAAATTAGGACATTTTGTTATTTGAATTAGAAATTAGAGTTAGACTAGGACTTCTACTTTTATGCAATGTAAAAGCATATTTAAAGCCCACTATTGCTGGAATGTAATGGAGAGAGTTGAATGAAATACATTGTTAGGAGCTTTTGACGCCCTACTAGCTACAATTAGTATTAGGTGCCCGTGGGATCACTGGCAAAGGAATTTTGGTGGGATATTCCTTAATTCAGCCAACCTTGGACCACTAATTTCAGCCTTCATGGGTTTTGCTAGTTGTGTCAAAACTACTGCCCTTTCTCAAGTGGCTATCATGCGCGATTTGCATAACAAAGAAGGATTTGGATCAAAGGATCCTCGAGCATTGTCCGTGTCTAGTTGTGCCATTGTTGGGTAATGACAACACCATTGGTTCCTACTTGGAGAAACTTCATGACGGAAAACTCTAATGAAGAGAAGACTGATCTTAAGTGGATTCTGATGATGTTTCTGTTGCCCATCTTATTTTTTCCATTAGATTCCATCTCACACTTGCATCCCTTCTAGTGTAATGAAATAATATTTTTACCCGCAAAGCTTAATAATGGAAATTATTGAAAACGAAAATTAAAGATGCTTACTAATGTGAGGATTCCTCGAAATATCAGATACTTTAGTTTTCCTACCCATTATGCCACTTACACAAATTAATTTCGCACCCATTATGCCACTCAAATAACCCAACTAAGTTTCCTATCAAAACAATCTCTGCCTATTCGTCCCCAGTTCTCTAAAATTAAGGCAACCCGCATTCAATTAGGCAAATGCTTTCTGAAGTTTTATTCTGGTATTCATGGTATTAGGTACAGGCAGAGGCAGCACTTAGTAGATGTAACTGAGATCTTCAACCTGCTCAATGGAGAAAAGAAGCGCCGCATTCTTAAGCTTGCCTATCTTATTATGCTCCTCTTCCTCTCCATATTCTGGTATTGTGCAATGTAATCGATTCCTCCTCTCACAGGTTATTATACCGAAATTAGGTTGATCATTTTATTGTTTCCTGTATGCATCATAGGATGATTTGGAGTGCATTGGAGGATGATTAGGATTCATTCTTAAGAGCTTCGCTTCATTGCCCTTGAAAGGTTAGTGAATGCTTTAAATTATTAAACTCTAGTGCATGAATTTCCATTAGACTAATTGACTCGTTTTGATGGCTTGTTTTCAGCATCAGGCCCCTTTTGGACAGGGTTCCTCCCGCACGAGTTCCCTGAATCGGGGGTGTTTGAGTTTGAGGTTTCCGAACTGTTTTTAACGTGGGATTATTTGTTGTTAATTATGTTTTTGCGGAGATCTGACATGCGACAAGGCGTAGTCCATGTGAAGCAGGGTTCGGTAGTGAGAAGTCCTCAACTGTCACAGCGTAAACTGATGTGCTTGTTGTAATTTATAATGCCGACGCAATTTTTTCCTGCTAATTATGTGAAATGAAAAGCTTCGTGTGGATTGTTTTTGGCTTCCTGACTTCATCACTTCATGTTACAAGGAAAAGCTAAGCTATTTATAATAGGACTAGTAGGTCAATTGCATGTAATGGAAGTTGCATTGTAGGACCTGCCTCTCGACCGTCATTTAAACACATAAATGAAGTTTAAATGATCTTCCACCTTCGATGATTAAGATATCAACATGGTAGATCATAGATTCAAGTTCCATAGGTCCAAAATTGGTGTTTTACGGAGATTTAAACCTTAAACCATACAATATATGGACATGCTCCGCTAATAGATTGCCACTTGGAAAAATTAGATTGATGACAATGTGTGCCATCTGGCATGGTGATAACTCACACTTCAATGATTGAAAGTCTAATTTTAAAGGTGCAAAGATCATTTAAACACCATTTTGGTGATTATGGTCAGTCGCCATTATCCCTATAGGGTAGGGCTATTCTCACCTATTTAGAAGTACTAGAGTTTTTCACAGATGAAAACCATCGACTGATTTGAATCAGATGATAGAGATTGTTTTGTTTCAATCTTCTAACAAACAGATCTTAAGATCATGTCACACCTATCAGATGGTCGAATGTTGATTTCATGACCTTCACTTTTAGGGACGTGCCATATGGAATCAACATCTAGCCGTGAGATAGGCACACCCTAATCTTAAGATTCTTTGTGGGGAAGATTGGAACAAAAAACAATCTCCATTGTCTGATTCAAATCAGTCAATAGTTATTGTCCATGGAAAACTGTGGTACTTACTCCCAAAAAAGGGTGAGAATAGCAGTACCCAACCCCTATATTGTATTGTCTTGATTACCAGGTTTTTGCAAAATCAGGCATGCAAAAGTCAAATCTCCTCACAACAGATTCGATTTCTGAGCTTCTTTTGAGTAGACATAAGCCTCACCTGATTAAAAAAATAAAATAATAAAGGTCGAAAATAATGGATCAACCTTCCACCAAAGTCTGGTACTCCTCGCGCAGCTCGTAACCGTTTGGGCATTTTTCCACAAGTGCTGGTGCTATATATTTTGCACATCAGGCCTAACACTCATTTCTTGAAAAACCGAGATCACAAAATTCGCCAACCAGACTTGAGTCTATTGCACTTCCTAGTTCTAACTAGAATAAGATTCCTTAAAAAACATCTTAAAATAGGTACTCATGATAAAAAATCTACAATATTAAAGTGTTAAGCCCACTTATGAAGTGGCAGTGGCATCTAATAAACACCTAGCCAAATACCATGGAGAACATAAACCAAAAGACATTATTATATAACTGCCGATGATAATATCTTATTTTCCTATGTTATATCCTAAAACTCCTGAACCAAACAAAAATTTGAAGCATGAAAGGCTTCTGATTGGGGTTGCCTCATCAGTAGGGTTGTACTGGCACACGGAACTTCTCTCCAGCATAAACTGCTTCAGACCCGAGCTCTTCTTCTATCCTAAGCAGCTGCATACAACAAAAAATCATTGCTCAAAATACAAGTGAATGGGAAGCTCCATGCAGTTGTAGCATCTTTTGACCTAAAGACGTCTGACACTCATGAACAATTGACCTGACTTCTAAACACTTTTACGATTACAGAAAAGAGTACAGGTATATATTGCATCGCCCCTATTAAACTATGGCAGCAAGCATTGTAAACATAAATAAAAAGGGATAATGGGACCTTAAGAGTGTACCCTGTTTCCAAACAGAGTAAGCCTTTTAGCTGCAAGATCCCATGAAACAGACTTCTGCAGATCTTAAGGATGAGAGAGTTTTAAAGGGATCTGAAGCTAAGTGGCGTGTACTCCACCTTAAAAATACTATGACCCAGAGTTAGCTTTCAATTAAATAAAATAAATTAAGAAACCCTCAAACCATAATTTCCAAGGGTAATTACTGACTTTTCATATCACGCTAGACTCGCACACTAGAGGTCCCCGGTTCAAACCAGGGCTCAGAAAGTCAAGGTTTATTTTGGCAGCTAGCTGTAAGAAAAACCCGCCAAATCCCTATGACGAGACCTATTAAAATAGAAAACCATTTAGTGCCAAATTGTCATAGATTTCACTATCCAGACTCTACTTCCCAATTAGATTATGGATTTGAAGAGTACGTCTCAAATAGGATTAATGCAGGCTGGATGAAATGGATTGTGCGACTCAAGAATCCACTTAGATTAAAGAGATTGAAGTGACAACTGTTAGACCTGCCATATTATCCGATGCGGAATGTTGGGCTACCAAAGATGACAACATAAGAGTCATGTGGCCGAGAGTGCATATGTTGAAATGAAGGTGGAGGAGTAACAGGAGGATAAAGTTCAGAACAAGTACATAACAGAAAATCTAAAAAAATCTAAAAGTGGCATCTATAAAGGAAAAAAATTATGTAATGTTGCTTGATATGGTTTGGACATCTTCATGGGAGGCACGAAGCAAGACCCTATACAAAGGGATAAAGGAAAAAAATTATATAATGTTGCTCGATGTAGTTTGGACATGTTCATCGGAGGCACGAAGCAAGACCCTGTACAAAGGGATAAAGGAAAAAAATTATATAATGTTGCTCCATGTAGTTTGGACATGTTCATCGGAGGCACGAAGCAAGACCCTGTACAAAGGGATAAAGGAAAAAAATTATGTAATGTTGCTTGATGTGGTTTGGACATGTTCATGAGAGGCACGAAGCAAGACTCTGTACAAGGGGTTGAGAAGCTACAAGCACAAGGAAGTAGAAGAGGGAGACCAATGAAGACTTAGAGGGAAATCGTAATAAAAGATATGAAGGATTGTGAAGTTAGAGATCTTAGCCCTGATCAGAAATGAACGAAGAAATAGGACACGTAAAGCCGACCCAAAATTGATGGGATAAGGCTGTGATGATGATGATTAATTGACTTTTGTGTGACAAATGAATTAATAGGGAGATTTAGAAATTTTCCATCCAAGGTTCCAATAAGTAAGAGGCTTGTTCTGTACGTGATGACATTTTGAGAATTTCGATCAGGAATCTCAAAATGTCTGCAGTATCTCCTAATACTCGTCTGATTACATTAAATAAAAGTTCCTCACAACTCGAAAGAAAGGAATTACCTGGTTATATTTAGCAAGGCGTTCTGACCTGCAAGGCGCTCCTGTCTTGATCTGACCCTGATTTATCAGAACCACACACGACCAAAATCAGGTTAAGCTTGTTGCATTCCTACAAACTTCCAGAATACGACTACAGATCTTGATGCAGCCATAAACCGAACTACAAAGTGATACTTTATCCTCTAAACATATTGAATGCCAATGAGAGCATGTAGTAAAACCACCAGTACAGGAGCTTGACTCATACCGTAGCCAAACCCACTGAAAGGTCTGCAATGAATGTATCCTCTGTTTCTCCACTGCATCCAATAAATGGAATTGAAAGTTAGCTTTGGCATTTCAGACAACATTTTTTAACTAGCGTGCGTGAATATGCTACCTTCGATGGCTAGCCATAACACCCCAGCCAGCACGTTTCGACATTCTTACAGCTTCAATGCTCTCAGTAACTGATCCAATTTGATTCACCTAACAAACAATATACAATAATAGAACAAGTATTTTATGGATGATGAGTAAATATGTTGAATAAATCTTTGGAAATGTGATCTCTCACAATACAAATGAACCATGAGATCGCACGCGCAACAGAAAACTGAAGATCCACAAATTCAAACAATATAATAATATATTGCTTCTATAAAAGGGAAGGAAAGTACGAACCAAACAATTAAAGCTAAAAACATAGGACATAGTGATCCTTCTTGCACTGAAGTATGGAAGGTTTCAATAATACCTTCAAAAGGAGGGCATTGCAAGACTTCTCCTTTATCGCCTTCTCAACACGCTGCAGCAGCCATAGTAAAACCAGGATTTAAATCACAAATTTGCTCCTTAAAAAGCTCTATTGCTGCTGTACAGATACATATGTTGATATACCTTAGGGTTGGTGACAAGGAGATCATCCCCAACAATTTGAACTTGTTCCCCAATCTCGGCAGTCAACTTGGCATAATGCTCCCAATCATCCTGATCGAATGGGTCTTCTATTGATACAATCGGGTATTCAGCAACAAAGGATTTGTATAAATCTTTCAATTCATCTCCTGATATTTTTTGTGATCCATCATTGTTCTGCAGCAAACAAAACATTCAATTGAGGATATTCACGTGCATCCTTTGCACAATACATAGTACAACCTGCAATGAACCAAAGTTTATCCTTTTCATAACTGATGGAAAGAAATTTCAAACTGGTCTTCAACTATCCTGTCAAACCCTATAAAGCCTATGCTTGAAATAATAGAAGATAAAATAAACAATGAAGTGCACAATCACATTCGCCAATTTTTGAAAATTCGCGAATTTGAGGTTCTGCGAATTATTCATGATTTTTTCAAAATTGTGTTTTTGAAATTCGAGAATAAATCACAAATAATTCACAATAAGGCTTATTCGTGAGTTCTTCAATAAATCGTAATTTTTAATATGTTTTACTTTTTAATCCAATTATTTTATTTTATTTTTTTCGCCAATTTTCTCCGAATATATCCTCGAACTCGCCAGATTTTTTCGAATATTAACCTTCTGAACCGCTACTCGGTGACTATGTATTGAAGGGTACTTGTACCTCCTCTTTAAAATTTAGATCATAAGTCTTGTCCTTGTTATCATAAAACTCTGAAGCAGCAACATCCATCCCAATCATGACCTGCCATGAAAGCAAAACAAATAATGAACACATGAGCCTTATGTTAAATAAGTACTGGGGACAAAGAGGAGTTTATAAATGATAAGGCATACTTTCCCAGTATATCCAGCTTTTGTGATAGCTGTCTTTAAAAGTTCAAGACCCTCTTTGTTTTCCTGCACATTTATAAAATGAGCACAAAATATTAACTTGACTCCATTCAAATCTAGCAGGGCCATAATCTAACTCAGTAATTTTGCTACAGCTTTCGATGTTTACAGAAACTCGAAAAGTACACCCATTCATAGCCGAAAAGACAAAAGTCAATAAACATGGTAAATTCACGTCATAGCAACCCATACAAAGTGGCGCCATTTATGAAAGTTATAGATAGATGTTAATGGAGCGGAAGCGATTAAGGAACATATGACCTCCTTCTTGAGGTCTTAACAGATCTATGTATGTTCCATATATACGTATAGGTTACCATTTTTATTAATAGGTAGACTGGGATTGAACCCGTGATCTCAACGTTGCAATATTTTCAACCTTCCACTGAGCTACCACCCCACCGCCACCAATCGTGCAATTTAAGAAAGTAACCGCATTAGCACTTACGTACAAGTGGAAAATTTTAATATTACAGTAGCAGTGCATATGCATGATGAGTTTGACCATAATATAAACATGCAGCATTTTTGTGCAATTTATATAAACGTTGCATTTTGAAGACAAGAAAAATGTATGATATACCAGCAGACATAACAAAAGCTAATAATTACGTGGGTTGATGTGTTCCATGATGCATGTTTTACTCCAAGAAAACTTAATGGTTTGATCGCACAGAAATAATAAGTAAAGTTTGTTCCAAGATGCCTTTAAGGTTAAAACAAATCACAGTTTGCACGAGGGATAGTTACAGAAAAGTGGTATACGAATGGCAACATAATAGAATACTATATTATCAAAGAAGGGTTTATCAAAATCACTTCATTTAATAGAACATAATTTCAATGAGAGAGAAAAAGGTTCTCATGCAAAATCCACCAAACCACAGGCATCTTTTCATGCTGAAGGAAAGAATCATTCAAAACAAAAAATATATTTACTCGCTGAAAAAATAAGGAAATTTATAACATAAAAAGCAAGCAAATACGAACGTGCACTCACACACGCGCACACACATGTGCACACACGCATGAAAAGGTGGGTATGGATTTATCCAATAAGAAAAGTGATGCAAGAAGATCGCACGCTAACCCTAAAATAGCGTAAATCCCACACGATAGGGGTTAAGGTTCTCGCTTGTCAATTAAAACAAAAATAAAAAAGGAAAATAGGGGTAGAAGAAGATCCAACGAATCACTCCAAGGAAGAAAAGTTGGCCTCGCACCAAACCGCACGCGGGAGAAGAATCACTCTTCTAATGAAAACTCGATTTTCTTGCATAAAGAAGTAGCTACAATTAACATTAAGCATAGGTCTCGACTCTGGAAAGGGGGCGCAGATCTGCATTCCTGTCATCATGCAAAGCAGATTGATTTGAGATGGACTGAGGCGTAATACACAGGGTTTAATACTAATGCATAAAAAATGGGATCTTCATAAGAGATCATTACATGCTTTGATGACTTAATGTTTGTGGACACTTAGATTAATCCATAAGGTTTTCACAAAGAAATGGAAGTATACTTCAACTGAGATCATAAAGGTAAAAAACTCAAGAGCGCGCGCCCCGTATTGGGTCTTGGATCTCTTGGGGTCCTTGATAATTCGAGGTTTAGGGTAGGCGTTACTCGTTAGGCGAATTTTGGGTGTGATGTTCCCTCTAAATTCATCATGAATCCTTCTTAGTCAATGCCTTAATTTTATTAGTACATACCTCTACAATCGCTTATTCAATGATGATCCTCTGACGTGGAACGACAAAAAAAAAAATAATAATAATAAAATAAAATAAAATTACTATTCACGATGAATAGTGACGGACGTCCGTGAATCACTGACGGACGTCCGTGATTTTGCCCCCTCACTGTCCGTAGGAGCGTCGTGATGGGGTTTTCTAAAACTTGCGAAAATTGCCTATTTTAGTGTTTTATTAGTATTAGGACTCTTTAAATCTATCCTTTTATTTTATCTTTTCTCTAGTTATTGTCAGGTATTATTTTTCCTTAGTTCCATTGATAAAATCAAAATCGCTAAAATTTGTTTCCCTTTGCTAAAATTATCCTAAGCTTTATTTCATTCAAAATCCTCAAGGAATCAAATCCGATATTGCAATTATCGCTTGATGCACTATACTAGAACGAAATCCGAGTTCCCTCATCGGAGCCGTTTTTCTAGATCGGGAAAGTTTTCACGCAAGCAGACGCTAAACGGATTAATCTAATTGTTTTGTTAATTTCATTGAATTAATTTATGTGTTACTTGATTTTGAATATTTCCACTATTCAATTCATTCTAAAAGTTAATCCCAAATTCGCATATTAGAATTTTAGCTTGTCCCGCGTCATCCTCCCTTTCTCCAAAATCTTCTTCCTTGAAGCCCAAACCCTCTCCACATCTCTTCTTATCTTCCAATGACAGAGTCTCTTTAAAGGTGTGAAGGTTTGTGACTTTGAGGACTATTTAAAGAAAATAAAGAAGGGTACTAATACAATTAGGAAACTCTAGGGATCCAATGTTTAGCCTACACACATTTAAAGACACTAGTTCTCCCAGCAATCGCAACTTGTTACGGCACGATCTACTATGTACTCATTATTACTGCTTTTGAGACCGATCGATGGTCTAGATCTCATATTGCACGATAAGCGTGCATCGTGCAATGACTTCTTGCAGGCATCAAATTGATTAACGATTATTTACAGGGCACATGAAAACCTTAGCATAAAGGGAAAAACAAAAATTAATTCAAATAATTTTAATAAAAAATTGGGACACAAACCATTATTCTCAATAAAAAGTATCAAGTCTTTTCTGAAGAAAATTTTCAAAATTAAAATTAATTTCTTAAAAATTTCAAAAAAAAATCTTGCAAATTATGGATGTCAATGAGGGCGTAAGAAAATCAACATATGCATTTTGGGACTTACTAAAAATAATTTAGAGACAAATTTGGAATGCCACATTTGGCAAGCATCTTGGTGGCATATCAGTGTTAAGTGTTAACTAAAACATGCGACAACTGCGCTATTTACAATGTTTAAGTGTACACAACATTTTGCATAGAAGTAAATTCATTCACAAATAAATCGTAAAAAATTTCCCCTCGCTAGAAGAGAGTTTAATTGAAATGGTGGAACTTTACACTTTTGGGTATCGCAGTCGATGCACTGTTAATTACATCAAAATAATGAATACCTCTGATTAAAAGCTATGAAATGAAATATCTACATCTTTGAAAATACTAAAATCCTAGGTCTAAGCCTTCATCAACATCATCGTCTTCATTTTGTACATCAATGTGTCAGGAGATTAGATGTGCAACATACTATCCTCGCCAGAGACCCAAGTGATATGGAACAAGCGACGACGGATGAAAAAGTCCCTCCACTGGAAGCTAGACCCATCTGATTGATAGGCATGAGCCATCAAGGGTGCATCGAAGATGAATTCAAACACTAGATCCATATCTTTCGATGACTGGTCACTAAAATAGTTAGCATCTTCATTATATTAAGGTTTCAACCTTAGTCGAGATTACCGAATTTCATAAGATTTGGGTAATCTTCCCTGATAATCCTTGATCTAGGCCTTAACCTTAAGATCGGGTGTTATACAGGGTTTAATCCAAAATAACTGGTTACTCGGTCACTTATGTAAGACCTTGGTCCAAATGGGGGAGATCAAACCCAATCTCTTTTTAAAGGAACTTTTTATCTCGAGGTGAAGGTCTGAACCTTCAATTTGAGGGATTAAGGGCCCGATAAGTGAGGGAAACTCCAATATCAAATGGTTAACTGCGATCGTACGAAGCGATCACCTTTTGAGTAGCAAAATATTTGTTGGGAGTGACAGCTTTTGGTTAAGGTTGCATAAAAGTGCTCTTTTTAATGTTGATCCCGATAAAAATTGCTTTATGTGATGATCTATTGGTCATAATCGTGATCATATGCAATAACGAAGAAAATAAATGCGATTAAGACCGTTCAAAATGATGGTCTATCGATGATCACAATCATGTAAAGCGATGATCAATCGGAGATAACCACGATCAAGATCACTTAAAATGACGAATTATTGGTCATGATCATAATCACGCAAGGTGATCATGTTAGAGATATAATGTATGGTAACATATGTGCTAGTGAGTAACACTAGTATGAGAGGCATGCATAGTGTGTTTTAGTCCCACATTGGGTAGAAATGTAATAGGACCTATGTAGCCTTATATAAAGGGCCTTTCTCTTGTAACACATTCTCTTGAATATAAGCAATCTCTTCTTCAGTAGTTATTGTGCTCTCCTCTTTCCCTCTTCTTCCGCTTCTCTCTCCTAATAAACCCTAATGGGTATTTCTCTTCTCTTTAGTTCTTAGCTCGTTTATTTCTACATGGTATCAGAGCCCAACCTGGGCTAGTTTCTTTTCTATTTTTTCATCTCCAAATTTTACTGCTACAACAACCCTTTTTTTCAGCTCCAGCAACATCAATTTGTCCAACATTAACTGCCTCTTTTTTTCAGCAAATTAGGCTAGTTAGTATATTCTAGCAGCACGGTATCCAACAATGTCTTTCTATTTCTGCGTATCTATCATCAACATCCAGCAGTTATCTTTGTTTCTTTTCATCATTTCATTTTCAGCAGCCGTTAATGGTTTGTCTCTAGAGCAGCATCTAGCTTTTTCATCGCAGTTTTTCTTTTTCTTAAACTTCGTGTAACAACAGCACCTTATTTCCCATGTCATTTGTAGTAGCTACGGCAACATATTTTTCATCTAATCTCTTCATGCCTTTTTTTCACTACAACAAATTTTTCTTTTTGTTCTCAGAAACATCCATAAATTTTTCAGCAACAACAAACGAAGTCATCTTTTCCTTGCTCACTTTCTTTTACACCATGTGGTAGTCGGTTTTAGACTTGTTTGGTGAACTCATGAGCTGGCCATGCAACAACAGATATATTTTAATTTGTTTTGTTGTATTTCTGGAGATTCTATGGACTGTTTGGCGGAGATTACGACACGATGGCTGTTATTTACCATGTGCTCCTCACGGTTGTTGATATTTAATAGTTGGTAATATGTATGGTGGCATTATTTGGTGGTCAGTTGTGATTGTTGGTGATGGTTCCCCACCACTCTTGGATGCTGTATTTGTTTGGAGATGTTCACTTCTGCAGTTGAAGAAATTTGAATAATATATTTGTTGTTGTGATGGTGTTGCTGCTAGAGAAAATATCATAGTTATCAGTTGTCTTTCTGCTCACTAACCATACTAGTTGCTGCTTTCTCTATCTCTCTACTCAATGGTCGGCTGTTTGGTGCAATGTGGGTATGGCTGATATGAATGCTGGATTTGGAGGAGTATTTTTGGGTGTTCTTGCTTGTGATTCGAGTTGTTGTTACCACAAGATCAGATTGTTGATGGCGCTACTCACTCGTGCATGCTGCAATCACTTGTCCCCCTATCCTATTTCATTTATTGCTGCTATATGTACGCATTTATGGTTGTTTTACACTCTTTTGTTGTCTGTTGTCCCTCCTACACTGATGTTGAGTGGCCTTTGCTGCTGTGATATGCAGCACTTTGATGTGGATGTCTTTCCCACATATTGCTTGATTAGTGGATGCATTTCCCACTATCGTTTTTGACTGTATGGTCTTTCTTATCAATGTAAGGGGGAGATGGTTCAGGGGCTATTTCTTTTTGTCATTGGTAAGTTGAGCATTAGATGATGCTCAACTTGAGGAGTGTTAGAGATGTAATGTATGGTAACATGTGTTAGTGAGTAACACTAGTATGCGAGGTATGCATAGTGTGTTTTAGTCCCACATTGGGTAGAAATCATGGATCAAAATCTCGGTTTTTCGATATGTATCGTCCAGCCCCATAACCGATATGTATCGGTTCCAGACGATACTTTCCAGTTTTTCCCCCAAAAAAACAAAAAAAAACATCAAAACCGATAATTTGAAATGATCGGATGATAATTTCAAATTATCGTCCAATACGAACGATACATTGAACGATAATTTGACTGTTTTTTAAAGGGGGCGATAAAAACCCAATGTATCGTATCGTTCAAGTCCAAAACCGATACGTATTGGTATCGGAAGATATTTTGATCCATGGTAGAAATGTAATAGGTCTCTATATAGCCCTCTATAGAAAGGGCCTTTCTCTTGTAACACATTATCTTGAACGTAAGCAATGTAGTCTTTAGTAGTTATTGTGCTCTCTTCTCTTTCCCTCTTCTTCCCCTTCTTTCTCTCCAAATAAACCCTAATGGGTATTTTTCTTCTCTATAGTTCTTAGCTTATTTATTTCTACAATCATAGATAAAAAATAATCATGATCGAGAACACATGATGAGATAAGTTTTTATAATGATTGCGATCTTGCGACGCAATGATCAATTGGAGTTGATCACGATCGTGATGAGCAATCGGAGTCAACAATAGTCATGATTGTGTGAGGCGATAATTTTGATCATGTGGTCAATAATCTGAGGCGTCCACATCTAGAATTCTCTTCAGATTCATAGTTACAGTCCCTTTATGCAAAGGATCAATTTGAGAGTGATAATCGCAACTCATATGCATAAGGGTCTTAGACATGGGCCCATATAATTCCAAGTAATACCCATGCATATAAGCGTCTTAGGCATGGGCACTTAGTGGTCCCACATAGTCCTAAGTGCATACCTTAAGCATAAAAGGTCTTAGGCATGAGCCCAGAGTAAGCACATATAGTTCTAAATACGACCCAAAGAAAACTTAGACATGAGCCTAGAGTGGGCGCACATAACTCTAAGTGTAGCAGATACCTTAGGAGAATTCTCTAAGGATCTTCACAGAGGCAGAGAGACAGAACTTCGAAAAACTGAGGGGGAGACTGCTATATATAGATTTATCGCAGTGGTTACTGGAAGTACCACCTGACAGTCTTCGCATCTCCCTCTCAGGTTTACAATGAAAAAGAAGGGAGTTGGCCCTTTCATTTCACACAAGTAGGTAACTATCCAATTAAATTTAAGGTATGTGGGGGACATACGCAAACCCTCTTTTTTTCATATATTAATTATTATAGGTGATCCACGCAGGTGACCCTGTGCGGGGGTCCTCAAAGGAAAGATAGAGAGAGAAAGTGAGAGGTCCATGCAGGCTACCTTGCGTGGAGTCCTTAAAAAAGAGAAAGAGAGAAGGGGAGAGGCCCACACAAGCTACCCTGCATGGGTCACACTTACAGAGAGAATGTGACAGCCCAGATTTCGACACCTCGAAACCCATGCCATCGGCACGATCCTCAAGACCGTGCCCCATAGATCTGTACGGACCATTGGTATGGCAAACAATAACAAAATGAGATAAACAAATGATTAAACAATGCGGAAACCAACATACTACTCTAGGTATAAGCCTCAAAAGACAGTTCTGCTTTCATGCCAATGCATGAACAGAGAACCGATCCAAACCATCGATGATGAACAGATCACCTCAGATGCTTCGCCAAAAGAATTATATTAATTTAATTACATTTCTCAAAAATAAGGCTTGACATACCAAGCCGTACAAATGTACTCTCAAAACTCATTCTATCAAAGTACTTAGCAGAGTCTCCTAGAAGAAGTCCTCGGGAGGAGGCTCCAACTCTTCACAATTATGCCTTGAAGTTTTACTGGTGGTTTACATGTTACATTTATTATCAATCGTTCATGAACCTCACTGAATAGGCCTAAAGAAAACTTAAATCTTCAACTTAAGTAGTCTCCGAGCAATATAGCATCGAGCCCCGATGGAATACCCTCCATCGTCGTCTAAATAGACAGTTGTTATATGTATCCACTGTGAATACTACCCAGGTCCCTTTCTCATAGGCGACGGGGTTAAATCTCATCTCAACATCCTTGGATAGACCGTCGTGGAATTATGCAGTTGGCGATGCAGGTCACGGATATCCTGCCGAGTCAGTCGTGGGTATCCCGCCACGTCGGTGGGGTATTCTATTCAAACCTTAAATAACAAAAATATCATGTGTTTTACATATAGTTATTCACCATGTAAATGTGCTACTTTATATCAATTAGGCCTTATCAGTCTTTGTTCAATCTTACTTTACAATCTCTCTTACATCCCTAGGATGTCTAAATTACTCGCATCACACTGATGCCTTTATCACTTTCTCATCCCCTGGGGATGTCTCATTCTTATTTACTTTTGCAAGATTTACATAATTAAAGCATGTTTCATTTCATTGGTGTATCACACACACACATAGAGATTATATGATTCATTTCATTTCTATATCACTACATACATGCTCTTGTAATTAAAGTACATGTTCAAGGTGTTCCCTACCTCAAGTCTCTGAAGGTCCAAGCATCAAGGTCCCACGCGACTCCTTATGCTTGTTTTCACACGTACCACCTATGGTACACCATAACATATGCAACACATCAATAAAAACGCAATAGAGAAGGTCCAAGACCCTCCATGAACCCCAAGGTCCAATTAAGAAGTCAAGTCAAACTGTCAAAATCGATTAATCGATCTCTAAAATTGATTAATCAAAACCCTAAATCGATTAATCCAAAATCCAAAATCGATTAATCGATCCCAAATCGATTAATCGAAAATCTCAAAGATAGTAAATCGATCCCTAAATCGAGTAGTCGAAAATTCAAAATCGATTAATCGAAATCCAAAATCGATTAATCGATTTCCCAATTCGATTAGTCGAATTCCCCAAGCCTTATCTCTCTAGCCATTGGAGGTACTCAGTCGATTAGTCGATTTCTAAATCGATTAATCGACTTTCAAAATCGATTAATCGATTTCCAGATCGATTAATCGAACTCGGGCATTCTTGCTTTTTCAACTTCTAGACCAAAATCGATTAATCGATTTGGCCATAACTCAGCCCCTTTCGGGCTGCTCTTCCAAATCTTTTTCTCTCTATTTTTGTTTCTTTTCTATCATTTAATTCTATGTTTTTAACTACACTTGACTGAATTTAATCATCAAACATTTATGCATTTAATTCTAATAAGACTCACCTCAAATCAATCTCTTAAAAGCTTGAATGGTTGATTTGAATGGTTAGGGTTCCAGCTTTTGCTCCAACGATTCCAATCACGTTGAATCCGACACTTAATGCTCCAACCTTTCCTTCAATTAAGCCACAGTAACTCCTTGCCATTAACTCACCTTGGTTCTCTCTCTCTCTCTTCTTAACTCTCTTTACCAAACAAAACAAAAGAACCCTTAGGTTATTAAAACCCTTATAACCTCTCTCCAGTTTCGATGTTAAGCACATACACCAGAGATAGGTGTATGTGGCCCTAAACTAACACCATACACTACCTCACATCTATACATTCTTTCCTAGTTCCACTATTTAACCCTCACTTGGTCAAACCTACGATCAGTCGGGCACGAATCCCGAGGTCACTGTTAAATGCTCAAATTTTCGGGATATTATAGAGAAAGAGAAGGAAAGAAGAGATAGGAGAGAGAAGATGGGATTGGGACCCACGTAGGTGGCCCTGCCTAGCTCACCCTTAGAGAGAGAAAGAAAGAAAGAACAAAAAGGAGGAGACTCACGCAGGGGCCTCCTTGCATGGGTCTCAATGAGGGAAAGGAAAGGAGAAAGGGAAGAAGAAAAAGAAGAGAAAAGGAAGAGATAGAGGATGGGACCCACGCAGGGTCCACCCTATGTGGGTCTCATTGAGAGAGTAAGAAGAGTAGAGAGAGCAAGGATGGGACACAAGCAGGGTCCACCTTGTGTGGGTCTAGAGAGAGAGAGAGATTGAAAAGAAAGAAAGAGAAGATAAGGACTTGTGTGGGTCTCACTTGGAGAGAGAAAGGGAGACAAAGAAAGAGAATAAAAAGAGAGAAAATAGGAGAGAGTGGGAATTGGGACCCACGGAGGAGTGACCCTGCATGGATCATCCTATTCCTTCCCCTTTCTCTTTTTTTTGTTATTATATTTTTAAGACACAAAGTTTGTGTCTATAGTAAGCTATACACTAAATCAAAGCAATAGTTTAACTTACGATTCAAACTCCCAAACCCAGAGTCTCAAGATATATGATAATGTTAGCATTAGATTGGTCAAGACTGCTGCACAACACAAGTACACAATGCAAGAAGTACATAATAAAAGGTGTAGTTTCCAACTTGCCATAAAAGAGTCAATCCCCCTCATGTGAGAGAGAACAGATGTCACATGAAAAGAAGTTGTATGCTGACTTCAGGTGAGGGATTCACTATGCACCTTGTCACCTAGACACCAATTTGACATGAGGGATAAGCTACGGGAATCTAACAACCATAGCGCCCCCAACAGCCTAGATAATGTACAAGATAGTGTACAAGTTTCAACTACAGACCCCGATTAAATCTCTATGCCCCTATAATATAAATTGAGATTCGGATTAAACCAGCTATTTACGGATATAGAGTATTACAAGGAACTCTCCATGAACAATCTAAAGTGCATGGTGGAACAAGGGTAAAATCACAATACCACAATTGACAAAAGATTAGGAGAGACAAACATAGTCAAAATTTCAACAATCAAATATAGGTCAATTACATAAAAAAGGGAAGGAACATTGCACGTACTCAATTTTTAAAAAATATCAACGGCACAAAAAGAAAGAGAAAGCAGGATATAGGAGAAGGCCTGTCGAATTTTTTTAATAAAGAAAAAATAAGGAAAGAAATTCTCAACTGTTAATTGCCATGTGAAAGGCCAATCAATGTCACCAATTGATTTTTCACTTAGGAAAGGTGCTTAAGACAAAAGAAACATCCAAAATTGTGTTAACAATTGAGGCATTAAACTTATGACTCAAGCTACGAAACTCTAGGAGAGAATAATAGACCGATGACTAAGACAAGAAGCAACTGTATCAAAGAACCAATTTGGATTTATGTAGAGAAGTTCAACAATTGAAGCTACTTTCCTCTTGAGGCAATTTATGAAGAACTTCGGAGAAAGAAGGAAGAACCTGCATATGGATTTACCGATTTGGAGAAGGCTTATGATAAAGTACCGAGACAGATAATTTGGTGGTATATTTAGGAAGAAATACATCCCGAACTTATAGATGAGATTATTCAAGACATGTATAAACGGGCGGTAACTAATGCAAGAACACATGTGGAGAGATGAGTGAGTTCCATGTAGAAGTTGGGGTAAATCGAGGATCTTCTTTAAGCCCTTATTCATTTTCCTTGATCATGATGCATGTTATTTGATGGTGATGGTAAAGTGGTACTAATTGCCCAAAAAAGAAAAGAAACAAATAATAAGGTGGAACTATGTAAAAAAAAAGCCTTGGAGTCGAGAGGTATGAAAATTAGCATGAAAAAAATGGAATACATAAAGTGCAAATTTAGTGACATGGTCAATTGGAGGAGGATTTAGTTAAAACAGATAATCATCTTGTGTCGTGTCACACTGTCATAGATTTCACTATTTAAGGCTCTACTTTACAATCAAATGGTGGATTTGACTAGGACGTCTCAAATAGGATTAATACAAGTTGGACGAAATAGAGACAAGCAAGGTTAGCATTGTGTGACACAAAAGTGGATGTGGAGCATTGTGCGACCCAAAGAGTTCCACTTATAGACAAGAGGATAAGCGTACATGTGGCCGAGATGCGTATGTTAATATGGATGTCTGGAGTAACAAGAAATGATAAAAATTGAAACGAGTACATAAGAGGAAATTTGAGATTGGCACCTATAAAAGAAAAAATTATGGAATGACACATGATATGGTTTCAATATGTTCATCGGGAGGACAGAAAGACTCTGCACAAAGGGTTGAGACCCTACAAGCACAAGTAGGAGAAGAGGAAGATCAGTGAAGACCTAGAGAAATGCAAACAAAAGGAAAATGAAAATTTGTGAAGTTACATAGGCTTAGCATTGATAGGAAACAAGTGGGAAATAGGATTTGCAAAGTCGATCCCAAATAGATGGGATATGGCTGTGATGATGATGCTTGAGAACAAAAAAAAAGTTGCAGGAATTAAGGAAAATAAAATGAAACTAGTTTCGATTAATTTAAGGTCTTCATCAGCATATTGAAATCGACAATTTCGTGAGACTTATTTATCTTTAATAAGGTAGTTAAGGCGTTGTGGCGAGATCATGGCAAAAAGGCTCGTCATGTCATGGTGAGGCCATTTATAATTTTTTTGTAAATATTAATTTATTTATTTTTAATTAATCATTAATATTTATTTTTTTTAGTTTTTTACTATTTTTTAATACATATATTTTTTCTAGAGGAAAAAAAAAATTAACTAATTAATCAGGTATAGACAAATATCAATAAATAGAGAGCAAATATATATATATATATATATATATATATATATATATATATATATATATATACCACCTGTGGCTAATATAAAGTGAAAAAAATAAAAAATCAGATTTTAAGGCACCTGTTGCTTACAATATGATTTTATAAGGCAGTTGTGACAAAAAAAAACAGATATATATACATATATATATATATATATATATATATATATATATATATATATATACGGCACCTATGGCTGATATAAAGTGGAAAAAAATAAAAAAACTAGATTTTAAGGCACTGTGGCTTAAAATCGGGTTTTTTTTTTTACACTTTATATATATATATATATTATAAGGCAGCTGTGGCAAAAAAAAAAAAGAAATTTCAGGGCTAATTTTAGGACATCTGTGGGTAATAAAGTAAGGGGAAAAAAAATACATATTTCAGGGCAAAAAAAAAAGAAAATAGATTTTAGGGCTTACTGGTCTTCATCTTTCTTCTTCTTCTTCTTTCTTTCTTTCTTTCTTTCTTTCCTCCTCCTCCTCCTCCTTCCTCTTCTTCTTTCTTTCTCCTTCTCCTCCTCCTTCTGCTTCTTTCTTTTTTCTCCCTTCAGCTATCTCGTCCTCCAAAAATAAAATGTCGAGGGTTTATTGTATATAAAGGATAAAATGGCCCATTGTACAAGTATGCCTCTCAAGTATTATAATATAATAACTTATAAAGTTATAATTAAAAGTATTATAACGTATAAAGTTATAATTAAAAGTTATCTCTCAAAAAAATAATATATATATATATATATATATATATATATATATATATTAATATGGCGAATATGGCGGCGCCATAGCAGTATGGCGCCATAGCATAGCCATTTGCTAACCCCTCGCCATTAGACCATATATGGCGAGCCACAGCGCCATAGCGCCATGGCGTCGCCTTGACAACACTGATCTTTATCTCTAACATTATGTGTGTGTGCCTTCGGTAGTGAAAAGGGTTTCTGAACATGCCTTTTACAGGTAATAAGAAACTAAAATAGTTGACATTCCATCTCTATGAAGCAATTTTTCACACAAAAATTACAGCTTTGGTTCAACATCCGGCCCATCACATATTTCTCAACAGTTAAGACCTCCCTTCCAACCTATAATAAGGCTTAGTTTTCAATTTAATCTTGATTTCGGAGCATCGGTAGCCACTGCAGGTGGAGATTTAGGCACAAAATTTTTAATCAAACTACTCACACACAACAAGAGTTAACTAAAAGTGCAGCGAACCTGAATATTAGGAGCAAATCCACCTTCATCGCCAACATTAGTGGCATCTTGACCATATTTTTTCTTAATCACAGCCTGGACAAGAAGGAAGAAAAAAGTCATGGTATATGCACAAAAGAACTGCAGCTGACATCTGCAAAACACAATCAAAGTTTACCTTCAAATGATGATATACTTCTACGCCCATCTTCATGGCTTCCTTGAAAGTGGAGGCCCCAATAGGAAGGATCATAAACTCCTATATAATAGAACGAAAGTAAGCATAAATATAGCCAAAAACAAAGCCATTTTTGACAACAGATAGCGGGTTTGAGTAGTACCTGCATGGCCAGCTTATTGCCCGCATGTGATCCCCCGTTGATGACATTGAAAGCAGGCACAGGTAAAACTAGGGTTTTGTTCCCAGCAATGTTGGCAATGTGCTGTATGACCATATGACAAAGCGGCACCCACTTAACAAACACGCCCACTTTAACAGCTTAAAAGATATACAGAACATAAAGCATTATATGCTCAGCATACCTTGTAAAGAGGAATCTTGTTAATAATAGCTCCGGCTTTACAAACGGCAAGCGACACTGCCAATATAGCATTTGCTCCAAGCTGAAATCACATACCCACAAACAAAATATGGTTAGCTTTAAGGGGCATACATGTTGTGGAACCACAAACAATTAATAGATGATTTCCAACTCAATATTGTCATCACTTGAAGGCCAAGGCTTGCAATACCTTCTGTTTACACCAACCCCATTCATTAACTGTTCCATCAAGTTGTTGAACCATAAAATTATCGATTTTAACCTGCTCTCTAGGATCCTACAATGGAACAATAACATATTAAAGTGTTGATTATTAGCCATTTAAGTGTTAACAACTTGAATATATAGCCTCATGCACAATGAGGATATCACAGGGAACTGCAAAACAAGTGAAGTGTGGAGGCATGCACCTTTCCAATCAATGCTGGTCCAATGATTGTGTTGACATTCTCAACAGCCTAAATGAAAAATTATATAATATATATATTATGATCAGCTCAGAATTTCCCACATTCAATCAACCCATGATCAGCAGAATCAAAATTAGTTAGATAGTAGACCTAGAGCACAATCTCAAGGAAAACATTTTAAGAGCCAACATAATTTGCTAAAGGCAGTATATAAAAAAAAAAATCAGACATCCAAATCACAATCACTCTAATCCCTGAAGCATTTACGGTAAAGAACATTGTTCATCATTCATCACTAATCCACAATGGTTAATTACTGTAGTAGCCGAAATGACTGTACAATCATTACAACTTGAGTTATAAAAAGCAGTAAAGCTTCCACAAAACTTCAAAATTTGGAGCTCATAATTCTTGTGGACGTAACACCCTCACTATCCCAGTTTTAAACTCCACAATTATATATAGGGTTAATGGGAGCTCATAATTCTTGTGGACATAACACCCTCACTATCCCACTTTTTAGGCCATTGCAGCCTTTTTGGACCAATCAAATGTGTCCACAAGAATATTTTAACCATGCAATCCAAGCACTTTAATATAGACCGCTGTTTTTTTATCAGCATAATATAGACCAGTTTTCATATGAAACATAGGCTGGATGGTAAAGTTCCTCTAATGGGCAAGTTTTTGGGGCTGACTGAGGTTCATAGGATGTTCTATCACTTGGACCAATTTGATTTGTAAAAAATGTGGTTTCCGCTCATCATCCCATGCTCAGGGGCACGACACTGCTTAAAAGTTGGATGGTGAGAGTTTTATCTCCACCTGAACAGTGAGGAGAATCAAAATAGGAGCACATGTGCTCGAGACCTCCTCGCCAGGGTTCTCCAAGACCTCTTCCCTAAGGTTGAACCCTAGGGAAAGGCCAAATCTCTCTACGTGGTACCCAAACACAACTTTGGCTGCATGTAGGCAGGGTCAATCCAATAATACAGAAAAAAAAAAAAAAACAACAACCAGTCAGATAAACGGTGGTCAATCTTTTTAATATGAAATTAAACATCGTTTCAAAGTTCATCTCTAACCATCAGATAGTGGTGTGTGTGTGCGTGTGTGTGTGTGTGTATAGGGAGAAAGAGAGATGGAACAAGTAACAACACGTTTGTGTGAATTTGATTAGCTTAGCAAAATTACTTTGACCACTCCACCAAAAAATCTTCCTATATATTTGGGTAAATAAGTATGACGTCCCCAATTTCACACACCGGATCAATGCGCTCACTTGGAGACATCACACTACATCACATAATCCGAAAATCGGTCGCGTCGTAGGCTCCTCTTGCGTTCTTCTAAGCCTTCAAACCAAAAACTCTAGGGTTCTTATTCTAATTCTCCTCCTTCTCAAGAATTTTCTCTCTTTCTCTCTCTAAGGTTATTAGGTAATAAGAGTTATATAAAATTCTGTAATTTAATTTCTATATTTATAATACTTTATAATTTCCTATTTTATTTTTAATTCTATTTAGAATGCTTTAAGGTTTCCTATTTAATATCTAACTCTATTTAGAATACTTTAAAGTTTCCTATTTAAGATCTAATTCTATTTAGAATGCTTTAAAGTTTCCTATTTAATATCTAACTCTATTTAGAATATTTTAAAGTTTCCTATTTAAGATCTAATTCTATTTAGAATTTCCTACATGGGTCTTAAGTGATTCTATGGGCCTTTAATTACTTAATGAGTTTTTTAATTACTTAATGGGTCTTTAATTAGTTATTGGGTCTTTTATTACTTAATGGGTCTTTAGTTACTTAATGGGTCTTTAATTACTTAATGAGTCTTTAGTTAATTTACTAACATATTTTGAAAGTCCATTAAACATTACTAAACGCACCCCAATTATTACTAACACATATTTAAGGGCTTTAGGGTATATTAATTAGATTAATTAATTATCATGAGTCATTATAAAATAAAGTAGGCATTACATTTATGCATAACAATTAATTAATCAAACTACTCATAATTACAAATCTAGCAAATAATTAACGACTAAATAACGAAAAATCTCAGTCGTTACAATAAGAGTGTTTCTAGAGATATTTGACCATTGTTTGGTCAACTGCACTAAAGATGTGAACATATGCTAAAAACAAATAATAAAAATAAAAAATCGAAGACTAAAATTGATGCTTTCAAGTAAATCTTTTAAAACACGACCCTGATAGAAGCATTGAAATGTGACGCAACATTCAGAAGTTAGTTTAAGTTGATGATACCATTTGGATCATGGATCAAAATATCGTCCGATACCGATACGTATCGGACGATACATATCGGTATTGGACTCGAACGATACATTGAATGTATCGTCCGATACAAACCGGTACCGATACGTATCGTTTTGGAGCTCGGACGATACGTATCGGTAACCCGATATTTTAACCCATGATTTGGATTGCTTTGATGAGTTGATAAATCTTCGTTCAATTTAGTTTTTGGAAAAGTAAACTCAGATGCAGATTCTTTAGCGAAAGCTACAACAGGATTAAACACTTTTCATATTTCTCCTATAGAAGTGTTCTTATTTTCTTTTTTAAGCAGCAACTCTTGCTGTGTCCTTTTTCTGTTGTGATTTTTGTTTTAGGCTTTTTTGACTAGTAAATTTTTTAACCAATCAAAAGAAAAGGTTACAAAATTTTGATTATTGGTAACTAAAAATTTGATGAAAAGAACAAAACAATCCCCTTAAGCTGCTAAACGGAAACAAGTCAAAGTCATCAACAGATTACAAGTAACAAGATAGATATCTGGTCATTCTGGATCCCAAAGGACATATAACAGAACACTGGTCCTCATCACAATTGAAGTCCTCATAACCATCAGACTACTCTCCCAGTGAATGTAGTTGCAAGATATGTTCCTCTTTAAGCAGAATTATTTTAGCTGGAATACTTGATTGACCAATTTTGCACTACCATATCAACTGAGATGGTTTGGACATGTCCATCAAGGACCTGAGACAGTCCTTGAACGAAGGAGAAGAGGAAGATCAATAAAGACTAGAAAATAAGCTGCGAGAAACGATATGATGAATTATGTCCATCAAGGACCTGAGACAGTCCTTGAACGAAGGAGAAGAGGAAGATCAATAAAGACTAGAAAATAAGCTGCGTGAAACGATATGATGAATTATGGACAAACGAATAGTTTAGCCTTGAACAAAAATTAGTGGATAAAAAGACTTGCAAAGCTGACCCCTAATTGATGGGGTAAGGGCAACAATGATGATGACGACGATGATGGAAATTTTGCCAATAATCCACCTTTTAACATTAGAATATTCCACTTTTGCTATACAAGGACTCAACAAAGTACAATGCCCACATTTCTGCCTCAACTGAGGCACATACACCAAACAGATCCGAAAAAGAATATACAAATCTAACCCTCATGATCTTAAATCACTCGACCAGCTCTTGCCAAGCCAAATAACCCAAATAAGTTCCCAACAAAGTTTAATTTCAACATACCAGTGGATTAGACCTTCCCCGCCTCTACTTCTATTTCATCATGATTGCGATTATATAAAATACCCGTCCACACCTTGCTAAAATGAACTTCAATTCTTGCTTTCCCACAAACACAACAATGCATTGACTCTCAAAACCATGGCTGATAGACGTAACTCACCAGAAAGCACACAAACACAAAAACGTTAAGGATTCCATAATCCTAAAAAACGGAAGAACAAGAAGAGGAAAATACAGCCACGTTCTCCATCGGAAGAGAACTTCTCTTCCGAAGGTCAAATCATATATAGACATATACATCTATCTATATGCACACACATATTGACGCGGGACAAACGCTAAAATCCTAATATGCGAATTTGAGATTAACTTTAGAATGAGTTGAATAGCAGAAATATTCAAAATCAAACAACACATAAAATTAATTCAATGAAATTAATAAAACAATTAGATTAATTCATTTTAGCGTCGCATGCGTAAAATTTCCCGATCTAGAAAAACGGTTCCAATGAGGGAACTCGAGATTCGTTCTAGTTTAGGGCATCAATCGACAATCGCAATATCGTCTCTTGACTCCTCGGGGATTTTAAATGAAATAAGGCTTAAAATAATTTAATAGAAGAGGAATAATTTGAGATTTTGATTTTATCAACGAAATTAAAGAAGGATAATACCTGACAATAACTAGAGAAAAGACAAAATAAAATGATAGATTTCAAGGCTTCACACCAAGGATTTTCCAAAGCTTCACACCACGGCTGTACTTCGGCTTCGCACCAAGTCGCACGAGAAACGATTGCTCACTCCTCAAGGTTTGAAGGATTCACTCCCTCGGTTGAAAACTCTTCACAAGCTCTCTAGGGTTTGCACAAAAGCAACTCTCTTTCATTCAATAATCAAAAACTAATTAATTTGTCTTTACAAGCCTCTATATATAGGCCACCAATAATTAAAATTCGAAATAAAGAGTCCTAATACCAATAAAACATTAAAATAGGTCATTTCCGCAATATTTAGAAAACTCCGTCACAACGGACAATGAGGGGACAAAATCACGGACGTCCTTCACTGTTCATCACAGACGTCCGTCACTATTCACGGACGTCCATCACTATTCATCGTGAACAATAATTTTTTTTTTTTTTTTTTTTCCGTTCCCCATCACATATATAAGAGAAAGTTTAACCTACGAATCTCTCCAAACCCTTAGCATGTTTCTAATTTTATCAATTAAGAAGCAAGGTCAAAAATTAATTCCTATAATTTTTTATCCTATTGAATCCTTCAATGGCTGTTGAATTCTGTATTGTAAAAATCAAGCTTGAGTGCAAGCTGTAAAGAACGCAGTCACGATCAAACCGGTTCGATCGCACTATCAACCACTGCTCAGTTGTTTATGTTTAACAGTAGATATTTACCCTCCCTCCCTCCCTCCCTCCCTCCCTCCCTCTCTCTCTCACTCTCTCTCTCTCTCTCTTGACAACAAATAAGACAATAAGCCAAAAACGATCGTATTCTTTATTGTCATCTTATAGTTAAAAACTAAAAAAATTAGCAATCACTTGAAACATCAGGTCCAAGCAATTCCGTGGTCAAGCCAAACAGTTCAAAGGTCCGACATGGTTCCGTTGTACGGGTCATATATCTACCAAACCTGATTGCAAGAGGGAACAGTCTTGGTTGATCCACAGTCAAACCAATGGTCGAGTCTAATTTTACACACACTGGTCTAGACTAATACCACGAAATTGCTTCATTTGGAGGGAATCATCATTTACATTTCACCAAAACATAAGAATATGATTCTCAATATAGAAGTTTGTCATTATATAACCATTAGAAGCCACTTTCGCATTGACCAAATACCGATTTTTATATCCAACTCCCTTGATTTTTGTCATTTCTTCAAAAAGTAAAACTATCGACATTTTTCTCCAAGATGCTGATGGTGATAGTCTATGTAACATTTCATTAGGACCTCATTTTAGTCTGTATAACATCTGGTGGCTGATGAACACCACAATCAACTAATATGTTTACAGAACATCTTTCTACAAAATAGAATTTCTAGAATATATGAGAAAGGAGGAGGGTTAGCATTAGGTTGATAGCCATATACCAAAAAAAATCGTTAAATAAAAATATTCCTTTCTATAAGAACAAAGGAAACAACCAAAATTGTGCCAACTATTGTGGCATTAAACTAATGAGACAGATATGACTTCAAGAGAGAATAGTAGAACAACAAGGCAAGAATAAAATGTATCAGAGAGTCAATTTGGATGTATACTGGGAAGATCAACAACTGAAGTGATTTTCCTATTGTGGCAACTTATGAGAAGCTCAGAGAGAGAAGGAAAAACATGCATATAACCTTTAATGATTTGGACAAAGCTAATGATTTAGTGTCGAGACAGATAATCTAATGAATGTTGAGGAAGAAATGCATCCCGAATTTTTATATTGAGATTATTCAAGACATGAATGAGAAGGTGTTAACTAATGTAAGAACGACGAGTGGAGAGACGAGTGAGTTCCCTGTCGAAGTTAGGTTGCATTAAGGATCTAGCTTGAGCCATTCGTTGTTTGTCATTATCATGGATGCATTAACCATAGACATATAAGAAGAATTTTCATAGTGCATGTAATTGCGGATGAGTGATGACATAATATTATATGCTTAAACAAGCAGAGAAATAAATGATAAGCTGAAACTATGGAGAATGGAGTCGAGAGATTTGAAAATTTGCATAACAAAGAATACATGGAGTGCAAATTTAGTGAACATGATAGCATGGAGGAGGATTTAGTTAAAACATGAAAATCATTTAGTGTGACATTGCCATAAATTTTGTTGTCGAGGCTCTACTTCACAATCTGATGGTGGATTTGAAGATGACTTCTCAAATAGGATTAATGCAGGTTGTATGAAATGGAGGTAAGCAAGTGAAATATTGTGCGAACAAAGAGTTCACTTAGATTGAAGATAGATATGGTGCAGAATGTTGGAGTACGTAAAAGGGACAAGAAGATCAAGGAAGGATAAAATTTATAACGAGTACATAAAAGGAAATTTGAGAGTGAAATTTATAAAGGAAAGCACTTTATGTGGTTTGGACATATTCATTAGAGGCCAGAAGCAGATCATGTACAAAGGGTTGAGACGCCACAAACACAAGGAAGTAGGAGAAGAGAAAAGATCAGTGAGGGAAGCCGTGAGAAAGGACATGAAGGATTGCAAAGCTATAAAGAGTTTAGCGCTGATCAGAAACGAGTGGAGAAATAGGACTTGCAAAGTCGACTTCAAATAGATGGTATAATGTTGTGATGATGATATTTGCGAGACACTCATTTAGCATTGGAATAGGTAATATCTTTTAAAAGGTGATACTGAGGAATTCTTCTTTTTTCCCAAAATGAGGTGGTTTTCTACATTTTCATATTTGCTTTTCTCACTCTTGGGGAGAATGAAAGATTGTGAATTGTGCTTTCCTTTGGATATCATTTAACAACAAATAGAAATTTCGGCAAAGTGAAAAAGAGCACCTAATCTAGAACTTAGACGTTCATGAACTAAAGTTTGATGCCTACAACATCTAATCTAGAACCATGTTAATGGTTGATATGCAAACAAGCATCGTCAATCAATCTATCCTTCAGCCCAATTGTTCAAAAATAGGTTTCCAAAATTCACAAGGACCCATGTGAAGGAACATATATTCCCTATGAAATTGTTGATTTCAAATAACCTTATTATTGATTGTCAGTGTGCGGCATCTAATCTTACATTGAAAAATGTTCAATAGTAATAACCCAACACCGATGGAACTGAAAACGTTGAAACTTGGATCTGCAATAAAACATTTACAGATAAGCTAAATATAAGAGAATATAACACCATCCCTGATGAAAAGGTGTTGGGATTCAAGAGATGTCTCACCATTGAGTCACAAGTGAAAACTGTAAAACAATATTGTGGCATTAAGCTTATTGATTTGTAGCTTAAACATTAGAGTTTTTTTTACGAGGACTCCGACATCGTAGACATCGGATATGGACCTTTTCGCGTGTACCGACGTCGGAATGGAAGTCAGAACTAGGCGAAAGATGAGATTTTGGAGAAATTTTGGAGAATTGGAGGAACAAGACAAATTCGATCGATCGAAGTCCAATTTCGATCGATCGAACCATGTTGACAGAAAACAAAGGTCTGGATTGACATATTTCGATCGATCGGATCATATACTCGATCGACCTCAGTTCTATCGATTGGATTCCAGCGGCGAAGTATTTATATATGTTTTTCGATCGATCGAGTTTCACTTTCGATCGATCGAAATCGCGCAGTTATATTTTTTGGGTTTTCTCTAATTTCGAACTTAACTTTTAGGGCCATATTTGTCTTTTATTAATATTTGTTTTAGGATTTTCTTTTATTGTAAGACCTCCTATATAAGGTCATTAAGATAAACAATATAATAAGTTACTGATTATTGAAAGAATGAGCTTTTGCTTTTGGAACTTGAGATGAGTTTCTCCGAAGAGTGAATCTTCTTCTCGATAAGGGTTTGGTGTGAAGCCAAGGGTGCGAAACCCGCAAAATCTATCTTTTATCTATGTATTTCTTATCTTCTCTGCTTGTGTTGATCCTACAACCCTAACTCAGCCATCATCCTTTTGAAATCCTAAACCCTAGCTTTTCCCTAAGCCATTGAATCGATTCGATTCAACAACCATAGCCTCCATCAGACTATTAAGCCCAGCCATATCAAAATAACCAGAAACCAAAGATTCCATCATTGCATTGTGAGCGCCTTAATCTGCAAATCTAGAGTTCTATCTCTAGGATCGATCCGCGCTGCAACCTAACGGATCTAATGCCCAGATTAAACCCTGCTCGAATCATACGCGATCCTCTAATGGAATACTACGAAAGCCTAAGGTATTCGTTATATTTTAGGGTTTATTGTTTAATTTAATTCGATTCAATTTCGGCAATCAATTAATCATTGCATTCACGTAGTTTAGGGTATTGTCCTGCGTCAGTTTTGGTATCAGAGCATAGGTTCTAGGTTAGGGAATATTGTGTCATTTTAATCTTCGTTACATTTTATCTCATTTGTGTTCAAAAGTATGCGCGTCTACTATTTGACAAAATTCCTCATCCATTGCGGTTCATGTTTGCATGGCATTTAGCACCCGTGTTAGTAAGCCGTGTTCACCATGAGCATGCGCGAGATTGTCGATGCCCTTAGAGACATCAAAGTCCAAATGTGTGCAATTAATAATAGGAGCCGCTACACACCAAATTCTTGGCAAAGCCTCAAAGGTCATGTTAGGGGATACCCTCAACAGCATAAACCCGAGTACGATCCCGCCGAAAAGTTTCTAAAATCTATTCGAGATGAAGTTCCATGTTTTGAGGAATAGCTAAACCCCAAAACCTTCGTGGAATGGTTGTCTAGTGTAGAAGAGTATTTTGATTGGTATGGCATACCGAATGAGCACAAAGTTAGGTTAGTGAAAACAAAGTTTGAGGGTAGTGCCAAAACCTATTGGACTAATATTGAGATTCTACGTGAGTTAGCTAATCGTAAGCCCATCACACAATGGGAAGACATGAGAGAGCGACTTATTGAGAATTATGTTCCTCTCACATATCGTCATCTTTTACGATGTTTAAAACCAAAGACAAACAAGTGTCCTGATTGCTCCAAGTGTCACGGATTTGGACACTTTGCTTACCAATGGCCCACAGAACTTTCCACTCCGAATTTATTGATTAAAAGGGAAAGTTCTAAGGAGCATGAAAATTTAAGAGTAGAAGAGGTGTATGACCCCCGTACCGTGATGAGTGAAGAGGAGATGGACGAAGCTGATATTGAGTCGCCCACATGTGGGTCAACTGAGTCACCCATGCACGATTCGACCAAGTCACCTACACACGATTTGTTAGTGCCCATAGAGCCCGTTGTGCACAAGTCCTTGTTGGTGGTAGAGTCAAGAGAACTTGAATCTTTGAAGTTAGTCCAACCGAGTACACATGAGCCAATCACTTCACCTACCAATGAGTCATTGGAATCCGTTGAGTCGAGTCCACATGAGCCAATAGTGCCACTTGATTTGATCACACGAGTCGTTAGTGTCGCATACACATCATAGTCTCAAGTTGCATACTCCTATACATTCCAAGTCATATTATGAGTCATCTTTAGTGTCTCATTCCGCATTGCATGCCGAAATTAAGTTTAAAATTAATTTATGCAATGAAACTCTCAAAATATTGATGCAGTTACCTAAGGCTTTTATGGAATTTCAATTGAATGATTATGTGATGGTTCGGGTTAGGCCTGAACGATCTCCATCGAGAGTCGTAAAGGATCTCCAGGCCCACGGCGCTGGATCTTTTAGAATTGTGGCAAGGAGCGGACCTAATGCATATGTTCTCAAGCTTCTACCGCATATAGGGGTCAGCTCTACGTTCAATGTGGACGACCTAGTTCCTTCTCTGGGCTCAACCCCACCACCTTGCCATCCTTTCCGACCGCCTCTTATTTATGATCTCATCCCAATTTTGCAGTCAATACCACTTCCCTATCCAAGCAGGCAGAGAAAAGAGATAATTGAGGAAATTTGGGATAATCTTGTGGCCTTCACCTGCGGCCGAAAATTTCTTGTCTATGAGATGCAAAGGGGGTTGGCGAGTCAACTACCGAGAGTGCATGGGTCAATCATGAGAAAGTTCATCGCTTGAGTTCCCGTATTCCTGGTCGATATCGCGATCACACTCCATCGGAGATGAATTCCTTCGCGTCCGGGAGAGTCGATGCGAAACTTCAAAAGTATTTGGTAGAGTGGCTTGGCAGGCCGAGTTATTGGGCTCGTTAATGAGAGGTTTATCGGATTCGTCCCTCTACAATGGACCGAGACGATGTTCATACATCACCGAGTGCCAGGATTCACTTCATGCGTGTTTCATCCGTGATGAAACATTTTGAGTCGGGGAGAATTGATGGGGACGCTGACATCGCCGACATCGGATATGGACCTTTTCGCGTGTACCGATGCAGAAGAAGAGAAATGGAAGTCAGAACTAGACGAAAGATGAGATTTTGGAGAAATTTTGGAGAATTGGAGGAACAAGACAAATTCGATTGATCGAATTGCAATTTTGATCGATCGAAATCCTCGATCGATCGAAGTCCAATTTCGATCGATTGAACCATGTCGACAAAAAACAAAGTTCTAGATTGACATATTTCAATCGATCGAATCATATACTCGATCGATCGATCGATCGACCTCAATTCGATCGATCGAATTCCAGCGGCGAAGTATTTATATATGTTTTTCAATCGATCAAGTTTCACTTTCGATCGATCGAATTTCACTTTCGATCAATCAAAATCGCGCAGTTATATTTTTTGGGTTTTTTCTAATTTCGAACTTAACTTTTAAGGGTATATTTGTCTTTTATTAATATTTGTTTTAGAGTTTTCTTTTATTGTAAGACCTCCTATATAAGGTCATTAAGATAAACAATGTAATTAGTTATTGATTATTGAATGAATGAGCTTTTGCTTTTGGAACTTGAGATGAATTTCTCCGAAGAGTGAATCTTCTTCCCAAAAAGGGTTTGGTGTGAAGCCAAGGATGCGAAGCTTGCAAAATCTATCTTCTATCTATCTATTTCTTATCTTCTCTGCTTGTGTTGATCCCACAATCCTAACTCAGCCATCATCCTTTTGAAATCCTAAACCCTAGCTTTTCCCTAAGCCATTGAATCGATCCGATTCAACAACCATAGCCTGCATCAGACTATTAAGCTCAGCCATATCAAAATAACCAGAGACCAAAGATTCCACCATCGCACTGTGAGCACCCCTAATATGAAAATCTAGATTTCTATCTCTAGGATCGATCCGCGCTGCAACCTAACGGATCTAACGCCCGGACTGAACCATGCTCGAATCATACGCGATCCTCCAATGGAATACTACGAAAGCCTAAGGTATTCGCTATATTTTAGGGTTTATTGTTTAATTTAATTCGATTCAATTTCGGCAATCGATTAATCATTGCATTCACGTAGTTTAGGGTATTGTCCTGCGTCATTTTTAGCATGTCCTAGAGAGAGAGAAAAAAAAACATAAAAAAAATTAGAAATAAAATAAGATGTATTATTAGTGTCATCGAAGTGACATACTTCTATTGTCCTTACAAAATGTTATCTTCTTTATCAATTTTTTGTAGGTTTACTTCCTTCAATTGAGGGGCACACGTAGGACTACAGCGAGTGACACACCTTCAACACAAATGGCTTTTTGTTTCACATCCAAAAAAAAAATCTCACAAGTGAAAGATACTAACCAGTTTTACTAGACAAATAATGCAGACCACAAAGTCTTCATATAAACATTGGCATGAGTCCAATGACGTTTGAGCACATATTATTAACCTCAGAAGTTACATTAGGAGCATTACTAACCTTGAGGACGCCTTTTCCAAGATAGTCTGATCCCCCATCTCTTAGCTCCAAAGCTTCATATACACCTTAACAAACAAGACAAAAGGTTCATGTGAACTTTGACCAAAAGAGACATAAAAATGTATACAAGTCGAAAGTAAAAAACTATTATTATTAATTAATTAAAATAGAGAGGTAGAGAGTAAGGCCTAAGACGAATGATGCATTTAAGCTTAGGGAGTCCTTAGGTTCTCTCACATAATTCACATTAGGAAGGAATTTACTGGCTGATGGCTTTGTAAAGGTGTTCATTTTTCATCTTAAGTATGAGCGCACTTTTTAAAACTGTACATGTTGCTGGTCAGTTAGTAGTTTGATCCAATATTCCAGCTGTTCAAAAAAGTATAAAAGGGAAAACAATATTGACATACCATACAACCACGATGTGGGTAGAATATCGAGTCAATTGAGGATCTAGTAGACTAAATTATAATTCTACAGAAAGAAGATACGTAAAACAGATCAGTAAAAAGCTCATTCTCCTACTAGGCATGATAACACGGCTGGACATCTGCATATTTTTTTGTCACCAAGTATCTGATCTCGTATGATAATGGTATGTAAAGTAGGATGGAATTCAGTAGAATTAAAAAAAAAATGATAGTAATAATAGAGTGCACTTTAAGTGAAATAACCGATAATGCAATAGTGAGTAGCAAAAACACATCCACTATCAAAGAACATGAATCAACTACAAAGATCATGAGCGGTGGCATGTTCGCATGTTACATTATAGTCAACTTTGCATACAGAATCCCTTTAAATGGTTCCACTCTCACCATAAAATTTTTAAATTAAAGGGAAAATTCAGCTGGGGCCTTATACAAACAAACACGTTAAACCATCTCATCTCTACACATATTTTGTCACTGTGCTCATTTACCAACTTCATAGTGTTTTCTCCATTTCATACTACCTATGGAGCGCCCATATGAATCAAAAGCTTGAAGACGACTAAAACTCAAGTCGGTCTGACTTGGTAATTTAGTAAATGTTTTGTTATATAAGCTTATATTTTGCAAAAAATCAGCTTACATAGACGGGTAGTATACAAATTAGCCCTATTTCTTTTTTCTTTTCTTTTTAAGCAACAAAAAAAAAGCGAAACAAAACATTGTCGAGTTGAGTTGAACGTGTCACTCACAGGCACAGAATTTACAAATTGAAGTGGTAGTTTACAAAACTAGTATCAAGTCTCGAATTTGCTGATTCAAGTTTTGCAGATTTTAAAACCATGATAAGACTATACCAACCCCACTGCACTATAAGAACAAGTCTACATGTCGAAGCATACAGCATGCATGGCACTGGCACCACTCTCTATCATAACATTAATCATGTGCCTAACTGAGCAGATTCAAATAACCACAAGCTAAATATGATAACTACCAAGTACCAAAGAATCGAGCATATAAAATTATATTTTGTGAATCAATATGCACTTAAATTACATAAAGGATGAATTTTCACCTGTTGAGGCACCACTAGGGACGGCAGCCCTAGCTACACTTCCATCGGACAGAGTAATGTCCACCTGAAAATAAGAACCTTCCCCGTATAAACAAGATAGTTTATTATCTACAAAAAGCAAATGGGAGCGACTAACTGCACACAAGATTAGTACCGTGCACATAGTTTAAAAATAAAACTTGGTATTTTTGGGACCTATGCCACTTTAAACACCATCTAAGACGTCTGATTTGAAGGACATGATCTAAAGATCCTTGGTGCCAAAGATGGGTAAGAAACATGATCTCTATTAATTGATTCAAGACCGTCAAAAGTCCATCAGCTAATTCAATGGCTGACTGGGTTGAATCAGATGATAGAGATCGTTTTCGTGCCAATCTGTGTTACCAAAGATCTTTACATCATGGCCTTCAAATCAGACGGCTTATATTAGATAATGTTTCAAGTGGCACAGGTCCCAACAATACCAAGTCCTCTTTTTAAACTATGTGCAACGGTACAAATCCTATATGCAAGTAGTTGCTTCCGAATCAAATTTGGGGGGAATAAATAAAGGTACCTCTATTCGCGCATAAGGGATTATTGAAGGCTCCTACATCGGAAAACCATTGACTGATTGGAATCAAATGATGGAGTTCATTTTTCCCCCCAATCTTCCACACAATGGCTTGAGACCATGAGCAGACCATCATACAGTGAATTTTTATATCGTCATGGCACAGACCTCAAAAAATGGCCCTAAAATCACGTTCAAGCCTGATGCGTGCCATTTGATTTTAGGGCTACCTTTTTGGGAAATGTGTCGTGTGAAATAAAAACTGACCATCTGATGATATGCTCACATCCGTTGTGTGGAAGATTGGGTTGAAAAACAATCTGCATCATCTGATTTCAAGCAGTCAAAGGGTTCCAGACGTAGGCGCCTTCAATAATCCTGTAGACGCAAACAGAGGTACTCTAAATTGTGACTGAGTGGCGACCCAGAGCCACATACCACAATATTGTCCTCCTGGGCCTAGGTCCTAGCCCTGGTTTTGTTTCTAGCATGGGCTTAAGTCCCCACCCAAAAATCGTCATGGCATGTAGCGTGGGTCACCACTTTTCCCTATCCGATGTGGGACTATCACAATCCCCAATCTTATAGAAGAACCGTCCCCCCGACCCAGACCCACATGCCACAATATTTCAGGCTCTGGGCTTAGGTCCCCGCCCCGGTTTTGTCTATGGCATGGGCTTAAGTCCCCCACACACCCCACCCCCCCCAGACACCTTTCCTATGGGACTATCATATACATGTAATCGAAATGTATGCTTCGAACAACCAAACGATCATGAAACCATTACAACAAGAAGCAAAAAATAAACATATAAATGTAAAAAATTCAAAGAAATCCGTGAATAAAATAAAGGAAAAACAGATCGACTAAAGTGATAAAGATCAAAATCGAAACCTTAGAAAACAAGGATCGTTGATAGAATAAAATCGAGGGGATATTACCTCAACGGTGGGATTTCCACGGCTGTCGAAGATCTGCCTAGCTTTAACGGCCTTGATCGTCACCATTTCTGTTCTCGATCGCAGTTCTGCAAATTAGCTCTCTCCGTTTTCGATGAGGTCGATGTTGTTGATGACTTGATGTATCTGAGTTCAGTTTTTATGCGAAGGTTAGGGTGCCAGGTAAATGGCAAATTTATCGCAGTCGTTGGATTTGGCTCGTGGAGGATCTGACGGTGTTTCTGCGGAGCTTTTTTGTCACTGTCGTCAGGGGTTTCTCGTTATCGTACACGTGGTGTGGAAAATGACGGCTGCTGCTCTTTCTAAGCGCACACACCATATCCCTCCCGCTAACTATTTCTACTCGCATACCAATTTTTACTATCCGCACATTAATTTAAACTTAAAAAATAACCATACATCACGCGTCAAACATAACAACTTAATGCTATTTGCATACAAGTTTTTTTTCATTTGAGTTTGTAAGAAGAAAAAATTAGTGTTCATGTAACAACCTTCTTTAAAATCATTAGCACAGGGAGAGACCTTTTCACTGTCCACACGTGAATGTATTCATTCATAGGACAATGGTCAGGCCCTACCTGTTAATGAAAATTTGGTATTGATAATAGCTCTGAAACACGTAATTCACTACGTTGTCTTAAAGATAATAGACGCCCTCACTCTGTTGGATAAATGAAGATGCAATAGAGTTCTCAGCGAATCTGTCTTCAGGATATAACAGAGTCCGATATTGCCAAGAATCGTATGTTCTTTTCTAGATTGTACTTTCTAGAAAAAAAATCTGCCACACAAATTTTCTGATACACAAATGATAAAAACGAAAGAGAAAAAGAAAATTATATATTATTTCTGTTGTGTCTTTTAACCTGGATCTGATCCCTATTTATAGAGGTAATCTTAAAAGATTGTGTCTTTTTACCGTGAAGAGATTTGTGTCTTTTCATATAACAAATAGAGATAATCTTGAAAGATTGTGTTTTTGCACCATAAAAAGATTTGTCTTTTCAGATTTACGGTGAAAAGACACTTTTGAAAATATCTGTGTCTTTTCACTGTGAAGAGACCCTAAATTTGTGTTTTTTCAACAAACGGTAAAAAGATAAATCCAAAATTTGAAAAGACACTTTTGAAAAAATACTTTAGAGAGTAAATATTTACAAGTATGTCATTGAATTATTTTACAAGTTTGTCATTGAATTATTAATGATAATTTAACCTTAATTTTGAAACACAAAACTATATATTATTATCCTAATATATATAATATTCTCCCACTTATTTCAAAATAAAAATAAAAAAATTATGTATCAAAGCAATCATACTAAGCATCATCAGAAATATCGATCTGTTTGAACCTTTGACTAGTACATACAACTTAAAATTTGTAAGGACTTTAAGTAGCTTATAGTTTTGAACTTAAAACTTGTCTAACAAATCGAAATTATATATACACTTATTATGACCTAAATCATTAGTGACATAAGGCCTGCGCTTTACAATCATGCGCTAAAATCCTGATTTCATGAGTATCTCAGAGATATGACTGAATCTCTGTTGAAGCGGCTTCACTTCCATACTCATATAGGTGAATCTGTCATGGGTGCTCTTGTAACTACTTTCTCACTCAAACAAATGAATGCCTACAGAATCATTAAGAGTTAAACTCACTCTCTTACGTTACAAGAGATGTGCACAAAATTTAACACCATAGGAATGACTAATAGGTAACATACCTTTGTGCACTTTTAATGGTCACAGAGTAGTTTCTTATCTCGTTAAACTTAGGATTTGGGATTTCTAACTCTACCAAGTTGAAGTTCAACTACTGTGCCTTTAAAGATATCGGTCTTAAGCCCATCCTCCTTGATATTTTCAACATTGTATCTCTTGGTAGTGCTTTCAAGGCTATCAGAAGTTGGTATATAGTCCAACGCGATTACCCTATTACTCAACATCTGTCGAATGATATTATATCGAAGGCTTATATGCCTTGATTTCCCTTTATATTTCTTATTACCTGAAATTTGTAAAATATTTTTATTATCATAATAAATATTAATTGCATATGTATGTTGAATCAAATAAATTTATCTTATAAAGCTTCGAAGTCACTCTGCCTCCTTTGCTCTCACAGACAATGCTATATTCTTATTTCATACTTGAGTCAGAAAGACATTTATTTTTTGGACCCCCACGATATTGCTCGTCCTGCGAAAGTAAAAAACCACCCACTTATGGATTTTGAATCGAAGGAGTTAGAAATCCAAGTAGCATCAGTAAACCCCTCTAAGAGTTCAGGTTTACCAATATATTGTAAACTATAATTCATAGTTCCTTTTAAGTATGTCAATACCCGACGAATAGCTTCTCAATGTTCTAACCCTGGGTTGCTAGTAAATCTACTCAATACCCCCACTATAAATGTTATATCGGATCTAGTATACTTCATTAAATATATAAGACTTCCAATGATTTTAAAATAATCTAATTGAGATTCCGTTCTATCAGAATATCTTATTAATTTATTATTTGGATCACTTGGGGTAGGAGAAGGTGAACAATCAAACATATTAAATTTTATTTAAAAAATTTCGACATAATATTCTTCAGATAAAAAGATACATTTATCATCTCTTATTATTTTAACTCCAAGAATAACATTCGCTTCTCCCATATATTTAATATCAAAATTTGATTTTAAATATTTTTTAGTTTCTAATATTAAATCAAGATGTGTACCAAATATCAACATATCTTCTACATGTAACGATATAATAACTCATCTATTTTGTACAAATTTACTATATATGCACCTATCAGTTTCATTTGGTTTAAAGCCAAAATCTTTTATTTTGTTATCAAATTTGTCATGTCATTATTTTGGTGCTTGTTTTAAACCATATAGTGATTTCACTAGTTTACATATCATGTGTGTTTTTTCTGATTTTATGTTTCCTTCAGATTAATCCATATATATTTCTTCTTCTAAATCTCTATTTAAGAAGGTGATTTTTACATTCATTTAATGTATATATAAATTATATATAGATGTTAAAACTATTAGTAGTCTAATAGATGTCATCCATGCAACAGGAAAGAAAACGTCAAAATAGTCTACTCCTTCCTTTTGTCTAAACTCTTTGGCTATTAATCTAGCTTTAAATTTATCTAAACTTCCATCTAGTTTAAGTTTCTTCTTAAATACCCACTTACTTCCTATAGTCTTGGAACCTGATAGCAAATTTACTAACTCTCATATATGATTAGTTTTAATAGATTACATTATCTTCTAAGTTTAATAAGCGATATACTTTACTGTTGTAAGCATATCCAATAAATGCACACTTATAAGTTTTATATCCTAACTTTTTAATTTTGTCATTTGATTTTCTAATATAGGCTAGGCAACCCCATACTCTTAAATATTTTAAGTTAGATTTTCTATTCTTTCATAACTCATACGGAGTCATATTATTCTTGTAGTAAGGTATTCTATTTAAAATATGACATGCAGTATAAATAGTTTCACTCCATAAATTCATAAGTAAGTCATAATATAATATCATAGAGTTAATCATCTCTAATAAAGTTCTATTTTTACGTTCAGCTACACCATTTTGTTGTGGTGTCCTAGAGGCTGTTACTTCATGAACAATCTCATATTGTTCACAAAAGTTATCAAACTCATGAGAAAGATACTCGCCTCCTCTATCACTTCTAAATATTTTAATTTTCTAACTCATTTTAAACATTTGTTTTATAAGTTTTAAATACTTCAAAATTTTCTTCTTTATATCTAAGTAAATATATATAATAATATCTATTAAAATCATCAATAAATGTTATAAAAATTCTCTTATCACCTCTGGTAAGCACACCATTTAATTCACAAATATTAGAATGAATTAATTCTAAGATAGTAGTATACCTTTCAACACTATTATATGACTTTTTCACTATTTTAGATTGCACACATATTTGATATTTTTCATCTGGTATTTAAAAATTTATAGACTAATTCTAAATTCATCATATTTTTCATCACTTAAGAATTAATATGTCTTAATGTAGCATGTCATAAATCAAAATACTCTATAATATAAGCAGAAGAATCATTTTTATTGATAACATTCAACTTGATCATATTGTTTACAACATAGCCCTTCCCGATGAAAACATAATTCTTGGATAATATTATCTTCCCAGAATAAAGAACTAATTTAAACTCATTCTTGTCTAAGAGACATGCAGAAATAAGATTTTTCATAATTTGTGGAGCATGGAGCACGGAACACATCCTTTAACAAGAGAGTATTTCTCGAAGATAATTTTAACTTCACTACTCTCCAAAATAATAATCTTTGTGTCTCTAATTTTATTCTCTTCTTTAATCTTAAGACCCTTAATAATCTCATATAGAGTATGAAGATCTTTATTATGGGTTATAGATTTTCGATCATCTTTTCCAACTAGATGGAAGTTTTGCAAGAATGACACCCACTTGAAAACTTTCAAGAAGTTTCATGTTCTCTTCTTCCATTTCAGTGACGATAAACTGTAATTCTTGAACTTGTTACAAAATAGATTTATCTTCAATAAGCTTGAAGTCAAAATATTTAGAGATTAAAAATGCCTTTGTTCCGACATCTTCAATTAAGTACTTCTTTTCTAAAGAATTCCATAAATCTTTGGAGGTAGTGCACTTACAGAAAATTTTGAACAACCTATCTCTTAATGTATTGAGGATGTGATCCTGACAATCTAGATCATCTTTCAGCCATTTGAGTCGAGCATTCGATCCTTCACTAGTCGTACTTTCCGTTGTTCCCGCTATAGAAATTGGTAGACATGGTGTAGTGAAGATGTAAACAATTTTAAATTATCGCAAGATAAATTACACTTTTTACTGTTATCTTTTGAAATTTGACCCGTCAAATCGATCAAATTTGATGAGATCTTGATTCATGAACTTTATACCCTAAGCCATTAGAACAATATATTGTCATTAAATTGTTAATGAAAATTTGGTATTGATAATGACTCTGAGGCACGTAGTTCACTACACTGTCTTAAAGATAATAGATGCCCTCACTCTGTTGGATAAACGAAGATGCAATAGAGTTCTCAGTGAATCTGCCTTCAGGATACAACAGAGCCCGGTCTTACTAAGAATCGTATGTTCATTTCTATATTGTACTTTCTAGAAAAAAAACCTGTCACACAGATTTTCTGATACACAAATGATAAGAATGAAAGAGAAAAAGAAAAATATATCTTATTTCTGTTTTGTCTTTTAACCTGGATCTGGTCTCTATTTATAGAGGTAATCTTGAAAGATTGTGTCTTTTCACCGTGAAAAGATATGTGTCTTTTCTGATAACAAATCGAGATAATCTTGAAAGATTGTATTTTTTATCATGAAGAGATTTGTCTTTTCAGATTTAGGGCGAAAAGACACTTTTGAAAAGATCTGTGTCTTTTCACTGTGAAGAGACGCTAGACTTGTGTCTTTTTAACAAACGGTAAAAAGATAAATCCAAAATTTGAAAAGACACTTTTGAAAAAACACTTTAGAGAGTAAATATTTACAAGTATGCCATTGAATTATTAATGATAATTTAACCTTAATTTTGAAACACAAAAATATATATTATTATCCTAATATATATAATACTACCAGGTAGAGTCGGATTTCGAGTACTACTCCCTCCCTTTGGAAAATAGGAGACTCTTGACTTTTTATAGCATGACGTGCAGTAAAGATTCTCCTATTTCCAAGCGCAACGGATGGAGTAGGATTTGAAATCCGATCCTCCCTAGTAAGACCTGAACATTGCCCCTCATTCATATCTTAGTGCTAAACTGGTCCAAAATGCTCTTTCACTAATTTTTATGATCATAAATACATGTGCACTTTGGAAGCTTTGACCACTTTTAGCACAAATAGATTCACATTTGAGAGCCAAACCAACTTGACCACAGGAAATAACTGGATATGTATTATTTTTTGGTGACTTGATTTCAACTTTGAGAGAGAAGAAAATGAGTGAAAGTAAAATTTTGAAAAAAAATAAAGAGTTATATGTTATTTCACCTTCTTATCTCTTCAATTAGGGGTAAGCTTTGCGGGTTATTTCTACAATCATTTTTTTTTTCAGTGTTAAGTTTTCTAAAACTTCTCAACCCTTTATGTCTCCTCTCATTGCTTTTCTTTCGGGTCTTTGTTGGTTTTCCTCTTCTCTTGTTTTCTTGTGCTTGTAGTGTTTCAATCTTTCGTATAAGACCAGTGTCTGGATTTCGATGAATATATTTAAACCATCGCAAGAGTCATTACATAATTATTTATTTTATAGGTATCACTCTCATATTCTCTTTATATGCTCGTTTTAAATTTTTATCCTTTTTGTTACTACATTCATCTATCTCAACATATGCATCTCGAACAAATTTATTATATCTTCTTGTTAGTTTTTTGTAGGCAAACATTCCGTGCTATATAATATGATAGGTCTAAGCAGCATATCATAAAAACATTCATTTTAATCTAAGTGGAAGTCTTGAGACGGACAATACTATGATTGCTTGCTTTTATTTCATCCAACTTGTATTAATCATATTTGAGAAGTTTTATTCCAATCCATCATATTATCATAAAAAGTAGAGCTCAAATAGTGAAATCTATGATAATGACACTATATTATTTTTTATTTAAGTGTTTGGTAATAAGAGATGCCCTAATATTTTCGAAATAACAAAAGCAGATGTATTCTTTTCTTTCGTAGTATTCATTGTTAACAGCTCAAATTATTTTTTGATGATATTATAATGTGCAAATCGAGTTGACCACACAATCATAGTCTGTTGCCAATGATAATGCCTCTTCTGCCAACAACTCACATAAAAAGGTGATGTTGCATAACACATAAGATAATTCTGATACACACCTCGAAGGAAGAATTGCTCGTTGAGTTGCTTTGAAGGATGAATTGCTCGTCGAGCTGCTTCATTGACCACTACTCATGTTGAAGCATCACATTGCCATTGCTCGTTGATAGAAGTAGGATGGTGAAACCTGAGAACCATAAGTCATCGAAGTATATATAGCTATTGGGAGGCCAATTACTTGTACAATTCATGATCTACCAAAGAAAAGACATTTATGTTTCTTTTCCTTAGAAGATTCAACACCTCAGTAGAATATAATCTTTAATTGTTTGTCTTTTCCAACAAGTGATGTTTAAAGAACTATTATCCTTTTCTAGCAACTAAAACAACCATACTTCTCTTTTCTAGCAGCTAACTATATTATATTTTCTAGTAGTTGCAGCAGGGTACTATAAACATTTCTTATATATGTCAAGCTTTAATTAGTCTGAATAGTAGCCCTTAGCATAAAGGGCATAGAAGATCTTATACTTACATTAACTAGATTTTAAAGAAATTATAGTATCTAGGGATAAAGTGATTCTATTAATTTATACGCAAATGTAGAGTGGGAGAATCCTCTTCGCACTATCATGCACGCACTGAGTCTAGGTACAAGGGGATGCTTGAGGTGGACTTTTGCACTATACATAATCTATTAATTCATATGTAGTGTGCTCAACTGTTCTTGTCATTTGATGAGGTTTTGTTATAACTGTTTGGTTGTGAACAAACTAAGCTATTGCAATCATTGATATGCATCATTTCACATATTGACCAAATCCGGTCATTGTATTATAATTGCTTAGTGGTCGTGTAAGGAGATTAAGGAGATTTACATATAGTATTGTTATTTTCACACCAATCAATAAAATTATTATTGTAGATCAATCTTTTATATTCTACATATCAATTAAGATAAGTAAAACTCCACTCTCTCCCCCATGACGTTAATTGAAGAAGACTCAACCTTTAAATTACAAAGTAAATGCCATCATTTTCCCCCATACTAATAATGTCTTTAATTTTTTTTTCTTATAGAATTTGTAGTCTTTCCGTGTCACTGCAAACTTATTTTTCATTTTATATATTAGAATACGTACTCTATCAGTTTCATCCATAGTGAAGATTGCAGGAGAAAGTCCTATAGAACATCGATAGTAACAACAATCCATAGTTCATTACCTTAGGCACTAAGTTCAATCCTGACTTATATATTTTTTTGTTAATAAAAAAATTTCAATTTATTTCTAAATCTGTTTCATAATTTTTTTTTGTTGCAACAAATTTCTTATTCTTTTCTCTCTATACAAGTGACAACATTAAAAAGGATTATTAAATATTTTTGAATATAGATTTTGCTATTTTTCTATGATTTTTTGTTGTTTCATTCTTTATATGTTGGTGGCCATAAAAAATATCTATAGTGAAAAATCAAGTAATTAAAAAAAAAAATTAAAACAAGCACACCAAAGAAGCCATGACTGAAAAATGTATAAAAACCAATAAAAGTACATGACAACAAATGGGAAAGAAAATATTAAAAATAAAATAATAATAAAGTAATATGTTGATTCAATAGAAGTACGAATTGAAAAGATTGTTATTTTAGATTCTAAAATCATAACAAATTTGAAAAACCTGATTTGATGATACAATTTTGTACGTCGGTTTCCATATGACTAGCTAACCGAATTTAAAATCAAAGAGCAACCGAAAATTATGGTTCCGTACGATTTCTCAAATATTTTCCATTTGTTTTTTGATTTTTTCATCCTAGCTAATATATTTATAGTTTCTACCACCCAAAATTGAAACGGAATCGAATCAAATCGAATCAAATCAGTTCGATTTTTAATCAGTTTCAATCTGGTTTAGTTCGGTTCTAGTTTCGATCTGGTTCAGATCCGTTCTTAATTTTAATTTTCTCATTAAATAAAGGTTGTGTTTGTGATTGCTGTATTTTAAGTGGGCTGCTCATTACCGGAGAAGTGTAATCCCCAACACAACCAAAGTAATGTTTTAAGCGCACATTAAGTCACTAACTAAATTTTTAAGCGCACAGTAAGTCACTAACTAAAATTTTAAGCTCACACTAACTTTAGCTATCCGCGTACTCGTAGTTGCGGTGCCCCACAACAATCGCCCGCCACAACAATCCTACGCGACCTGGTCTTCAATTCTCAGCAGAGAGCAGACAGCTCCAAAGACCTTCTCTGACGACATTTTTCTGTAGCAACGCTTAAAACCCTAACACCCATAAAATCCAGAGAACTCCACAGAAATTCTAAACCTAAATTAGCTATGTCATCTGGTTTGTCTTCCATCTTTTATTGCTAGACTTAACTAAATTTCTACTTCCAGTCGATTTCAAATTCACTATAATCCTCAAAAACTATAAATTTTGCATTCTCGTCGCTTTCTTTCTTGCAGCGGAGTTGGAAGAACAGCAGGAGAAGCTTCGTAGAGTCGTGGACTCGTGGCGCTGCAGAAGCCACGACCTACTGAAGAGTCTTCATGAAGATGCTTTCGGATCTTCCTCTGCCACTGTGGATATATGTAGCTTGAATTCAGATCCGATTCATGTCTCTGCGGAGCCGTTAGAGCATTCAAATCTTTCATCCCTTACTGAATCCGACAATGTTGATGTTGCCAAGTTCATCACCGTGATTTCGTATGATTGCATAGAAATTTCGAGACTTAGTCGACATGTATGGATTCTCTTTTCGCTATATTCATTTATCTGTATTTCTTTTGAGTGTTGAAGGTTTTAGATAATTTAGTCCTGCAAATTAAGTAACACGAGAGGCTTTCTTGTTATGATTTTGTGTAATTTAGGGTTTAATTTTCAAGTAATAATAAGTTCAGTGTTGCTATAATAATTTTGCTTGTGGAATGTGGGGATAGAGGTATTGAATTAGGCTATATGCAGTGAAGCTCGTATCTGAGCGTGGGTGAAAAGGAGAATGACAAAGGAGGGATTTAAAAACCGATACGTAGCGGATACATCAGATACTAATCAGCCAAACTGGCCAATATTATATAAATAATTTAAAATAATAATAAAATTATATAAAGCACATTTTTGGTATTTTGTCCTTTTCATATAGGATGCATATTGGCCAGTATGACCCGATACAACCTGATATTTGACCCTATGTTAAATGGGGGGTAACATCGCGTTGGGTGGGGACTAGCCTGATACATATCAGCCTATATGTATCGGATACTCCCGATATCTAAAACTATGCAAAGAAGTACTGGTGCTTGTTTGGCTGAACTTGAATTTGTGAACGTGGCAATACTTAAATCATCTCATTTGCAAACATGGGCAGTCGACATGTTTGCTTTGTCACCTAAACACAAGTTTATTGGTCATTTCACTTGTATTTGGGTTCCAATTCACAAATGAGATGATTTAACTTTGAGATTGTCACTCATCATTACCTGGTCGAGATTTGCTTCTCACTGTCCTTCCTTTAGGCCTCATGGTGCACATTATTGACCAATCCTAGTAGTTCAAATGGTAGGCCACCCTTTGATGTTAACTCAGCTTAAAAATTGTGACCATCAAAGGGCTCACACCATCAAATCATAACACTTTAATGTGGATAAAGGTCCGTATTAAAGTCTTGTATTCGAATGGTTTGAATACTCTGATGATCATAACTTTTGGGCTAAGTTTAGTTCAAATGATAGCATGCCATTTGGATGACTTAGATTGGTAAAAAGTTCTGCATGGACTAAAAAGTGGGATGTTTAATGTCAACCAGATGGGGAGCTCTCATTAATCCATTAATTTTTCCAGATGGGTGCCAATGAGATTAAAGTAAAATTTCAGGGGCAGCTTAACAGCCCCTCAATCTTCACAATGCATCTATTCATATTCATGGTTTTGCTCAGGTTAAAGTGTTCGCTGATGAATAGAAAAAGATACATGCAATACCATATGGAGGCAATTTATCTGAAAATATAAGTTTAACTGGGTAAAAAGGCCTGTAAAGATTTGACGAATGCTTTTGGCTTATGAAGGGCAAGCTTTGTAGGTAATGTCTATTTGTTTTTGATCGGTAAAAAGGAGGGTATATATTAAAAAAAGGCAAGAAAGTTCAAGAGGACCCTCAATCCATTAAGGGGTTAGAAACAAGGGGACCCCAAAAGGCTAAGAAGCCAACCTAGAAGAAAACAAAGCTAAACCCAAAGAAGCAAGATCCCAGGCCCAAAGAGCAGCCCAATACCAGCAACGGACCTCCAACAGCGGGAGGAGAGAGAGGCTAAATGTGTAGGCTATCCCATTCATCCATATAATCCCTACCATCCATCCGTAGCTCACTAGGAGCAAGCCAGATCCAGTTAAGCGTTAAGTCATGGACGTTCCTCTTAACAAAATCATTCAGCCTTCTAACTCTGCAAAAATTATACTGTTGTGCTCATTCCAAATTGCCAAAGCAATCGCAAGGACCATTATTTATCCCAAAAGTATCTTTTGATCCCATAAAAAGGACACCATCCCAAGCTGTGATTAGCGTATCAAAATCCTTAGGAAGACCCACACCAAATTGAAACACACAAACACCATATTCTAGACTTCAGTGGAAATACAACATCAAAGAAAAATGTGCTCAACCGATTCCTCCTCTTGCAGGCACATAACACACATGTTTCTTAGGCGCAGACCCCTTTTGAGCAATTGGTTTATAGAGAGAATACATCCCCGGCCAACGGAAAGAATTTGACTGAGGGGGGACTCTGATCCGCCACACTCTGGACCAAATTGGCTTAGGAAGAGGCTGAATGCAGAGGCTTTTATAAAAGGATTTTGTCGTGAAAACTCCTTTAGGGTTATGGATTCAATTACGCAAGTCCCTAGAGCAGCTGTTTTGTGCTGGTCATTGTTCATCACAGTTGTCTCGCTCCTTTGGGGGACCTAAGACCGGGGAAGAATTTGACTTAGGGGGGACTCTGATCCGCCACACTCTGGACCAAATCGGCTTAGGAAGAGGCTGAATACAGAGGCTTGTATAAAAGGATTTTGTCGTGAAAACTCCTTTAGGGTTATGGATTCAATTACGCAAGTCCCTAGAGCAGCTGTTTTGTGCTGGTCATTGTTCATCACAGATAGGAGGGAGGTGAACTGCACAAGTTCCTCGTCGGTTTCTCCTGAGTTGGATATTCCAGACCACATCATCATTAGAGGACTCCAACATATCAACAACCTGGTATTAATAGCAATTTTGAAGATGAGAGGGAAATCCTCCTTAAGCGTCCGATTTCTGATACATCATCCAATAACTTGATTTTATCTCCACGACCCCAATTAAATTTGATAACATTTTTATAAGAAGTTGTGACAAAATTCACACCTTTTCTACACCTGAACGCTGACCCCCCCAGGTCTTAGGTCCCCCAAAGGAGCGGGACAACTGTATTTGGACTTGACAACTCTCCACCACAAGCTATTGTGCTCTTTTTCATCATTGAATCTCCATAGGCACTTGCCCAACAGGGATTTGTTCAATTCTTTGAGTCTTTTGATGCTGAGGCCACCTTCCTCTTTAGGATGACAACAATCCTCCCACTTGATCAAATGAAATTTCTTATCTTGCTGGTCACCTTCCCACCGGGAGTCTCTGATGATCTTCTAGAGCCTCTTGCGGACACCCACTGGGATTTGGAACATCAACAGTAATAAACCGACAACGATGAGAAGGTGTATTTGATAAGGGTCAACTTACCCCCTTTGTTGAGCATCTTACTCTTCCAAGTAGCCAATTTTAAGTCGAAGCGATTAATAACTGAATCCCAAAGTTTAGCTTCCGGCTTCCCCACCTCAAGGGGTAGGCCCAAATAGCAAATCAATAGAACTCTCCACCGGGCTGCCCACCCTAAGAGCAAACTCATCCAAAATGAGGTTCTTAGCGCGAATACTCGATAGCTTAGATTTGTGTAGGTGTTAACCTTTTGTCCAGACGCTGCCTCATACACAGTAAGAACACACTTGACCGCTTGAATTTTGGTGAAGTTATCCCCATAAAATATGGGAGTATCATTAGCATACTGAAAGACGAGCTATCGTCGGACCCTCCCTTGATGATTTAAAGCCATTTAAGAGGTTAAGGGTGACAGCCTGCTGGATTAAGCTACATAGTGCTTCAGCCACAACATTGAATGGCGTAGGGGTCACCTTGTCTCAAACCTCTGGTGCTCCTAAAATACCCTTCGGAAGAGCCATTGATGAGAATCGAGAATCAAGCCGATGAGATGCAACTGTAGATCCACTTGCACCATAGATTCTCGAACCGATTCTTTTAAGCATATACACCAGGAAACTCCAATTAACCTATCTTATGCTTTTTTCCATATCGACTTTCCATAGGATCCATTTTTCTTTATGAAACGTATCGACCACTTCATGGGCAATAACAATCAAATCCAACATCTACCTTCCTTCCATAGAGGCTCCTTGATTGAGGGAGATAAATCCCCCCGCCCCTCCATGACTTTGTTCATTTTGTTGGCAAGAACTTTCGCTAGAATTTTATAGGCACTACCTAGAAGGCTGATAGATCTGAAATCCTTACAACTCCACTTTAGGGATAAGCGTGATGAAAGTGGAATTGAGAAATCTTTCAATCCAGCCATTCAAATAGAACTCCTAAAAGAAGGCCAAGACATCCTCTTTGACGACATCCCAACATGTTTTAAAGAATTCCATAGTGAAGCCATCTAGCCTATGATGGTGATGATGATGAACCATAGGTCAGGAGATTTGCTCGAACTACTGTCCATAATGACCTCTTTGACTTCCTCCTCCAAGAACCTCTACTTAAGAAGAATCCTTTGGTTATTGGAAATGGAATGGAAAGGCAAGCCATCCAGGAGTTGTCTGATCCATCCATCATCAGTGTAGAGAGCTTGGTAGAATCTGATGATTTTGTCATTGATCTCCTTAGCATTACTGACCCGACCTTCTTTGACTTTGAGGTTGGTGATGAAGTTTCTTTTGCTCCTAGCATTGGCAATAGTGTGAAAGCACATTGTGTTATTATCCCCTTCACTGAGCCATCAGACCTTAGCCTTCTCCTTTCATTATAAGGTAGATTGATGGCGGTTCTAATTTCACTTTCTTCAGTGGAGAGAGGCCTGAATTCTTCAAAGAGGTCAAAAGGTCTGACCTCAATCAGCAATTGATCTTCCAACTTCTAAACCTTCCCAAAATTCTCAGTGTTCCACTCCTTAATTTTCCTCCTAATATTTTTCAGCTTAATGGAGATTCTGAACCCAATAGAGCCTTGGACATTCTCCTCACCCCTCCAGCTATCGACTTTCTTCACGAAATCCTCATTCTTGAGTCAAAGGTTTTCAAAGCGGTAGAGGGTCGGTCCTCCATCCCTAGTCAACGACTTGAGCACAAGAGGGATATGCTCTGAGACAGGCCTGAGACGCCCTTTGAGAATCACATTCGGATACAGATCCCACCAATCCACCGAATAGAGGAAGCGGCCAAGACGGCATAGGGTCGATTGATCTTGCATATTAGACCAAGTAAAGATCTCGCCCTACTATACCTGTCCAAGGGACCCTCTCTTTTCTCATACTCAAAGCTGATCATATTAAAACTCCTCAACCACATACCAAGGTTGTTCCCATCTGGCCGAAAGGTTAGCAACTTCAAAACAAAATTCGCTTCTTCTGTTATCGTCATTGAGCCCATAGACCCCAGAGAATGCCCAAACTCTCCTATCGGATTTATTTTTGTGGAGCACTGAGACATTAAAGTTCCCGACCTGAGTGTCCAAACCTTTATGACAATTTTATTCCAGGGCCCTCGACTCTCCGACGGAGTCCAGGCTTTCCCTTGTTAACCCCAACACAGATGCCACTTTACGGAGGTTAGATTCTCCCCACTTGGTTTCTTGCAGAGTGACTCAGTTGCTTGACCGACACCCTTTTGTTTGGGTCACAAAGACCCTTGACGTTCCACGAAGGATCTGCATTAAACACACCAGAAGACCCACAACAGCTCAACAAACGCAGAAGATGGTCCCGCTTCCTCCCTCCCCTTTATCTTTGGACTTCATGTAGCTAAGTCCCCGTTGAAGGTTCTATAATTCTCTTTTTCCTTTAATTTTGGTGTTTGACATCTCAGTGTCATGACCACGCTCGATTGCTTTAAAGACCATTCTCAAGGCTTCATTAGCACCGTTAAAGGTCCTTCCAAGATCTTGACAGGGAATGCCAAGATCAAGAGCCTTGGAGTTGGGTCGCAACAAATTTCTAGCGCAAGAAGAAACGAAAATGGAATCAGAACCAGGCTGAAAGGAGCAAAATCCGCGTGCTGAAGCAATGCCAGTCAATCGATCAACTCTGGGAATTTGATCGATTGATTGTGGCCTGTGAGGAAATAATCCTGGCGACATATATATAAGTCAATCGATCCAATACGAGAATTCAATCGATTGACTGTGTTAGAATTTGAATTAAAATTTTTAAGGGCATACTTGTCTTTGTTTATTTTTGTTTTAGGGTTTTATTTTTCTTTTGTGAGGCCTCCTATATGAGGCCTCTAAATAAACATTGTAATTAGTTATTGATTATGAATGAAAGCTATTGCTTGTGTGCTTGAGATGAGCCATTGTTGAACAGTGATTCTTCTTCGCTTCTCGAGAAGGGTTTGGTGTGAACCCCAAAATCTATCTTCTATCTATCTCTTCAATTTTATTTTTTTCTTTCTCTACTTTATTTTGATCCCATAACCATAACTCCAGCCGTTACCTTTTTCCAAAATCCCCAAAACCATAAACCTAGCCTCCATCAGAGCCATTGATTCAAACCCATCTCATAAATCCTAAATCCACCCATCCAACCAGAATCAGACCCCCCTCAGAGGACTCATGATTCCGTCATTGAATCTCGAGTGACGCCCTAATTTGGAAAGCTAGAGTTCTATCTTTAGAACCGATCTACACCGCGAATCTAATGGATTTAGCTCACAGACCGGACCCTACTTGAATCAAGCGCGATCTCCTAATGGAAAACTACGAAACCCTAAGGTATCCGCATTAAATTCATGGTTTATTGTTTAATTAATTTAGTTTAATTTCGGCAATTAATTAAATCATGACATTTACGTAGTTTAGGGTCCCTTGTCCCGCATCAGATCCCTACTAACTTTGATCGTTTTGATGGCTCTCTCATGGAGATTACTGCATTTTGAGGATCACTAATGGGTGACTCTCTGTTTCAGTTATTCTGCGCCTATGTTCGGATTCCCATGCTATCATTTTCACTTCAAGCCTGGCCACCACTCGACTAACAAGCAAGGATCAAAATTTTGGATTCTTGGCTGAAAATTTCAGGCTCAACTTAAATTTCGGTCCCAATATTTTTTTTTAAAACTAAAAAATTGATCTTGATTGGAGTTTGGTTAAATTTCCTAGCTCCAGTGGTATTTTCCTGGTGAGGTGATTGGGGCTGAGTTTGAGAGTCTGTATCTCGCTCAGCTCCTCAGAATTTCGCCGGAGTATCTCTTTTTGGGTTTTCTTCTTATATGGAAGTGGGGGGAAAAGAGAAGAAGATAAGGAAAAGCCATTTGGGTATGGGTAGCTTTAAACGCACCCACTGAATCTTGCTATGCATCTACGCTAAAAACCATTGATTGCTTAATCAGATGATGGAGATCGTTTTTTGCTCCAATCTTCAAAACAAGGGATCTTGAGATCACAGCACATCCTATCATACGGTCAGTTTGCGATTCCACATGGCACATATCCCCAAAAAGTGGCCCTAAAATCACATGGCACACATCACGCTACACAACTTTAGGGCTACATTTTTGGGATCAGTGCCACGTGGAATCGAAAGCTGACCGTATGATAGGTGTGCCATGTTCTCAAGATCTCTTGTGTGGAAGATTGGAGCAAAAAAAATCTCCATCATCTGATTTAAAGCAATCAATGGTTGGTGCGTTTAAAGCTACTGTTTGGGTATTGATTCGTTGCTGCACTATGCACTTTAAGTGCATAGTGCAGGTTATTGTTTCGGGCATAGCCGAAACCGGTTCATATCGGCCGATAATTTCATTTATCAGCCAATATATTGAACCATGCTAACAAGATCCCCACTAAGGTGATCACCGGAAGAGGAACCCACCGAAACAACAGGTGAGTCACCCGGGATCACCCTGCTGGGAGGATGGTCACCCATATGCTGATCAGGGCTGCTCAAAGGGACATTTGAAAGGCTCTCACACCTCAGACTCTCAGGATGGAAGTAAAACATTTAGAAGAGTGAACAATATTCTTACCCAGGTTAGGAGAACCAGCAGAGTGAGCAGACAAACCCTTTAACGAAAATGGAGAGGATAATACCTGTGGTCGAATGACCGAAAAAATGTTACCCATAGAGTCACATGTACCCATCCTTGAACAAGAACATGTGGGTTGAATCTTATCCGTCGATAGCTCCTCCATAACCGTGTCAGGAACCCAGTCAGGAGAACTTTTCTTGCAACAGTCAAATTGCAGCAAATTAATAAATTCATCCTCTTAGTTTCTGCAGTTTATAAACCATTCCTTTGATATCATATGGACCATGGGTACGAGGTATCTATCCTAATGGGAATCCGAATCCAAAACTTTAAATTTTATTTTGGATTTTGCATGCTAGATAATCTGTGTTGTCGAAGCTAGCTTGACATATAACCAATGTTGAAAGCATTTTGTACTGCTGATCATGATTAAGAATGTGGATTTTTCGATGCCTATTGTCCATACACTGCTGAAATGAGATGATATGATGTGATACGTAGTTATGTACCGGGCACGACAAATATATCTTGGATGGTGCAAGTGTAAAAATAAGCCTATATAGCTGGTTTGTATTACCCATTATAAGGGTATCTGTGATACATCTTGTCCAAGATGTGTTGTTTCGGATTATATTCATGTGGTTGATTTTCTGGGCACGTGAATGTAAAGGGGCATGCCCAAGACAGTTTCCTATTTTTCCAAAATTGTGTATACATATTAAAATAGGGTGTCTACAGGAACCCATTTAAGATACCGCTGGTATCAAATGTATATTTCTATTATGCTTAATATTCGCTAATTTTTACCATTTGTTTGGAAGAAGCTTCTTTATCATGATTTGTACACTAACATGCAATGACTTAAACCAAGTGACTGATGCAGTTGGCTTTAAGATTTACATATTGAAAACTATTTGTGTTATGCAACTTTTGAGTTATGCTGGAGGAGTTCTCATAGATTGTGTAATGTTTGTAGGCAGCAAAAAATATATATAGGCAGCTAATTATGTTTGGTCATCGGTCAAGTTCACAAGAAATACTTTTGGAAGGAGAACCACAGAAGGCATTCGGGTATTCGCTGTCATTGTTCATGGAACTATCTGATATGACGAGTTGGATGAGTTCAGTGATGGGTAATTTGCTTGATCAGCTTGATTCTATATATTCTTTGCACGACAAGAACAGTAGACCATATAAATCTTATAAGAACGTTGCACTCAAAAGCGCATTTACTTCACTTGGCAATGGCCTAGCCGTGTTTCTTGTCATTGATGAAATTTTGCTACAGAATACCCATATTAAGAGCTACCTATCACTCTTCATGAGGTAATATTCTTTACGTTTCCAAAATTTAAACTAGTTATTTTATATGTTCATATCCGCAATAATTTTTTTATATTTTTATTGTTATATTTTTTCTTGTCATCTTTATCCCGTGTGGGATTTATTTATTATTTCTACCAGTTGAATTTAAATTGAACGCTCTCAGGTGAATTTAAGTTTCATTATGATGGGACATTAATAAGATAGCCCAGCCCAATAAATGGAGATAATCCAAATACAAACCTTGTCGATTTAGATAATCCAAATACAATCGTTGTCAATTTATGTTTCTAATAGTTCACTGTATAGACAAGTTTCAGGTGAAATGGTTACCTGTTGGAAAAAACTCACACGGGTGCTTCTAATTTTAAAATAAGATTTCGCAAATCTGTTGCAGATTTACTGTGCTACTTCGTCAAAATTAGGGAGCCTACTCTAATGGAGCTCGGAAGGTAGGTACACCAAGCTCATGTGGCACCCAAAGCACTGTTTTGGTGCCACATGACACTCCGACAGGTTGTATAGATCAATTTTAAAAAATAAATAAAAATGAATGTCAAATTTTGGCCGTGATTCAACTGTCCAAATTAAAAAAAAAGACGGTGGAGATGTTGCTTTGATTTTTTTTTTTTCTTTATTTTTGTTTTTTATTTAAATGATCTAAACATAGTTGCCTTGCTCCATTTGGCACCCAAAACATTTTTTGGGTGTCACTTGGAGCTCAATGTGGACCTTAGTGTACGGTGAAGGTTCCACTGAAGTACCTTCCCAACTTTCCTAAATTTACACTCTTTATCCAATGGTTTTATTTGTTTACTTGACCTCCGCTTTTGAAATTTTGGGAGTTGAAATGGTTAGTTGTTGAGTTCTAAAAACTGTTATTTAATGTCGGAAACATGCTGTTAATTTAATATCAGAAATGAATGGTATTCTGCACGGTGGCTACAATTTCATAATTACTTTACATTAGATATACATTCAATGATTTATTTGTTTAATCGACGTCCACTTTTGAAATTTTGGGACTGGAAAGTTGCTCACATCTGTTTACTTCGATGATCTTCTTTATAGGATGCTGAATAAGGTGAAAATGGAGCTTGACAACTTTGATATACCAGTTGAGGACCTGGATTCCCTAGATCAAGCGGTCAGTCACTTGCAAAAGCTTTTAGATATTGGATTGTTCCAGGTAAGAGATAGTGGCTGTTTCTTACAATGAGCTATCAGATTATAAATCTATCTGAATGTTTTTCGTTTTTCTCTTATTGAGGTAATGCTTGTAATGTGACAAACCATGTGAACTTAGACATGGACACATGCATGAGGGTCATACAGAAATGCATGCTATGTCAGACCATTAGACACATGGACCCCACGGTTTCAGGCGAGAAAATTAGAAAGAATCTAAAACTTGAGATGTCTGTATGATGCACGCGCGTGCATGAATAAAGCGGTCACTGTCGCTGATTCGAGATGTATGGTGAAGATAGATGAGGTTATCATTTCAAAATGTTAAAGAGGTACAGGGAAAGGAGATAGTAGTCGCTGTTCGCCAATACGAGATGTATATTGACTAGTGGGGAGAGGTAGGGCTCAGTGTTGTCATAAGCGATCATGACGCGGGACGGTAACCCTAAAATGTGTGAATATGATTTTGATGCGATTTGCCGAAATTAAATAAAATTAATTCAAGATTAAGCTCAAAACTATCACGATACCTTCTGGTTCGTAGAATTCCAGTAGGTAAATCACGCGAGATCCGAATAGGGTGTCCAATCCGATGCGGGAGTCCCGTTAGATTTGAGGTGGGATCGGGCCTAGAGATAGGACTCTAACTTTTCTAGGCTTGGGCGTTCGTTTTCGGTCCGATGTAGATTCACGGGTTCGAACTAGGGTTGTAGAATTAGATAGGTTTGATGGTTTAGAAAAGGGTTTTGGCTCTGATTGATTTAAGGTTCAAAAGGGGTTTAGAATTTTGGGATCGAAATCAATAGATTGAGATTTAGAAAGCAAGCAGAGATCGATAGATATCAAATATAACAAAGGTCAAAGAAAATAGATGGGAATCACGCCCTTGGTCTCACGCCAAACCCATCTCGGGAAGAAGAATATTCAAGCATAAAGTATTCAAAATATTCAATAATTTATTAAGAAGTGTTTACAAGCCTCTATATATAGGCCACCAATAATTAATTCGAAATAAAAAAGAGTCCTAAAAGAAATAAAAAAACTAAAAAGGCAGTTTTTTCGAATAAAATAAAAATCCCGTCATTGGGTGGAGTCGTCCACGGCGCGCTGTGACACCGTTCACAGCGTCTTTGTAATCTTATTCAAGACCTTTTGTGGGATAGTCTTATTGTGGCCTTTGTTCTAGCGATGTTATGGCTGTTTTCAAGCCACAGTGAGCACTTCTTTTTTTCTTTTTTCCCTTGAAGCTGAAAATTCTGTTGCGGCCCAACTCTAATGCTCTCAATCTTGACATTCCCTGTTAGATCGTTTATGCTATCTTAAGCCATAAAATCGCATAAGCCATCCTAGCTTATGCGATTTTGACATTATGCGATGGCATACTAAAGTATGCGATGACATAATGCTCCAAGCACTTAAATATTTTTTTTCTTGCTTTTTGAGGTCCTATTGCCTCTATAAAAGGGTGGGTTGGGTCCTCTACTCCTCACACAACTATTTTGGTTTAAACTTACTCTCTAATCTCCATTCTTTACTCCCAATCTCCTCCCATCTTTCCTATATAGTTTTTATTTTTAATTTTATGCTTTGTAATCCTTTTTTTTCGTGAATTAAATTGTTGTAAACTTAGTAATAATAGTGTTAGTGTGTTATAAAAGCCTAAAAGGGAAAGATCAAGGATCAAGATTTTAGAGTGAAGCAAGCTTGTAGTTCTAGTCTTCTACAATCAAGTGACCCATATCAAGCAAACAAGCCTTTTGGGAGGTTTAAGTTTTACTATTATTTTTTCAAAAAATTTAAATCTCTAATTTTCTTTTTCTAGTTCCTACTTTCTATCATCATTGATCAATCAATTATGTTTACATCTTCAACCCCGGATCCTTTAAGACCTAAATCGAAAGATCCGGGTGGTTTGAAATATGGCTAGTCAGATGATATAGATTCCATACTAGTGAAATCGGATGAGGACAAAACAGAGGACGAATAAAAGTATGTGGAAGAAGGAGATGGTTCCGACGACGACGACAATGCTAGTGATGATGATGGAGATGTACCACAATGGGCTAGAAATGAATGTGTAGAGTACATTGTCGGTACTTAGTATCAAAACTAAAGTTATAATTTTGAATATTAGTATGTAAAACTTTTTTAAAAGCAAGAATACCTATTTTTCCCTTCTAAAGACTTGAATACTTATTGTTATTATTATTATTTTTAAATTTATTTTTTTTTTTTTTTTTGAAAATAAAAATATGCCTTGGCTTAAGCGAATTGCAGTCAAATCGCTTAACATGGCTTAAGCGATTTGACAACATTGGTAGGGCTCTCCATTGTTTATCCAAGATGTATAGTGTTAAGGAGAGAGATAGAGGGGAAGGTGATAAAGAAGAGATGAGCTTAGAAGTTATGGTCTAGAGGTTGTATCCATATGATTAGTTTAAAGTTTCTAAAACACCATCTCCTAAGGGCTTCCTGATCTTATAATTGTAAGGGTGTAAAAGTAAAATGTTAATAATATACATTATAATTGGGCTAGACAGATTGGGACTAGGGGAGCATTCTTTGAGGAGGATGGTGTTGTTGGCATGTCTCTAGTAAATAGTTTTTATAAGTTTAGATTGTCATGGTAATGCAATAGTGTTAATGTTTTACGAGGGATCATATTGTAAATGAGTATATATCTAAATGGAAAAAGGGTTGAGGACAACTTTCAACGCCCTCATTTCTTTCTTTCTCTCTCTCTCTCTCTTACTCACATACTAAACCCTAACCCTAAATATCACCATTAAAGTCGATCGATCGATCGAGAGATATCTAAAAGGAAAAGGGGTTGAGGACAACTGTCAACTCCCTCATTTCTCTCTCTCTCTCTCTCTTAGTCACGTACTAAACCCTAACCCTAAATACCACTATTAAAGTTGATCGATTGAGAGAGAGAGAGAGAGAGAGAGAGAGAGAGAGAGAGAGAGAGAGAGAGTAGCCTTTATATTAATAAAACAAGTCCAAGACACCATTAGTGGCACACTCACCATGAGAGAGTAGCCTTTATATTAATAAAACAAGTTCATGACACACCATTAGTGGCACACTCACCATGATACTATGTACGCACCAAACATATTACCCAATACTCTCCCTCAATCTAGTGCGTTGGTGTCTATCGTGCCCATCTCGACAATAACATCCTGAAGTAGTGAAAGACCAAGAGCTTTAGTGAAGACATCGACAAGCTGCTGAGAATAGGAAACATTTGGAGTATTAATGAGACCAACTTGAATCTTTTCGCGAATGAAGTGGATATGCACTTCAACATGTTTGGTTCTCTTATGAAGAACCGAATCTCCAACAATGTTGATGGAAGCCTGGCTATCGGAATGGAGAGACATGAATAGATGGAGGAGAACCAAGCCCAGTGAGGAGAGATCGCAACCAAAGGAACTCACAAATCCCATAACCCTATACTCGGATTTGACTGTAGACTTGGATATAACTTCCTGCTTCTTACTCTTCGAAATTACAAGATTGCCGCCAAGAAAGACACAATATCCTGAAGTAGAGTGGTCATCTGTAGGTGCCCTGCATAGTAGGCATCACTATAGTAGGCTAAGGGAGAAATGGCCCATATCACCATAGAATAGACTTCGACCAGGAGAGGCCTTAATGTAGCGGAGGATGTTATGAACAACCAAAGAGGAGTACGTGGAGTGTGCATAAACTGAGGAACCAAAGAGATCACAAAAGCAAAATCAGGGTGAGTGTTGGTGAGGTAGATGTGCCTGTCAACAAGCCTCAGATACTTCGAAGGATTTCGAAGAGGATCTTCAACATCTGCATGAAGATAATGTTTAAGAACAATGAGAGATTTGATAGCCTTGTATCCAATCATACCAGTGTCTCTCAATAAGTCAAGAGAGTACCTCCTCTGGGAGAGGGAAATACCACGATTAGTTCTTGCAATCTCAATACTCGAGAAGAACCTGAGGTGTTTCAAATCCTTTTACATAAAAAACCCGACTAAGACCAACGTCCCCAACCTTTACCTTGCTTATAAAGGCGACATCATCTCCAGCAATGATGATATCATCAACATAAATCAATAAAATGGTTTTGAAGTCCCTCTGAACTAGTGTAGATGAAGCACATATGATCAGAATGGCACCGCACAAAGCCGATAGCAAGAACAATGGTACTGAAGTGATGAACCCAAGTCCTATGACATTGCTTCAGACCATAGATCGACTGGAGAAGCGAACACACTTTCCTAGAAAGCTCCCCATGAAGCTGATAGCACTTGGAGCGATCATGCCCTAGGAGATTATTGGGTGTTGTAATTGTTTTATTAGTACGAAGGCTAGTGGAGCTACTCTTCTTCTAACCCTCTTTCTCTCTCCTCCATTTCTTCTCATACATGGTTGAGGTTAAAAGTGTTTCCTTAAATTGAGCAGTCCATTTCCTAACAACGTGAACATGGGAAACCATTTGCGACATGAACATGACATTGATTTTTTGAGTGTAGAGAGAAAAAAAAGGATGACATACCAGGCATGTTGATCCAGGACCACACTCTAAAACCCTAATTTGCAATTTTGCTAAAATTGATTGATAAATTAAAAGCGCAATGAATAATAAAATTCAAATTTGAGTCACCCAAAATTAACGCGAAACTCAAAATAAGAGAATTACAAACGTTCAATTCAAGTGTTACATCTGGCTCGTTAGTCCCTACACAATCCGATCGTGGGTTCTCAAGATAGAATTTGTCTTCACTCTAGCCTAGGGCATCAAATGATAACCATGATGGCGTCTTTGATTCCACTCTAAGATTTCAAAAAAATAAAGGAAATAAAAATAAAGTCTGTAATCGAAGAGGTTTTCAAAGGTTTAGAAATCTCCAACAACATTAGAACAAATTATAATTCAAAGGAAATAATTAACTAATTACCTTGCACCAAAGAGTTAAGAAGGTTGAAGATAAAGAGATTGGAAAATCATTGAAGTTTTGCCAGGAATAATATTGGCCTCACACCAAACCCTAAACTCGGGGAAGAAGAAAACTCTCAACAAGTTCTCTAAGATTGCATAAAGCATTCAATTTCATTAATCATCAAGTAACTTCTTAAAATTGTCTTTACAATACTTTTATATAGGCTAAAAACCCTAACTAGGACTAAACAACCAAAATAGAAACTCCTAGTCAAATTAAAACAAAGAAAGAGGAAACTTTCGGCCAAAATTTGGTTGCCGATTAAGAGTGATTCTATCTCGCGCGCTTGAAATTAAGACTCGCGCGAGTCTGGAGATCTTGCGTGTGCTAGTTTTGTAGATAAAATCCTCATCGCTCAAGCTGATTTCATGTGTGCAAGATTGAGACTCGCGCGCGAATCTGGACAAAAACCTCTCCTGTCTCTCTTTCTTCTTGCTCGCCTATCCACAAACTTTGAGGCGCTTTCAATCACTTGTTGTGTCTCCTACATACCTTGTGTAATCATGTGGATGCGATGGCCATATCAACTCTCCTCGGGTGGGAGGAGTTCATCCCTGATGAGTTAAAACCGTGGTACTGATCTAACATATCCGGATCCACACGTTGTAGCTCTTCGTTGGTAGCCCACGTGCTCTCCGATTCGGGCTTGTCTTTCTATTTTACAAGATACTTTTGGTATCCACTGATTTTGGTGAAGACTACCTGATTTTTCCAAAATCTGCTCAACTTCTTTTCTTGGGTTCAGAGATGGTGGTAATGGAATTGATTGGGGATGGATGATAGGCTCAGGTGGGGTAAATGGTCTAGGAACGGATTAGCAGGTATGGTCGCTGGACCTAGATATGTAGCAAGGTCTTCCACATTGAAAGTTGAACTGATGCCCATGTCTAGCGAGAGATCTTGGACGTATGCATTCGAACCAACACGTTTTAAAATTTGTAGGGTCCAGAACTGTGGGCTTGTAACTTCTTTGCGACACCTTGCGAAAATCGCCTAGGCTTAATCCTAACTATCACTTCATCACATACATTGAATTCTCTGAACCTCCTGTGAGAATCAATAATGAATTTGTATTTTTCATTGCTCAATGTAATTTACTTTTTAATTTCAGAACACAACTAATGAATGTGACATATAAATGCATCTATGGACTCTAACGGTCTATGTGAAGGTGACATAGGAATAAGATCAACGGGTGTCCTAGGTTTGTAACCACTCAAACTGACATCGGCTATAGGCAACACGAAATTCCAACTCTTGACATGATCACCAAGTAGACACATCAACAAGTTACCCAAGCTCCTATAGACCACCTCGGTTTGCCCATCCGTTTGTGGGTGATGTGCCGATGAAAACTATAGCCTCGTCTCCAACATGTGCCAAGGTGTCTTCGAAAATAACTCACAAGAAATCTTGTCGGAGATCGAACCACTCAAGGACAGGATGGAACGGACCGGAGGGCCATCGGCGCGACCCTCGCAGGGGTTCTCCGCTGATTGGCCTAACCATCGGTGGCCTCCCTTGCTGGCGGGAGATGTGTGCTCGGAAATCCGACAACCTACTTCTTAGCCGATGAACTTCCGACGGTCCCAGACACCTTGACTGGGGGATCTTACACCGTCGAGGTGTCCTATGGTCGAGGTTGCGTTGTACACTATGTATCTTCCTTTCGGCTGCACCGGGCGGCTGATGTCGGGCCGACATGGCTGCTAGGTACCAAGGACGAGGTGTTTCGTACCTGGGATCCGATGGTGAATGAGGAGCTGATATGCTTTGGGAGGACGAAGGAGGTTAGTAGACAAAAGGGAGCTGCTGTCTTCTATCTCCATAGACCTCAGTATAGAAGGTCTAGGGGGTCGTGCAGTGATGGGGAAGGGACACGTGGATCTCAGTTTGACGGTTTTAGGGTTGGATTGGTTGTTTCAAGAAACCAGTCCACGGTTTCTTTGCTTTTCACTTTCAGCCCACGATACTAGACACTTGTCACCTTGGTGCTTGAGTTTGGGCTTCCATGGGCCACCTCGACCCATCTGCAATGAGCTTCTTGTGCTTGGTCTTGGCCTATTTGGGCCCAGGTCGGTCTTCTAGCTGGGGGACCTGCCGACCAGATAACGAGGCTAACTCAGGGCTCGGACCCAGTTTCGGGTCCTGTCAATGGCACAAATTTGATCTGCAATCGGGCTTGTGTTGGCACCTCTAGATTGTGGAATGCCGAGGCACCTACTCTCGGTGACCGGGAGGATGATGTCCGACTCTCTTCTTCTACCGAATCTGGTTCCTCTGTGTTGTCGGGGATTTCTTCTCCTTCGTAGGAGGACTCAGATTGTTCCTCTTCCTCTTAGATCCCTGACGCGCACTAAGGAGGGTAGGTGGGTTGATTTTCCTATGCTTGACGCTGCAACCCTGAGGAAGGTGTGCACCAACTCCGACACCTCCGCTTCTGCTGTCGTCGAAGGAATTGACGCGGCTGTTGACCCTATTGACGACCTCATCTGGCTCGGGAAGGAGCATGGCATGTCTTTCCACGGATCTGACGAGGCCCTTAGAGATATCTTTAGATCTGTTACGTGTGGTTGGCGACGCAGCATGGTAGATGATAAAAGGAAACCCAATCCAGGGAATTGGTGCGTCTCCAGTGGGTTATGTCTGATGGGAAGGGCGGGGGGTGCTCTTAGCGACCCCATCTTTCTCGGGCTAGGATCTTTTCCAGAGTTGTCATGAAGATTATGTCATGGAATGTTAGGGGTATTTGCGGCCCTAAAAAAAGATCGGGGGTGAAGCAAGTTATTCTCATGCACAAGCTGTCGATCGTCACGCTTCAAGAGACGAAGTGGGGGGCCTGTGAGCAGGGCAAAGTTGTTTCCACGTTGGGTGGGAACAAATGGGAATGGATTGGAGTGGACTCTGTTGGCGCTTCTGGCGGGATCCTCCTCACTTGGGACTTCTCTCTCTTCCAAAAAGTTGATGAAGAGATTGGGCTCTTCTCTGCCTCCGTTTGTTTGGTTAATAGAGATGATGGGAAACAGTGGGCTGTTACCGGGGTGTATGGGCCGACTGATGCTATCAATAAGGACCAGTTCTTGTTTGAGCTGGCATCGATTGTGGCTAGATGGGATGCTCCTTGGTGTTTGGGAGGAGACTTCAACGCGGTTCGTTACCCCTACGAATCATTGGGGGGTCTCCCTGATAGAGCAGCCATGTCGGATTTCAACTCTTTTATTCAAGATTGGGTGCTTTTTGATCTGCTAATGCATGGGTCTCGGTTCACCTGGTCCAACCTTCAGAATGTCGCCTCGTTCAGCAGGCTGGATCGCTTCTTGGTCTCTACCAGCTGGCTGGACCTTTTCCCTCACACCTCCCTCCAAGATTTTACCAGGGCAGTATTTGACCATAGGCCTATTGTTCTTGATTGTGGGGCCTTGGGAAGTGTCCCCTCGCCTTTTCGATTCGAGAACCAATGGTTCTCAGCGCAGATTTTAAATCCATGGTGACTGTGGTGGAGGGAATCGAACCCTCAAGGATCGGCAGCTTTTAAGCTGATCTTCAAGCTGCGACATCTTAAGGGTTGGATCAAGTGCTGGAATCGCGAGATTTTTGGCCTTACTCATAAGTGGAAAGTGGCTCTGCTAGCCCGTCTCGACGAGCTGGACCTCACCGAAGAAGGGAGAAGCCTAAATGACACCGAATGAAACGAAAGAGTCAACCTTAGAATGGATTTCAACGATCGGTGCCTCCAGGAGGAGGTGTGCTGGAAATAGAAATCAAAGGTGCATTGGCCAAAGGTGGGGGACAATAACACAAAATTATTCTATGCTGTTGCTATGTGAGGTCCAAGAAGAACTTCATGACAAGCATATCGGTTAATGGGGTTGAGGTTACGGATCAGGAGCAGATTCGAAAACAGGTGGCTAACTTTTATCGGGAATTATACCGGGACGACGGGTGGTCCAGACCTTAGTTGGACGGTCTAGATCTCCCAACCATCGCTCAGCGGACAGGGACTTTGTAGAAAGGGGTTTCTCCGATACTGAAATCTGGGCTGCCATCAAGCAAAGCGGGAGAAATAAATCGCTGGTCCCCGATGGTTTCACAATGGAATTTTTTTCATGCTTCTGAGACACCATCAAGGGCGATATTTTGGTTTTCTTCAGTGAGTTCCATGCTCGGGCACATGTAGGTAGGTCTCTTAACTCCACATTCATCACTCTTATCCCCAAAACAGTTAGTGCCAGCGATATCCGTGATTACCGTCTCATTAGCCTCATCAACTGTCTTTTCAAAATTCTATCAAAGGTGCTTGCAATGCTCCCTAAGCCTCGTATGGGATCCATCATCTGGGAGGCTCAAGGTGCCTCTGTCCAAGGTCAACAATTAACGGATATGGTGGTTATAGCCATGAGGTAGTTCATTTGCGCATAGCAACTGTTCCCCGGCTTTCCTATGGAAGGTCGACATGGAGAAGGCCTATGTTCGGGTAAGCTGGGAGTGCCTTGACTACACGATGAAGAGATTCGGCTTCAGCAATGTTTGGAGGAACTGGATTAGAGTCTGTGTCTCGTTGGCTTGGTTCTCAATCCTCGTTAACGGATCCCCGACCGGGTACTTCAATAGCTCTAGAGGCCTTAGACAGGGAGATCCCCTCTTCCCTTTCCTGTTTAACATGGCTGGGGAGGCGCTAAGGGCTCTTATTTTTAAACAGCGGATGATGGGCCGGATTTATGGAATTTTGGTTGACAGGGGCAGTACGACGATTACCCATCTTCAGTACGCGGATGATACCATTTTATTCGGAAAGGGAGAGCCGAGAGAAATTTCAGCTAGGGCGAACATTCTTTGTATTTATGAAGTGGCTTCAGGCCAAAAGGTTAATCGCCTCAAATCGTCAGTTTTCGACATCGGTCTTGACCCTGCGGAGCTGGCCTTGTTGGTTGAGGAGAGTGAGTGTGAGGCGGTTCCCCTCCCCATTATCTACTTAGCCCCCCCCCCCCCCCCCTTGGTGTCGACAAGCCTAAGGCAGGGGAGTGGGACTCGGTAGTGCAGCGGTTTGAAAGGAAATTGGCGGGCTGGAGTTGTGGGGGGCGGCTTCAACTCCTCAACTCAGTTTTGGCTAATCTCCCCATTTTTCTTATGTTGGTTTTTAAATGTCCGATGGAGGTGATTGCTGCTCTAGAAAGAATGCAAAGGAACTTTCTGTGGGAAGGTTCGGGTCTTGATAGAAAATTTCACTTGGTGGCTTGGGAGATCTGCTTGCTGCCTAAGCGCTTTGGAGGGCCGGGTATTCGAAACCTTCACCTTGTCAACATTGCCCTCCTTGGTAAGTGGTTGTGGCGGGCCGACAACGATCAAGATAGTGGTTGGTTATGGGTCTCGATTCTTCGTCAGAAATATGGGTCTAGGGTGGGAGATTGGGGAATTAACATAAGGCAGACTGGTCGGGTTTCAACTTGATGGAAAGGTATCAGTTTAGTTTGGTCGACGTTCTCGAAGTGGGCCTGATTCTGTTGAGGGGATGGGAGGCGGATTTTATTCTGGGACGATCCTTGGCTTGAATTTTATCCCTTGAAGGAGAAATTCCCGTCTATCTACGCCTTATCGCCTCAACCCCTAGGTTTCGTTGCGGCTTTCGACTCGGAGGGGGGGGGGGGGGAGGAAACCTGGTGTGCAACTTAAGCACTAGGAGGGGCCTTCGGGACAATGAGGTGGAACCGTTCCAATGCCTGTTGACCTCTCTCTACGGGGCTCTAAGAAATCTGCAACGTCTCGATGCGAGGCTTTGGCTGCCAAGTAAAAAGTTAAGTCCTTCTACCACACTCTCTCGCCTGCCGCTGATTGTTCTTGTGTGGAACTTCATCTGGAGGGCTCCGATTCCTCCTAAGGTCCAGTTCTTTGTGTGGTCCACGATTAGGGCGCCGATTCCTCCTTAAGATCGTTTGATCTCTGCTGGGTCTTTCCGGACTCTCTTCCTCGGCTTTTGGTTAACTGGAACGGGCTCAAGTGGGAAGGGCCTCACGACACTTTCTGGAGGGTGGGAGCCTACGCGATCATTTGGTCCATTTGGCTTGAGAGAAACGCTCGCATTTTCAATCGAATTCGGCCCCCTATCGGGATAATCCTTCAAGCGATCAAGGACTGTATGTGCCACTGGGTCGCCCTTGACAAATTCGGGGGGCAGGGATGCGAGGGTTTATGGGATGAGCTCGTTTTCCGGTTGTAGCTTTGTGTTGCTCCTTCTGTTTTTCGTTTCTTTTTCTCTTTTGGTTTACTTGCTGGCCCCGACTTGTTTTTTTGTTCTTCTCAATTGCTCATTGATTTTTCTTAATCTACAATCTTGCTTACCGATCAAAAAAATAAAAATAAAAATTCACAAACTTAACATCCTGACCAGACAAAATGGCTTTCAGCACACCATGTAATCAATTAACACCTTTAAAGAACAATTTTATAATGTGACTTGGATCAGTGGTTTTTGAACAAGGAATGAAGTGGACCATCTTGGAAAATTGATCCACTAAAAAAAATGGAATTGTGCTTCTTGATAGTTTAGGAAGTCCGAGCACAAAATCCATCGAAGGTCTTGCCACGATGTTTGACATTGGCAATACGGTGTACAATCTTGTGTTCAACTTTCTCTGCTTTGCCAGTTGACAAGTACAACACTGCCCAATAATTTTGGCAACGTCTCGCATGAAATTGGGCCAATAGATGGATCCTCAACTAGGGCAATTGTCTTGGCACAACCATAGTGACCAGCGATGCCGCCGACGTGAAGCTCTATACGAGAAAGTCTTGCAAGGATGTGCAAGATATACAAAGTCGGTTGCCCTTAATAGGAATCCATCCTATATGACATATCCATGAACACTACTCCCTTGACGATTGACTAATGATGTATAACATCTCCCAAAATTGGGGCATGTAGGATAATCATCCTCCAACCTCTCAAAGCCGGTAACCTCGACACTCATAGAGTGCAACACTGTGACTTTACGACTCAGTGCATCTGTGGGTTTGTTCTCAACCCCAACCTTGTGTTTTAAAATAAAAGTAATCCCTAAAAATGGTTCTAGCGTGCGGGTAGACCGGAAGAGAGGGACCATCTTTGGCGGGAGGTGTTGGGTGAGAAGTATGAGATATCCATAGGTAACTTGGGCATCCGCACGTCAACTCACAGACGGACGTCCGTGTGGTGGAAAAGTATTTCCAGCACTTGGCCTATGTTTAATAGGAGGCTGCAGTTCAGATGGGACTGTGGCACTCGGATACGTTTTTGGGACGACTCGTGGGTGGATGGCAGACCGCTCAAAGAATCTTTCCCCGACATCTACGCCATATCAACGAACCAGCAGGGGATGATCGGGGAGTTTGTTTCGGAACACCAAGGGGGTAGAGGGTGGGAGGTGTCCACTAGACGGCTGCTGCGGGACGATGAGATTGCGTTGTTTGAAGCGCTGATCCAGAAGTTGTATGAGACTCAACGGCACAACCAGGGTCATGACCTGATCACTTGGGCCCCCTGCAGGAATGGTATATTCAGCGTCAAATCCCATTATAGGATGATTTCTAGAAGACCGTTAGTCAGGTTTCAAGGTGCCAAGTTGTGGAAGGCTCACATCCCGTTGAAAATTAAGTTCTTCGTCTGGACCCTATTCAAAGAAAAGATCCTTACGATGAACCAGCTGATCCGTAGGGGGGTGGACAGTCCTAACTGTTGCGTTATGTGTGGCAGAGGGGAGGAGACTGCCTCACACCTACTGCTACATTGCGAGGTAGCGCAGGAAATCTAGAGCATTGTGTTAAAATCCTTTAGGATGAGTTGGGTTACGCCGGCAAACCCATACCTGCAATTTCTAATTTGGTCGGGAGTGCACATGGAGGGTCAGCTTGGGGAGTTCTAGAGGGCTGCACCTTACGCTGTATTCTGGCGTATTTGGTGTGAGAGGAACACTAGGATTTTCGAGGGAAAAAGCAGTCCGGTGGGGATGATTATGAAGTTGATCAGAGACCTCATGTGGTTTTGGGTCGCTAGAGGGGGTTCAGGGCCTGTTGAAGAGACCGTTATATGGGACCCGGGTTAAGTTGGGAACAGATAGCTAGGCTCTGTGTGTTCCTGGTGTCTGATGTATCTCTAGTTTTCTTCCTTTTTTTTTATCTCTCTTTTGTATTGTAATGTCAACACCTTGCTGTTTTTCAATATAGTTCTCGTTTACTGATCAAAAAAAGAAAAGATACCCAACTCATCCTGCATGACGTGAGTTAAGCTTCTTCTGAGAATTCAAATATCTGTAGTCTTCATGATCCGAAAACAACACAAACTCTTGCGATAAGAGATAGTGTCTCCAATATTTGAAAGCTTGCACTACCGTGTAGAATTCCTTGACATAGGTGTAGTACTTTTGTCGTGCTTTATTCAGTATCTCACTGAAATAAGCAATAAGGCCTCTTGGCTCTAAACTCCTATCCCGACATTAGATACGTCACACACGATCTCGAAGACTTTAGAAAAGTCAGGTAGGCGCATGACAAGAGTTTCAATCATCTTTGACTTGATGTCTTAGCAGCAACGCTCATCCATTGAGATTCTCCGTTTTTGATGCAATCAGTAATAGGGGTCATGATGGAACTAAAACCACGTATGAATCTACGGTAAAACGTGGCCAACCGATGGAAGCTACAAACGTTTGGACGCTCTGAGGCTCGGGCCACTCTACAATGGACCTAACCTTTTCTGGATCCGCGGTTATTCCATTAGTTGATACGATAATTCCCAAGAAGATGACCCGATGTGTCATAAATGCACACTTATTAAGATTCGTGTATAACTTCTCCCCTTTGAGATCACACATAACTGCCTTAAGTGGTTTAGATGTTGTTCCTTACTGTGGCACTATATCAAGGTATTGTCAAGGTATATGTGACGCCCTCAAACTTACACACCAGATCAAGGTGCTCATCTAGAGATGTCGCATTACGTAACATACATATAGGGCTTCAATAAATAAAGATGATATAAAATAATGACCCGCATAAGCATAACAAAAACAAAAGTTAAACAAAATCTATAACAATATATGTAGTAAAATAGAGCTGAAGTAAAAGTCATCATCTAATCCGAAACATAAAATCCATAAGTACTTTTCCTATCAACTACTGTATCTCAAGAGTCAAAACGAAAACAAAGTAAACATTTCTCATCTCTCCAAAATAAAAAAAATGGAAAATCCCAACTTTCAAAGCCTCCAGCAAGATCTGAATTCACGTCCGTAATGGTAGTGCCTCCAATCTCCGCATCAACTCCCAGGCCTGGATCCCATTATGAAACAATGAAGATGTAAGTAAAAAGACTTTATATGGGCCAAATAGTATGATCTCTAATATTAAAAAGTTTATATAGATGTTTAAAACAAAATCATGAAGCCATAATATAGTTAAAGAAAAGAACAATGTCACAATAGCATATGGAGACCATATAATAAGCAATAACATGGCATGTGAGAACACATAAAAAACAATAGTGTAATTGCGTTAACAATTGACTCGTGGAATTCACGTCTTTGTTCCAGTTTTTAAGTGTGTTTCATTCTTAGTTTTCCATATTAATGCATTTGCAACATGATTCAGACATGAACATGATCATCATATGTGATCCCCCATTCCAATCTCGTAACATATCCTTGATTGGCTGTGGGGTGGCACAATAACCATTTGGATTACGTACTAGCCATGTTGTCTAATATAGGTTACTTGACTAGTTGACCAATTGAATCCGGCTTCTACGGCTTACAACGGTAACCTCATTTACGTAGCTTATTAATATGCATGCTTACATCTTGTTAACTTTCTTTCTTTCATCATTACATGTTTATAACTTTAGACTCGTAGACTTTTGATCTACACAAGTCTCTTTATAGTTCTCCTTTCATTATTTATTAATCATGACCTAAAGTCTTGTGTTGGTGTAAGATCTTTCCTCTTTAAGTATGATCAAACATACTCATGAACAATGCGGAAAAACATCAACAAAACATGCAATATTTCCTCTTAATTAGTCCATGATAGGTATTTGTAGCTCATTAACATTGGGTTCGTATTCAATCCTAATCTTTATAGAAAAATGAATTGATCATAGTATTCACGTGATTTTTACATAGCATAGCATGTCATATGCATAAATAAGAAATTTGCAAGTAAACATTGTATCATAGCATAGGAACAATTATGAACAACCTTGAACTTAGAGTTTTGCATTAACATAGCATAAAAGATAATTGGGAACAACAATAAACCTTGAAGTTGCATTAAAAATAGGTTTGAAGGGCAAACCTCTCCTTATTACAACACCCGACCCCCTTTGAACTAGGGCACTGATCCTGTCAGATCCTGGCAGTCATAATTCCCTTTTGGAATTGAAGATGTGACATTTTTCCACCAGACTTTTAGTTTTTCGCAATGTTTTAACATCATAGAATTTATGGGCTTTAAAGTCACAAAATAATTTGCCATTTGAAAGTTGGAAATTTGACCAAACCACAACAAATTAAAATTTTGGTTTGAACTAGATTGATTTTTTATTCTTTTGGATTTTGATCTGAGACTATTTTTATTGGATCCAAATGGGGGGGGGGGGGTTATTTCCTTATTTATATGAACGTTTTTTTTTTGATCCGTAAATGAAGATATATTAAAAAACAGCAAGCTGCTGAAAGCTTAATACACAATCAGTCTAAACAAAAACAGAAAAGAACGACTAAAAACAACATAAAACAAAATAAAAGCGTCCCAGGGTCCCCACTCAATCCATAACTCTTCCCCGACCGATGGAAACCAAAGTCCCACCAGATCTACCATATCCTTGACAATAGCTCCCACTGGTTTCGATTTGTGGTTGAAAATTCTCCTATTCCTCTCGCACCAAAGGCACGAAATGATCGCGAAAAAAATCCCCCTCCACTTCTTCCCATCCTGTTCATCCGGTACACCCGCCTCCCAAACTAAAAAGTGCTGGTAAGGGTTAGCTGGGAGAACCCAGCTCATGTTGAAGGCCCTCAGCACAATACTCCAGACCTTCTGAGCCACCGCACAATGCAGAAACAGATGTGAGATAGATTCATCTTCTTGAGGACACATGACACATTGCGAAGAAATATCTAACCCTCTCCGAATGAGCTGATCCCGTGTAAGTATTTTCTCCTTAAACACCGTCCACGCGAAGAACTTTATTTTGAGCGGTATGGGAACTTTCCAAAGCGATGCCCCTTGAAATCTGATGAGGGGCTGGCGGGACAACAACTGATAATACGATTTGACAGAGAAACTGCCTTTCTTGCTAGGGTGCCACAGCCGACGATCCTGATTTTTTGTGTTTGGCTGCATCTCATAGAGCAACAATAGGGTCTTGGAGAAAGCCTCCTCTTCACCAGCTCGAAGGTTTCTATGTAGTGGAACATCCCACATTCTTCCTCCCCCCATATTGCATATAAATTCATCAATCCTCCCCCTAGGATTTATCGATAATGCAAATATAGTAGGGAACATCGATTTGAGAGATCCCCCCTTGGCCCAACTGTCCTCCCAGAACTGGATAAGCGTACCACAGCCCCAGCTGTAACGAATCCCCTTGGCGTATTTAGCAGCCGTGCCGCAAATCATTTTCCACCAGGGTGAGGTTCTTATGCTGATGTGCATGTTAATACCCCAGTTAAAGATAGAGGTACCATATTTTTTTGCTAGCACCTTACGTCAAAGACTTTCCGACTCCTCCTCATTCCCTGCTCTCCATAGCCATTTGCCCAGAAGAGCGATATTGTTGTGTTTAAGCTGACGAATCCCCAGCCCACAACAAGTCCTTGGCATTTGGCAGGTGTCCCAGTTAATGAGGTGATATTTCCTCCCGACGCCAGCCCCTTCCCACAGAAAATTGTGTTGAATTTGTTCCATCCGGTTGATAACTCCGATCGGGCATTTAACCATGGATAAATAGAACATCGGTAGGCTGGCATGGACAGTTTTCAGCAAGGTAAGCCATCCCCCACTGCTTAACATTTTCCCTTTCCACGTGGAGAGCTGCTGCTCAAAACGCTGAATAACCGGTTCCTAAGCTCTCCCCGAAGGCTGTCGCAGGCCTAGAGGCAGCCCCAAATATCTGATAGGCAGGTCTTCGCTTTGACAATCCACCATCTCCGCAATATCTTGTACCCGCGAGCTGTCAATACCAATACCAGTGATCTTTGATTTTTGTAGGTCGGTTCACTGTCCGGTCACAGCCTCATACACCGATAGGGTATCAGCAAGGGCTTTCATTTCGTCCGTATCATCCTTACCGAAAAGAATCGTGTCATCAGCGTACTACAAAATAGATATGGATCTGCCGTGGCCCCTAACTCTGATCCCATAAATAAAGTTCAGCTGTCTCGCTTTTTCTCCGTGAGTGCTTCTCCCACTATGATGAAAAGAAACGGGGAAAGGGGGCCCCCCTGTCGGATGCCCCGCGTACTCTTGAAATACCCCGCCGGCGTGCCATTAACCAACACCGAGAACCACGGAGTAGCGTAACAACCCCGTATCCAACTCCTCCATTTTGCCCCGAAACCCAGCCTGTTGAGGATATATTCCAGCCCGTTCCAACACACCCGATCGTAGGCCTTTTCCATGTTGACCTTCCAAAGAACAGCCAGAACACGATTAAGATGGGCGGAGTGAACCACTTCATATGCCACCGCCACTTGGTCAACAAGTTGCCTCCCCTGGATAAAAGCTCCCTGACTGGCCGAAATAACTTCTCCCATAACAGGTCTAAGGCGATTAGTGAGTACCTTAGCAATTATCTTGTAAAGGCAATTAATTAAATAAATCGGGCGAAAATCAGCCATGTCTTCCGCCCCCTCTTTCTTCGGTATAAGTGTAATGAAGGTCGAATTAAGGCTGCGACCAATGAACGCAGAATTATGAAACTCGTGAAACACAACCATTAGTTCTGCTTTAATGACCTCCCAGAAAACCTTATAAAATTCCGTTGTGAAACCGTTGGGTCCCGACGATTTATTCTTGCCCCCCTTTTTAATGGCTTTCCAGACTTCCTCTTCTTGAAAAGGTAACTCCAGCACTTCACATTCTGTATTCGAGATAGATTGGAAGTGCAACCCGTCCAAAGTTGGGCGCGAGAAGTCATCATCCGTGTACAGTTTAGTGTAGAACTCCACCACTTTATCCCGTATCTGCTCGGTCCCCTCGTACGTGACTCCCTCAACTCCCACACTGTTCAAGTAATTATCTTTGTTCCGAGCATTGGAAATAACGTGGAAGAATTTGGTATTGAGTTCTCCCTCCTTTACCCACTTCACTTTCACCTTTTGTTTCCACGATACCTCTTCCGCCCTACATAGGTCTTGGAATTCAGCTTTTTTCTGGGACTGTTCATCCCGTTCGGTTTCCGATAAAACCTTGCTTTCCTCAAGATTGTCGATGTCCAGTAACCTCGCGAGGATCATCTCCTTATTGAAGTGGAGTAGCCCAAACGTATCCCTGTTCCACATGATAGTACGTTTCTTAATCCATTGAAGCTTAGATATGAATCTGTAGGCCATCGTACCCGTCGGTCTATGCTCGTTCAAACTGGCAGTTCTTCCCGGTATCGCTCATCAAGTAACCACATATTTTCAAATCTAACAGGGGATGGACCTTTCCCCCTAGCTTCACATGTGAGCAACACCGGTCGATGGTCGGAGACTGCTCTCGCTAGACATCCTACTCTGGCCGCCGGAAATATCTCCATCCATTCTGTTTTGCAAAGGAAATGATCGAGCCTACTCAGACGGATTATCCTGCAAATTGGACCACGTAAATCTGGAGCCAGATAGAGGGACATCCATGCGGTCCCAGTCCGCAATCCAGGAATTGAAATCCTTCATGACCGTAAAGTCCGGTGGCCCACCTAGTTTCTTATGCTCCCACCTAATGGCATTAAAATCACCCCTAAACATATCGGTAGTTCCCACCTCGCCATGATCGCTGCCAGCTCGACCCAGAAATCACTCCGTTGCCCATCCGTCGATGGGCCGTAAATGCCTGAGAACACCTAGCATTGACCATTGTCTTTGTTCCGTAAAACCACCGAGGTTGAGAAGATTCCCAATTCTTCGTCAATTTTATCGAAAAGACCAGAGTGTCAAGCCACCAGTATGCCACCCGAAGCCCCAATGGAATCAACACCCACCCAGTCCCAGTATCTCCCATTGAGGATGGACCCAACCTTTCCCCTATCACAATTACCCCATTTAGTTTCTTCTAGTGTAATCAAAACCAACTTCACTGACGCTAAAACTTGTTTGACCCCGGCTCGCTTAGTACCGTCGGAAACATGGATCAAAATATCGTCCGATATCGATACGTATCGGTATCGGACGTGAACGATACGGTACATTAAATGTACCGTATCGCTCATTTGTATTGCAAATACCAAACGATACATTCAATGTATCGTCCGGTACACTACTGTTCCGGTACGTACCGATTTTTTGACCGGATGATACGTACCGGTTTTCCGTCATTTTAACCCATGGTCGGAAATCCCCCTCACATTCCAAGTCATCATCTTCATCAATCAAACAAATCAACGCCCGCCCATTCAATGCGAGTAGAGATCAATCTCCCCCGCCACCCCTCCCATCCTTCATCCCCCACTATAGCCGAGCAAGTTCGCGTGACCCCCTCCGGCGATGTTTCCTGTTATTCTGTCGGTTGTCGAGAATAGCCTTAAAGACCTCCCGTAAGGACTCATCAGAACCTGTGAACGACATCCCGAGACTGTGTCCCACTTGGATTAATCTGTCTACTTCATGTGATTCCTCCTGGTAACAAACCCCCTCGTCGGATCCCCTGGACTCCTCGACCTCTATCTCTAGGTCAGCCATATGTGGCAAAGAGTAAGAACCCTCCTGAAGAGCTTGACCCGCAGTCATTCTCTCTCTCCATATGCAGGTTAGAAGCCTCAGAGTATATCTCGCTTGCCGGGACCATGGGTCAAATACCGAGCCCCTAGAGTTAAGTGGTCCCCTACTCCAACTAAAAGGCCTAGCTTGGATCTGGGTCCAGGGGATAAAGGAATCTAGATCCGATTCACCAATAAGAACCGTCGGGCTGCCATCCCCATCCCAAAGAAAGTCCCAAACCCCTTTCACGCTAGCTAGATCATCGCATACCCGCCACGTGTCCGCTAGCAAAGCACCCCCTCTCCATCAGAATAATTAAGACATTTATAATCCCATCCATCAAAACCCTCGATTAAGTATGTGACCGCAGACGCAGGAGGTATACGTGTCGCCATCCCTTGCAATCTGGACTCCCGAGACATGCCAGGTGTCGACCATTGAGGAACTCTCGGGCCACGACCTTTCATAAGAGCTCTTCTTCTTCGTATGTAAACGCTAGTCTTTTGCTTTCGTCCTTTCTTTCTCTCCTTGAAAAAGGAAATCGCAGCCTCCATCCCCATTGGGTCCCAGGTACCTTTTCTGCAACCGATTTCCTCTGTCGGCATCCACGTCGGTTCACCAACACCTAGTCTTGTCTCTTGCAGGCTAACATTGTTGGCGTATGGAAAGATCTCATCCGTAGAAAGCATCAATGGACTAAGATCCATCGGAAGGTCGCTTTCCGAGTATCCGCAAGTCTGCTCCGACGCCCCGGGGTATTCCAAATATTTCGGCATCCGATTGTTAACCCCGACGATACCCCCTCGGCCGGCTACCTCCACAGATCCAGTCTCCGGCAAAGTCGAGTCATAATCAGTGACCTCCACCTCCCCTTCCTCGAGCACGTCGATCAATACCTCCATCTCATGGCCACCGGTGGAGGTAGTAGCAGCGGCGGCCGCCGTGATCGGCAGACCCAACCCCTCTTCCTCCGTTACGGCTTCTCTACTCGAACAAGGATAGCTCGTGAGCGGGAAAACGAGCCAGTCGTCCACCGGGGCCGCGGATGCCCACCGATAGTGCGGCAGATACGAGGGCGCGTCCCCCTTCTGGGGGGCAACGGGAGCAATACGAGCCGTGGTTCCTCGTGCCCGAATGATTCGATAACCAACGGGATTTCTTCTGTGGCACCACCGAGTACGTTTATCTCGCCACCCCCGGTCCGCTCGGCTTCGTGGTTTGATTGACTCGGGCTGCACATCCCCTCCATACGCTCCACTTCTATGAAGACAGTGACTTTTTGGCCATTGAGGCAAGCCTCACAAGAACGGGGGATGTTCTCCCAGCACTCAGCTTGCACCAGCACTCTGGCGAACCGAGTCTCCCATAGATCGATCGTACTTTTATCGATGAGAATGTACCCTCCACAGACCTCCGTGATGTCCACGAGAATCTCCGAGATCCAGGCATGAATGGGCAAGCCAAACAGCCAAACTTAAACACCACCTAACCAGCGGTGGGGGAGAAAGGAACAGGCGAAGGGGTCCAATTTAGAAGAAGCGACCGGTATACCATCTATGGCGAAGGTTTTTTTGGATAGAATTTCCTTGGCGACGTCAACCGATGGGCAGCATAGCAGTATCTTAGTATCCATTAATAGCGAAACTGTTGGTCTGTCAAGTAGTCTCCAATATTGTAACCAGTAGTAGACTTGTATGGGTTGTAAAGTGTCTTTACTAATGTACAGGATAACCCAATAATCTATGATGTTTTTGGCTGTAGATTCAACCGAGGGAATCGAAAAATATCGCTTGATGCTCCCTTCTCTATCCGTACTCAGCAAATTGGTATGAACAACCCTCCTCTGCGCCGGGGTCCAGACCCCCCCCGGCAGGAAGCGGTTGGTCCTTAACCACCACATCTGCAAAGGTCACCCCCTGCCTTGTGCCAACAGAAGGCCCCGAAGTACCTCTGACGTTCCTCCCACCTCCCGTTACCGATTTACCACGACCAACGACAATAGTCCATCCTTGGGCAATATCCCGACGTTGGGACTCGCTGTCAAAGGTTTGATGCTTGGTCTTATAATTTTGATGAGGGATTCCAGTGCTCTTGACTGGGATTCCTTGAGCACGTAATGCCAGGCATTCGACTTGGTGGCATGCTGAACGCCGTTTGAAGTTAACATTCCGGCAGGTGGTGCAAATCCAGTCCCCTACCTGGAGAACTAGGACCTTCATCAAAATTATATTTACATGAACTTAAACGATATTTGATGTAAATAAGGGCCTGAATTACTCTGGCTCAACCTTCTGAGGCCTAAAGTCCTAAATCTAGGTTTCTGAACAGTTTTGCTTGAGCAAAAACGCGTTCTTCGGAATCCTTCGCTGAACGAACTTGCTTGTGTGACTTGCAGTCTTGCTCGAGCGAAATCGCCCGGAGACAAATTCTGAACATAATCGGTCATTGTTCTCGTGTCGTAAAGGCATATTTTCGATTCGAAACTCTTCTTAATGATCTTTGATCACTTTCAAAAAAACAAAACAATGGTTCATCTTTATGAATTGAAAATAACTTCGTTTTAATTAAGTTTGGATGGATCTAAATCCAACCCTAGCATGATATCAACTTCTGGATATTAAAAATCTTATGATTTCTCCATACCTCTAATTGAATCATCGATTTGAAAAAAGAACACGATCTTCTAACTCCGATTTGACGCTTACCTCGAATCCGCAATCGAACTCGAAATCCATTCTCGTTCTCGAATTCTCGAACCGAAAACTCTGTTTTCTCCTAATCTTCCTCTCTCTCGAACTCTACTTTCTCTCTCTAAAAAGTTGTAAGCTCTAGAATTTCTGTAAATTAAACCTATCCTCTCTTCTATATTTATTATAAACTAAGTTTCCTATTGAATGAGGTCTTCTCTGGTATTACGCGTGGGGGATTGGATCTGTGTCCAGTGCCGTAATGTCAACTTCCGACACAGATCAGTGTGTCACCGTCTTGGGTGCAAAGCTACCAGGTCTGGTGGTATCGTCGTTAAGGAGGAGGCCATTGGTCATTGTCTAGGAGATTATCGTCAGTCGATTCTAACCGAGACCCAGGAAAGTGACTTACAGAAGGGATGGTCGATTGCTGGGAAGAGGTTCAAAGGAGTTAACACCGTCATCTGAACAGTTGGTGCTCTCAGATCGGATAGGTCCTATGCTGAGGTAGCAAGGAAGCCGGGGGGGATGCTTGGGACAGCAGGTTGCAGTGCTAACATCTCTGGAGATGGTGGCTCTCCAGACTCACAACTAAGTCTTGACCCGCTTCAGTTTGCGGACGCTCACTACTTATCGCTTATGAAGAATTTAAATAGATTTTGGGTGGTGATTTACACTGTCAAAGATTCGTTGAATTTGCTACACATTCACGATGGATTAATGCTACATGGGAGTATTCTGTAAGGCCTGCTCTTTCGTTCATCTCCAACACCAAATTCTTACTTTGATTTCAGACGGAGGCAGCTGCCGATTTTTGTCTCCAGAAGGTGTATCTTATTGATGAAGTTCTTGTTGAGTGTGGAATTTGGAACCCCTATGTTGGGAATTTGCAAACTCACCGGGAGAAGGGAGGAATATGGCTAAAGATTTTCGGCCTTCCGCTCCATGCTTGGTCCTTGGAGGTGCTCAATGGGATCGGCGACCGTTGCGGTACTTTCATCTTCGATCGATGCTCGGAAGACCTCTGGGACATGGCTGCTGCTCGGATTCTTGTTCTCGTTGACTCGGTAGAGAGTGTCCCTAGAAGCTGTGATGCCTGCATTGGTGGACAAGTATTCCGGATCTTCATAGAAGTGGCGTTGCTGGAGCGGGTGCGTGCCCCGGTCTAGCCGGATGTAGAAACCTTGGGGTCCGGGGGAGCCGGTATAGACGTACTCCAATGCTCCACCTCTACAATAGTCGAGCTGATCGTCGAACCATTCGGGGGAAGGGTAATACACCCCTGATCGAGTTGCTTGGAGAGAGGCACGACCGCGAATCTGACGTTCATTTTGCGATCACAGTGGTGGCCGACCTCACCGCCGTCGAGCTTCGACTCCTCGGGTACCAAGGGGGTGACTCAGCCTTTTCTCGACGATTCTGCTCGAGGGGCTAGGGGAGAGATTGAAGACGGAGAGATTATTGACCAGTTCTGTCGGTTGCAGCTTCTGGATGGTCAGATGGTGGTACCTGGCGATGGGGGGAGATCTCTGGCCGTTCCGGCGACCTTGCCAAACTCGAAGGAGGCCCTGGGATCTGATCTCCTACCATTCAACCCATCTACGGTTGAGGAGGACGACAGCGATCCCGGCGAGACGCGATTCTTGCAGTCGAGAAGAGAGAAGATGAGCTTTGTCAGTGGGATCCGATGGAGACGAAGAGGCTGTCTCTCACAAAGAGGAAGGCGACGTTGGAGACCAAAAAGCTGCTGCTGGTCTTTTATAGGAAGAGAAATAAGGTCAAAAGGGGTCCGAGTTTCTGCTTTGAGGAGAGGGTGACACGTGGATCGGGGAAGCTTTTTGAAAACCGGCTAGTGGTTTCGGGGAAACCATGTGCTGAATCTCTGCCAAGGTTTGAAGTCGCCAGTATACCCTTTACACATGGCAGTCTGGAAATTGTGCAGCTCCCCTCCACTACAGATTTGTCGGTGGATGCTGCTAGGGCTTCGACGCGTGTCGCCAAGGTGTTGGGACACCAGTCGCTGTCGCCTGGGCCTGCAGGTTCTTTAGTACAGACGGGGGTGGACGATATTTGGGCTCCAGCTCAGGGGACACGTGTCTCTCTCGATCCACCTGGAAGACAGCTGGCTGGGACCTCTTCCTGGCTCTGGGATGGCCCGTGTGCTGTTGGGTCGTCGGGTAGATTGAGAGAGGAACCCAACCCGACTATGGACTTCTGCTGCTCGGGTCCTTTTGAGCTGAATATTTGGGCTCAAGATCTGCTTCGCTCCTTTTGCCCCAATGAGATATATTGGCGGGGTTGCCCGAAGGCTCCTCTCCTCTCTAATTTGCAACTGATTACCCTCCCAGCAGCTTCCAAGGGCTCTACTACTGCTGATGGCTCCACGAGGGAGGAGGGGGCCGATAGAGATTGCAACACGAATGAGGTGGGCCACCTCATCGGAGTGGGAGAATCGTTAGGGATGTCGTTCGAAGGATCTGAGGAGTCACTCAGAGAGGTTTTCCGATCTATTCTTTCTAGGAGTATTGGCTACAAGAAGCGACGTCGGGATATTCCTAGGGAACTCATTCGATTACAATGGGGGATGTCGAATGGGAAGGGGGGAGGGAGCATATAGTTCCTCCTTTGTGTATGATGGGCGGGAGTTCTTCTCTCGGTTGATTATGAAGTTAATGTCCTGGAATGAGCGCGGTATTTGTGATCCCACCAAATGAGATTGGGTTAAACATGTCATTGCTCTTTTCAAGCCGGTTCTTGTTATGTTAAAGGAAAGTAAGTGGGGAAGTTGTGATGCTCAAAAGGTCGCATTTGTGCTTTGGGGGAAGAGATGGGATTGAATTGGGATTGATTCAGCGGGCGCTTCGGGTGGTATCCTTGTCGCTTGGGACTCTACAATCTTTGAGAGATTGGATGATGAACTGGGGCACTTCTCTGCTTCGATTGTGTTTCGTACGAGGTTGACTGGTAAGGTGTGGGCTTTTTCTGGTATTTATGGGCCGTCCACTACAAGCCTACGTGACGACTTTTGGTTCGAACTGGCGGCCATATCGGCGAGATGGGGGTTCCCTCATTGCTATGGGGGAGATTTTAATGCTAATAGGTGGGAGCATGAGAAATCTGGAGGGCCGCCTGATAGGGCTGTTATGAGGGAGTTCAATGCGTTCATTTCAGATTGGGAATTGATGGATTTGCCCCTTATGGGAGCAAACTTTACTTAGTCTAATCTTCAGGACGAACCCTCTCTTAGTCGTCTCGACCGGTTCCTTTGTACCACGGAATGCATGGCTCTATTCCCAGCTGCTAGGGAGGAAGCCCACGCGCGGGTGGTGTCGGATCACCGGCCAATTCTGCTGTCTTGTGAGGATAGGGGGAAAGGGCCGACACCTTTTTGGTTTGAAAATATGTGGCTGTTAGAGGAAAACTTCAAGAGTCGTGTTGCGGAGTGGTGGGCTGAGCTGAAGACGATTGGGTCAGGCTTATTTCGATTCACTTCCAAACTAAAATATCTTAAGGCCCGTATGAAAGCCTGAAATAAGGAGTTTGGGAAGGTGCAAGTTGCTAAAGAACAGCTTCTTACCCGGCTACAAGAGATAGACAACTTCGAAGAGATGAGGGCTTTGACTGGGGGGAAAGAGGGGAACGATTGCTTAAGAAACAGGAGCTCGATGGCAAATGTCGAGCTGAGGAGGTCCTTTGGAGGCAGAAGTCAAAGGTCCGGTGGCTCAAGGAGGGGGACCAAAATACTACATATTTCCACGTTGTGGCGAATGCTCAGAGCAAGGCCAACTACATGAGTAGCATCGTCGTCAATGGGGTTGTGTATTCTGAGATGGAGCTGGCTAAACCTGAAATGGTCAAGTTTTACTCTGATCTGTATTCGGATGATGCTCTGATACGGCCTGGTTTGGATGGGCTTCCTTTCAACTCTATTTCAGCGCTGGAATCTACTGAGATGGAGAGTTAGTTTAGCGAGGACGAAGTGTGGAAGGCGATTAAGTTCGGAGGGAAGAATAAGTCTCCTGGTCCGGATGGATTCCCACTGGAATTCTACCTGGCTTTTTGGCCGCTGCTAAGGAATGAGATGATGGATTTCTTCAATGATTTCCACTCCGATGGTGTCATTGGTCGGTGTCTGAATTTGACCTTTATCACGCTAATTCCGAAGATTAATGGAGCTGAGAATCTTTCAGATTACAGGCCTATCAGTCTTCTAAATTGTTTATAAAAGATCATCTCTAAAGTGCTTGCCAATAGGCTCAAACCGATTATGGGGAAGATCATTTCTGATAACCAAGGGGCTTTTGTTCAAGGAAGGCAGTTGATTGATCTTGTTGCGGTTGCTCATGAGGTGATTCACTTTGCGCATCTTTCGGGCCGGCCTACGGCAATTTGGAAGGTGGATATGGAGAAAGCGTATGATCGGGTGAATTGGGACTGCTTAGACTATATGCTCCGCAAATTTGGGTTTGGGGCGACTTGGAGAAAATGGATGCGAGCCTGTATCTCTTTGGTGTGGTTCTCGATCCTCATAAATGGTACGCCAACTGGTTATTTCAAAAGTTCTAGGGGCCTCCGGTAGGGTGATCCGCTCTCCCCCTTCCTGTTTAATATGGTGGGCGAGGCTTTAGCTGGTCTTATTGTGCGTGCTCGGTAGATACAGTGGATCTCGGGGGTTTTGATTGGTTCCCAAGGTCGGGTTATCTCACACCTTCAATATGCGGATGATACAATCCTTTTTGGCCTTGCCGAGGTCGAGGAATTTTCGAATCTGGCTGATATACTCGCTGTTTATGAGACTGTTTCTGGGCAGCAGGTAAACCTTCATAAATCAGCGATTGCAGGAATTGGTATGCGGCCCCAGCAGATGAACTTTCGGATATGGTTAACTACGATATTGAGAAGCTTCCTATTAAATATCTGTGGTTGCCTCTAGGTATTAAATTTTTTTTGGCACGGGTGTGGGATCCGGTGATTTAACGGTTCGAAAGAAAGTTGTCGTCTTGGAAAGGCAAATTGTTGAGTAGTGGGGGACGTCTACTGTTGGTTAAGGCTGTGTTGTCTAGCATCTCCATTTTCTTCATGTCGATGTTCCATTGTCCGATCAGTGTTATCTGTCGCCTTGAACAAATTCAGCGCAATTTTCTTTGGGAAGGCTCGGGTCTTGGAAAACAGATCCCTCTGGTGAATTGGAATACGTGCCAGCTCCCATTGTCTTGTGGTGGGCTGGGCATTCGGAATTTGAAGGACTCTAACGTTGCTCTCCTGGGCAAGTGGTTTTTGGCGGGTAGGGCTGGAAAGGGAAAGAGGCAGTTTGTGGTGGGCAGTGCTGGCTGAAAAATACGGAGTCTATAGGGGAAATTGGGGTATCGACACTACCATTCACAGAGGGTTTTTGGCGTGGTGGAAGGCTGTCTGTGCTACATGGCCAAAGTACTCTAAATGGATCAGATACAAGTGGGGTTGTGGCTCCCGGATCAGGTTTTGGGAGGATGGTTGGACCGATGGTGTTAGCCTCAAAACTCGCTTTGCGGATATTTATTCCACCTCCACTAATTAGGGGGGAATGATCAGCGATTTTGTCTCAGAAGCTGGAGGGGGCACGGTTTGGGAGGTCTCCACCCGCTGTTCTCTTAGGTGCGAGGAGATCGTCTCCTTCACCAATCTGATGTCCCTCATTTATGATAGCCATCCTAATGTCCAACGTCAAGACCAACGGACTTGGATGGGCAGCAAGGATGGCAGGTTCAGCGTTAAAACCTACATTCTCATGCTCACGTGCCGGCCACTCATCAAATTTCAAGGAGCGCTTCTGTGGAAGATGGGAATCCCTCCTAAGGTGCGATTTTTTGCTTGGCTATTGGTCAAGGAGAAAGTCCCGACGGTTGATCTGCTCATCAGACGGGGAATGGAGCTGAACAATCTTTGTGTTATGTGTCGCCATGAAGCTGAGTCAGCAGCCCACCTGTTCCTCCATTGTCAGCTGGCTTTTAAGGTTTGGGGTGCAGTTTTTGGGTTCTTCGGCATCAGTTGGGTTACTCCTCGAACCATCACCCAACATTTGAGCATCTGGTTTTCATTCTGCTTGGAGGATCAGGTTTGGAACTACTGGAGGGTGGTGTTTTTGGCTGTTTGTTGGCACCTATGGCTTGAAAGGAATCAACGAACCTTTGCTAACACTTCACGTCCGGTGGGGATGATCATCAAAGGCGTTAGGGATTGTATATCTGGGTGGGTTTCCCCCGGTGGGGACATCATTGGAGAGCCGTCTATGCCCTGGGACCCGGGCTAGAGCTTCCCAGGCTGGAGCTGTTGTTTGCTCGATGCCTTGAGGGTGGTGGTGGGGGTGGATACCTTTGTATCTTGTGGTCCTTTCTATTGTTCTTTTCCTTTTTTTTTTGTCGGTGTATGTTTTTCAGCGTCTTGCTGGGTTCTAATATACTTCTCTTTTACCGATTAAAAAAAAAAAACTAAGTTTCCTATTTAAGATCTAAAGTCTAATTAAGTACCTACATGGCTCTTAACGGGTCTATGGAACCGGGTCTTATAATGGGCCTTTACTAATTTTAATTATTATAATGGGTATTAATAATATACTAATGGGTCTTACGTCCACTAACTATTATTAGTGGCGCACCAACATTACTACCACTTAATTAAAAGCACCTAAGTTCTATTAATTTACATAATTTAATTACCATTGACTTTAATTAATTAAACTAACATTATATTTATGTGTAACAATCAATCAAGTGCATCAAAACAAATCATAATCATAATTTAAGCAAATACTAAGATCTAATTAAGCATAAAAATCTTGGCCGTTATAGTACACTAGGAACTTGCCTATAAAAATGACTAGCCACTCATATAACCCGCCCTTGGTTTTAAAGGCGATCTCCCACTCATCCCCGGGATTAATGCGAACTTGATGGTAGCCACTTTTAAGATTTATCTTTGAAAAGATAGTGGCTCTTGCCATCTTATCAAGCATATCTTCTAATCTTGGCATAGGAATCCGATACTTGATCGTGATCTTGTTAATCACACGACTGTCCACACACATTCTCCAAGACCCATCCTTCTCAGGTATGATGAGTGCAGGCACTGCACAGGGGCTTAGACTTTCCCTAATGAATCCTTTCCTAAGGACCTCATCAACTTGCCTCTTCAATTGTGCGTGTTTAGTAGGATTCATTTTATAGTGACGCAAATTTGGTAAAGTCGCTTTGGGTACCAGGTCTATGGCATGTTGAATATTCCTCATGGGTGGAAGCTCATCTAGAAGATCTTCAAAGAAGACATGTCGAAATGTTTTCAACACTGGTGTGACCTCTCGGGGACACTCACATGAGACTCTGGGGTGGTCTTTACGGTGACGAGAACGTAGACAACATTCTCCTCTTTCACCTCCCTCTCAAACTCTGAGGGGCTCGCAATGTTAACCAGTTTGGACTTGCTCTCTTGTCCACTTTTGCTGGTGTTCTTCTTTCCCGTTGGTGTTTTAGGAGGCAAAGAGTTTAGTTTAATTTTTTTACCCTCATGGATGAACAAATACACATTTAATCGCCTGAATAGTGTAACATCCTCCAATATAACCATGGCCTGCCTTCCTAAGATGATGTGCTCGACATCCATTGGCATTACATCACACCATAAAGTGTCTTTATATGCTGCAAACTGAATCGGTACTCGACATCTTTGGGTTACGGGAATCGATGACGTATCAACCCATGCCATTCGATAGGGTTGAGGGTGGGGCTCGAGTGAGAGTCCTAAATGGGAAACTGTGCTAGTGGACACTACGTTTGTGCAACTTCCACTATCAACTATGACTCTGCAGTTTTTCTCACCACTCTTAGCATAGGTGTAGATGATGTTCTCCTTACGTCAATCCTCATACTCTTTTTGTTGTGTCCGGGTGCATTTAACCACTAATGCCTTTGAGGTATTACCCTCCCCAATAGCATTCGACCTCCCTGACGCACACAAGGTTCCTCCCCAAACATTCTCATTCTTCATCACTTGTTTCTCATTCGGGTTCATACACTTCCTCCTCCCAATCCTGAAGCTCGTCACAATCTTCTTCAATGAGCAGGTTTCTAGTAGGGTATCAGGTAGGGTAGTGAGCACCAAAGTGCCCAAAACCACGACACTTAAAGCACTTCTATTGGTTTTCATTCATGGAACTCTCGCCAATCACTTCCTTATTCTTTTTTGGAATTCAGTGGAGTGCCTTGAGTTATTTTTGGAGGTTGACTTCCAACATTAGGCCTAACTTCGGAGGACACTGAGGTCAAAACGCTTTACGGATGGTGTTTTCAAATAGTGCTCCAATTCTTGTACCATCTTGTAACACTCTTCTAAGGTTTCGACATCATGGGGTATTAACTCTTCCTGAACCTAGAAAGTGTAACTTGGTTCTCTTCCACCACGTTGGTTTGCATGACGTATTCCTCAAATTTTGCAATGTAATCATTAACAGACATACTACCTCGTCGAAGGCTCTGCCACTGATCCAGAAGACATCGAGTGTATGACCTGCGAACATACTTGTCACAGAGCTTCTCTTTCATCTCTTCCCAAGTGGAGATGGGTGTGTGATCGATGGAGACTCGGTGATGTTTGACATTGGTCTAGAAAAGCCTTGCTTGACCCACTAGCTTCATCTTGGCTAGTCTAACCCTTCGCTCATCAGACATCTCATACTACTCGAGATATTGTTTCATGTTTGTGTTGGATATGACCCTGCTGCATGACCAAACTTCCCATTGCTTGGGTGGCATACTACTCTATAAAATAAAGTCTTGGCTCTTTTGGGGAGGTCGGGTTTGACCCTTAATGGTTCTAAATTGGGAACGATTTCACCGAGTGCGTCTCCCAAAATGAATCACCGAACGAGAGTTAGGATGACTGAGTTTGATGCACTCATGTCTTAATGGTTGGACACCACCACAGTCTCCATTGGGAATGGAACTGGGACTCCCAAACAAAGGCAATGTCTAGGGGCCTGACATATTGCAATTAGTGTCATCAAAATAAAGGACACCCTACCATGCTATCAATCAAATCCTAGCCATTCAAGAACATATATAAATCCTAGCATCCGAGGGACTCCCCAGGCTAGATAAATGGTTTGTGTATGTTTTAGATTGGTCTGATCAGATCCGAGGGACTCCTCAACTGATCAAGGGATGAAGTTGAACTTTATAGATACATGAATGGATCTAAAACCATTGATCTTGTATGTTGTATTCAATAACATATAAGTTATGTTGCATTAGATCTTGGCTCATTTATGATTTTCTAGTGGTATTCTCAAGTCTATGTGATATTTATGTGCATTTTTTTTCTATTAATTAATGCACATAAATATCTTGCAGGACTTATATCATGCATCTTGTGTAATGGTTCATTTATGGTAGAGATTGATTACTTGAGAATATTAAAAGTTTCATAGGAACTCTAAAAGACTTTTGGAATTTGAAAAGTCTTCTAGAATATTAAAAGTCCTTTTTAAAATAGCAAAAGACTTGGGAATCTTAAAAGAATTTCCGGAATACGAAAAGTCCCTTGGGAATTCATGTATCTAATTAAAGGGGTGATTTATGAGACTCTTGGATTCCAAAATATTCATTGCACGTGATTACTTCAAGGAAGGCCAACTTGAAGGAATTAAATCATGTAAGAATACTATGAGTCAAGTTTCCTTATAAATACCTAGCATGGGTAGTTGGTTGAAGTAATTGAGAGGGTAGAGGAAAATCTCCTTTTGCTTGGGAGAAAGTACTTGCTACAGTTTACAAGCCTTTGGCGCACATTTCCACCCTAGTCTTTTCCTTGTCCTTCTCTGGATAGGCGGCGAAATGTTGTGTTATGAGTTCGTCATAGGATCGCCACTACAAGTGTAGGTCTTCCCCTCCAACAAGGGACCTCTTAAAGAGTTTCATCAATTTTCATTTTCCTTTTTCAATCTTTTGGTGTTAATTCGAACAGTCTAACAACCAATCAAGGAAGACTTCAGGGTCCATCTTCCCATCATAGGTTGGAGCTTCGATCCAAATGGTTTTAAGAAACTTGTCGTTCGAATCACCTACCGACTCACGATGGTCGAACTCTGTCCTTGGTAGTGTTTTTCTACCTTCTACATGTCTGGTATGGAGTCTCCTATCCATGGTTCGCCTAGGTGGTGTTCTACTAGCCACGTCATTTAATGTCTCTTGGAACCCTCCCATACAGGCCTTTATGTCCGTTAGGCAATTAGTAAGAGCTTGAATAGTCGCACTAAGTTCATCGGTAGCCATTGGTGATCGACACAAACTCGACTCTCTATATGACCCTAAAAGTCAATTTAGAATACAAACACGAAATACGAAACCCTAATTTGACCTAAGGTGCAAACCCCCTAAACTAGAACTGTTCTCTGATACCAAAGCTGATGCAAGACCACTCTCTAAAACCCTAATATGCAATTTTGCTGAAATTAATTAATAAATTAAAAAAAGCGATGAATAATAACGTTCAAATATGATTCACCCAAAATTATCGCGAAACTCAAATTAAGAGAATTACAAAAGTTCAAATCAAGTGTTACGTCCGTCACAATATTCCCTACACAAGCCGATCGTGGGTTCTCAATATAGAACTTGACTTCCCTCTAGCCTAGGGCATCAAACAACTAACCATGATGGCGTCTTTCTATTCCATTCTAGGATTTTAAAGAAACAAAGGCTATAGGAATAAGGTTTAAAATCAAAGAGGTTTTCAAAAGTTCAGAAATCTTCAACAACCATGAAACGACCTATAATTCAAAGGAAATAATTAACTAATTACCTTGCACCAAAGAGTTAAGAAGATAGAGGATAGGAGATTGGAAAACCACCATAATTTCTCCAACAAAAATATTGGCCTCGCACCAAACCCTAAACTCGGGGAAGAAGAAAACTTCAACAAGTTCTCTAAGATTGCACAAAGCATTCAATTTCATGTATCATCAAGCAAGTTTTTAAAATTATCTTTCCAATGCCTTTATATAGGTTAAAAACCCTAATTAAGACTAAACAACTGAAATAGAAACTCCTAGTCAAACTAAAACAAAGAAAAGGAAGCTTTCGGCCAAAATTTGGCTGCCGATCAGAGTTAGCTCGATCTTGCGCGCAAAATTAAGACTCGCGTGCACGGGTTTCGGAGATAAAATACTCGCTGCTCAGCTTGATATCACATGCGCGAGATTGAGACCCGTGCACGAATTTGGACGAAAACCTCTCATGTCTCTCTTTCTTCTTGCTTTCTTCTCTCCTCTCCCTACATGTGCGTCCTCCAAGCATTGGGTCTTCACATGCACATAGGTCTTCAATTGCCGATCCACAAAGTTTGAGGTGCTTTCAAATTGCTTCCTGCGCCTCCTATATACAGTGTGTAATTGTGTGGATGTGATGTCCCCATCACATGTGATCCGTAGCTCCAGAATGAGAAGACATATAAACATGAGAGGACCCAGCAATACCTGTCTTAGCCATATAAGAATAGGCCCTGTGTGGGAAAGTCGCTTCCCAAAAGCACTTTCCGAGGTAAAATTATATTAGGTAAGAAGCACTTTCCACCCAAGGACATTTGCCACCTCCAGCTGAAAATGGTCTGTATTTGGAGGAGCAGCCTGGGGCTGCTTCTCCATTTTCAGCTAGAGATGGCCAAGGAATATTTTACTCCAAAAAGTGCTCTTCCGAAGCAACTTTGCCAAACAGGTCATATATAAACGAACGAGATGCCATCATTACCATGGACAGACTGCATCACAGCACTATCCTCATTCCGCCACTGGTTTTCAATAATAATGCAACTCAAAAAAAAGAAGTTGCATATTTAAATCTTCCTGACTGGCGCCTGGGAGGATGGCAGATAGATCTCCATCGCTGCTAGTGCTTAGAGCTGGGGATTGGATTTGCTCGGTCTGCCAGAATGTTTACTTTAGACGCAGGCCCATTTCCCATCGCAGTGGTTGTGCGTCTACCAGAGCTGATGGGGTGATGGCCAAAACTTCCGACGATTGTCTTCGTTACAATTGCCAGATGTCTACCAATCATCAATTGGTGCTTAACCCCAGCCAGGTCAGAGACCTTAGAGATGGATGGAATATCGCTGGTAAGATGTTCAAGCGTGCTACAGAACTAGACACCGGAGGCATTAGACAGCAACACAGTGTGAGATCCTATGTTGAGGTGGTTGGAAGGAATGGCCAGCATCGGAGAAGGGAGGGGGCCGGTAACGGCAATGTTTCCATTCATGATGCTACTCCATTTCCCAATTCAGATGTGGGGTTTAATGGAGCCCGGCTGGAGTTTATGTCCGGCCAGTTAAGCTCTCTTGCTAAGAATCTACGGACTTATTGGGTGGTGTTATACAACATCATGGATACACTTTCTCTATTCCAGTTACATCGATGGTTACCAAGTACATGGCTGTATGCAGAAAGATCATCATTATCTACAACCACTAAAACAAAATTTCTGTTAAGATTCCCATCAGAGGAGGGAGCTCTCGAATTACGCCACAAAAAAGCCTTCCGGATAGACAGAGCACCGGTTGAGTGTGGCATCTGGGAACATTTTGTGGGCGATCTTCAGCTACAATGGTGGGAGGAAGGGGAGGTGTGTGGATTAGAGTTATTGGGCTTTCTATCCATGCTTGGACCATTGAGGTCCTCAAGGGGATCGGGGATCATTGTGGTTGATTCATCCTCGCGGACCGGAGTTCTGTCAACCTGTGGGGCACGAGGGGGGCACGTATCCTAGTGGCCGTGGAATCTTGGCAGCTCATACCCAGGACATGCGAGATCTGCCTCGGCTGCCAGAAAGTCTGGGTCTTCATAGAAATGGCGCTGATGGAGAGGGTGCTCGTGTCGCAGCAGACGTGCGATGAATCCTCGAGGACCCAATACACTAGGGTAGACATATTCGGTAGTACCTCTGAAGAAATTGCACCGGTGATCGAACCAGTTCGGGGTGGGGTAGGAAGGACCGGCGGGGATGTAGCGAGGTGCTCGGAGGGGTGCATGGCCGCAAACTCGGCGTGCGGCGGTATACATTGGGGTCTCCCACGGCGACAGGGGGCATACTTACCTCCGAAGTTGCTCGAACTACTCTTGGCTCTAAAGGGGAAATTGAAGAGGGAGAGATTGTTGGTGACGACCTGGAAGTACCTGAAGGCCTATTTGCTTCCAAGAATGTGGTACGTGTCCACATCGATGGGAGTTGAACACCGGAACAACGAAACCACTACAATTCACCGGAGATGACTACGCAACACAACCATTGGAATGACGGTGAGGGAGATCTCGTACCGTCGATGTTTCCTACGGTTGAGATTGATTTGTACGTCAACCTACGAGGACACCTGCAAACAAAGGAGGTTGGTGAGACATCGTGGTTGCCGACGTTGGCAGATGAGGTCAGAAGTCGTACATGCGACCCGATGGAGACTAAAGCAGCTTTAGGTGGCCTGGTAAGGAAGAAACTTGCAGGTAGTAAAAAGGATGTTAGGGTATATAAAAGAAGAGGAAGAATATGGAGGGGATCTCGAGGAGTGAAAGTCGTTGGGGGTACGACACGCCATACTCCAAAAGAGGCTTCTGGAAGCTTGGCGTTGACCTGGGATGGAGTTGATTGTTGACAAGTCAGAAGGGGTGTGGTTGGAACTCTTCTGTCTGTAGCATCACGTGACACTCAGGACACGCAGCGGTCAAGAGGTAGGGCCGACTCTAGTGGGGGCCAGCTTGTGGATAATACCATGTGGGTCAGTTTTAACTTGGATCCGTGGGGCTTACAGCTGCAAATGGGGGTGGGGTCCATGGGACCTTTGGTCAGCGTATCGTATGGGCTGGATCTACTGGGTGCTTCCTCGGTCTAATGGGGAACCGGTTGAACTGAATTGGGCTGGGACTGTGGAGGGGCTGGTGCGACGAAGTACGAACCCATTCAATCCCGATCCATCTCTCTCATCGGATCCTACTAATCAAGGGGAGGTCGACACACCGAATTTGCTTGACGAGGTGCCGAATCAGATCGCCGATGGGACCAGTTCCTCAGGATTAGCGTCCCCATCCTATGTACCGGTAAGATGGTCAGTGAGATCGATTGAGTATTCTGAAGTGGAGGAGGAATCACGAGGTGCTTGCCGTCTATAAGAATCCACCGTCATGGGCATTCATCGGAGGCCTAGGGGGGAAGGGACTGAGGAGGAAAGATTGGTAAACGACATCAACCGACTCATTCGTGCTGGACACGATCTCGGGATGTCATTCAATGGTCCGATGAGGCTCTTAGGAATGTGCTCCGGTCCATCCTGGTTAGTCGCAAGGGAACAAAGCCGAAGCGGAGGGGTGGGGCTAGAGAACTGGCGAGATTACAGTGGGGGATGTCGGATGGGAAGGAGAGGGGAGGGGTCTAACACTCGAATCCTTTGTTATGGGGAGGATATCTGTTAGCTGTTTATGAAGATGTTGTCTTGAAACGTGCGGGGTATTTGCAATGGGAGCAAACGGGCCAGAGTCATGCAGATTATCGAGGCACTCAATCCGGCCGTGGTTACACTTCAGGAAACCAAGTGGGGCAGTTGTGACAGAAGGAAAGTAGCTTCGGTGCTTGGAGGAAAAAATGGGAGTGGCTGGGCGTTGATTCCGATGGAGCATCGGGTGGCATCCTGGTGGCTTGGAACAATCGGTTATTTGACAAACTAGAGGAGGAAGTGGGAATCTATTCAGCCTTAGTGGTTCTTCGGAACAAGGACTCAGGGAAAGCATGGATGTTTGCCGGCATCTATAAGCCGACTGCTGACAGGGACCGACCCGAATTCTGGATGGAACTAGCGGCTCTTGCAGCTAGATGGGACTTGCCCCTTTGCCTGGGAGGAGATTTCAATGCCATCAGATGGGTAGCGAGAAACAGGATGGGCCGCTGGACTCAGGTGTAATGCGGGATTTCAACTCGTTCATTTTGGACTGGGAGCTGATGGATGTTCTATTAACCGGGGCGCTTTTCACGTGGTCGAATCTCCAAGCGAACCCTTCAATGAGTCGGCTCGACAGATTCCTATGTAACCTTGAGTGGCTCGACATTTTCCTGAGTGCAAGACTGGAATGTTTAGCTCAGGCTGTGTCTGATCATCGACCTCTTCTCACTTGCGAGTTGAGTGGGAAAGGGCCGACTCCGTACCGGTTGGAGAATATGTGGCTGTTGGATAGGGATTTCCAGGCGTTGGACCCGGATTGGTGGAGTCAACTGACATGTCTTGGGACGGCTGCGTACAGATTCATCTCCAAGCTACGCCGGGTTAAACAAAATAGTAAGTAGTGGAACAAGGAGGTCTTCGGTTTGGTTCAGGAAAAGTCGGAGGCCTTATTATTGCGGTTGAAGGAATTAGATGATTTAGAGGAACAATGAAACTTGACGGAGGTGGAGAGAGAGGAAAGATATAATAGGAAAATGGAGTTCACTCAAGTGTGTTTGGCCGAAGAGGTTAGATGGAGGCAAAAGGCCAAGGTAAGATGGTTCAAAGAGGGAAATGCCAAGACCAAGTACTTCCATGAGGTCGCCAACGCGCGAAACAAAGCAAACTACTTGGGCAGTGTCGTTGTTGATGGGGTGATCTATTCGGAAGAGGACCAGATCCGGGAGCACATCGTACAGTTCTATACAAAAATGTACATGGACGATGGTTTCCCCTGGCCTTAATTGGATGGGATGCCATTTCAGCCTATTGTTGATGGAAAATCGGCTGAGCATGGAAAATCAGTTTAGTGAAGACGAGGTATGGAGAGTTGTCAGGTTTGGGGCCAAAAACAAAGCTCCGGGACCCGATGGCTTTACCATGGAATTCTTTAGATTTTTTTGGGCAACCATAAAAACGGACCTGATGGACGTTATGCACGTTCCATGCTTCCAGATTCATAGGAAGGAGCCTAAATTCTACGTTCATCACTCTCATTCCCAAGAGGGAGGGGGCTGTTGATATTGCTGATTTCCGGCTGATATGCCTCTCCAACTGCCTATACAAAATTATATCAAAAGTCCTAGCCAATAGACTCATACCGGTTATGAGCTTAATAATTTCGGGCACTCAGGGGAGCCTTTGTGAGGGGCAGACAACTGGTGGATCTGGTTGTGGTGGTGCATGAAACCATCCACTCGGCGCATCATGATCGTCGGCCTGCGGCCCTGTGGAAAGTTGATATGGAAAAGGCATACGACCGGATCAGTTGGGACTGCTTAGACTATATGCTTGGCAGGTTGGGGTTTGGAACAACCTGGAGGAGATGGATGAGGGGATGTTATTCGTCAGCATGGTTCTCGGTTCTAGTCAATGGCACTCCCGCAGGATATTTTAAGGGTTCCAGAGGGATCCGTCAGGGGGACCCGCTATCCCCATTCCTGTTCAATATAGTGGGCGAAGCATTATCGGGCCTCATATCGAAAGCTCGGCAGCTGAACCTGATAACTGGTATTAAAGTGGGAGCGCAAGGTCGGTTCATATCTTTTTTTTTTTTATCGGTAATAGAAAAGTATATATTGAAACGCAGCAAGGCACTGACGAAACCTAATACAACAGGACATGACCAAAAGAAGAAAAAACAGCTGAGGACAGCAGTGACCAGACATAGCTATCCGGAGCTCAACCCGAATCCCACACAAAAGCATCCCCCCCTGACCCAACAGCCCCATTAGCAACCCAGAACCACATAAGATCCCTGACCTGCTTCATGATCAGCCCCACCAGGCGCCTCTTCTCTTCAAAGATCTTGCGGTTTCTTTCACCCCATAAGGTCCAAAAGACAGCGAAAGGGGCCACCCTCCAGTATGCAGACATCGGACCATCAGCAAGAGCGCAGTCCCACATCAAAAAAAGAGAGGGGCGACTCCGGCATCACCTAACACATGTCGAAGGACTTAGCAACGATACACCACAGCTCATGAGCCACCTTACAGTGCATCAGAAGATGGGCGACAGTCTCCTCCTCAACATTACACATAACGCAGCAATTGAGGATATCCTTCCCCTGACGGATGAGCTGATCCAACATTAAAATCCTTTCTTTGAGCGTTACCCACATAAAGAACTTAACTTTACCTCCTTCCACAGACCGGCCACAACAAACCTGATCAAAGGCCGAGAGGAGAACATCACATAGTAAGACTTAACAGAAAACAGCCCCATAGTACCAGCCCTCCATCTGCGCTGATCCCTCCCTTCCCGATTACGCTGAGCACCATAAAGCAGCTGCATCAAATTGACAAACGAGATTACCTCCTCATCCCTCAACAACCTCCTAGTATTGACGGTCCACAGGCTCCCTCCATCGGAGTCGGATACGAAATCGTCGATCATACCATGAGGATTCACCGAGATAGAAAAAATATCCGGGAAGGAAAGTTTGAGGGGCTAGCAGTCCACCCAGTTATCCTCCCAAAACCGAATGCGAGTACCGCATCCCCAGCTGAAAAATAAGCCCTTGGAAAACTGCTTCCACATACTACAAATGCCCTTCCACCAAGCCGAACAGCGACGGTGACCGGCCATCGAGATGCCCCAGTTACCAACGGAATTGCCGTACTTGTCGCTTAGCACCACACGCCATAAGCTGTTCACCTCCTCCCTCCCAGCCCGCCAGAGCCACTTTCCAAGCAAGGCAATGTTAGTCGACCTCAAGTGGCGGATACCCAAATCCCCATATCTGAAAGGCAGACCAACGGTATCCCAATTAACTAGATGAAACCAACGAGAAGTCTCGGTTCCCTCCCACAAAAAGAGCCTTTGCAATTGTTCAAGGCGCTTGATGATTTTCGCCGGGCATTTAAATAGGGACATATAGAAAATAGGTAACAAAGACAAGACCGACTTAAGCAACACTAGACGACCACCACTGCTAAGCAGCTTGCCTTTCCAAGATGACAGTCTCTGTTCGAACCTCTGCACCACCGGGTCCCAATCCCTAGCATTGGGAGACCTCAACCCCAGGGGCACACCCAAATACCGGATTGGCAGCTGCCCCACCCCACAATTCATAGCAAGAGCCAGCTCCTCTAAGAGAGCCTCATCGGTATCAATACCCGAAATCACAGACTTAGCTAGATTGATCCTTTGACCTGAGACCGCTTCATAGATAGAGATAACATCAGCCAAAGCCTTAAATTCGAGAACATCGACCTTACCAAATAATAAAGTATCATCCGCAAATTGGAGATGTGACATGTGTCTATCATGATTGCCCACTTTGATACCAGTTATAAGATTGGAGGACCTGGCCCTATTAAGCAGCCCCGATAAAGCTTCGCCTACGATGTTGAAGAGAAAAGGAGAAAGGGGATCCCCTTGACGAAGACCCCGAGAGCTCTTGAAGTATCCAGCAGGTGAACCATTGACAAGGATAGAGAACTAGGCCGAGGCGTAGCAGCCCCTCATTTATTTCCTCCAAGTCTCCCCAAACCCCATCCTGCTCAGCATATACTCAAGGCAATCCTAGCTAACCCGATCGTAGGCCTTCTCCATGTCCACCTTCCAAAGGGCAGCCGGTCTACGTTGAAGCTGAGTCGAGTGGATGGTTTCCTGAGCCACGACCACCTGGTCAAGAAGGTGACGCCCAGCCACAAAGGCCCCTTGATTTACCGATATAATGACACCCATAACCGGCTTAAGACGATTAGCCAGGACCTTGGCGATAGTTTTATAAAGACTGTTAGTGAGGCTGATAGGACGAAAATCAGCAATGTCCTCAGCCCTTTCTCGCTTGGGCACGAGAGTGATAAACGTCGAATTGAGACTGCGCCCTATGAACCCCGAGGAATGGAATTCCATCATCACCTCCATCAATTCTACCTTAAGCATCGTCCAAAAACACCTAAAAAATTCCAAAGTGAAACCGTCAGGCCCCGGTGCTCGGTTTTTGGTCCCATATTTAATAACCCGCCATACCTCCTCTTCCTTGAAAGGCAACTCTAACGAGACCTGCTCCTCGGCAGCAATGGCCCGAAACGGGAGCCCATTCAAAACAGGCCGCAAGAAACCCTCATCCGAGTACAACCTACGATAGTAGTCGACAATTTTGGCTCTCAGCCACCCCATCGACGACAATTCTGCCTAAGAAATTAGCCTTGTTCCGCGCATTAGCAATCGCGTGAAAAAACTTAGTGTTGGAGTCTCCCTCTCGAAGCCATTTCACCTTGGACTTCTGCTTCCAGCATACCTCTTCCGCCATGCAAACATTGCTGAACTCCACTTTCTTAAGATACCTCTCCTGACTCTCATCCGCCGTAAGACATCTAGACTCCTCCAAATTGTCCAGATCCTTAAGCCTTGTCAATAGTGTGTCCTTTTTCACATGTACCATCCCGTACTCTTCTCTATTCCAGGTTCTGATCCTATCTTTAACCCTCCGCAGTTTGGTGATGAAACGGAAGGCAGCCGTCCCAGGGACCGACACTTCACTCCACCATTCCCTCACCCTAGTTCGAAAACCGTCATCCAAAAGCCACATATTCTCAAACCGAAACGGAGATGGCCCTTTACTCCGAGAACCACACGTAAGCAGAATGGGCCGATGGTCAGAGACAGCCCTAGCCATACACTCTAACCGCGCCCTCGGGTAAAGATCCATCCATTCACTGCTATACACAAATCTATCGAGCCTACTCATAGAGGGAGAGTCCTGAAGATTCGACCACGTGAACCAAGAGCTAGTTAGCGACACATCCATCAAACCCCAATCAGCAAAAAAAGTATTGAAATCCCGCATCACTGCCACATAAGGCGCCCCCCCCAACTTCTCCCACCCCCACCTTATAGCATTAAAGTCGCCCCCAAGCAAAACGGCAGATCCCATCTACCCGCCAAAGCAGCCAACTCCATCCAGAAATCCGGGCGATCCCGATCATAAGACGGACCATAAATACCCGCAAACATCCACTCCCTCCCTGAGATTTTGTGCCGGAGGACCACAGCAGCAGAGAAAAGGCCGACCTCTTCATCCATTTTATCAAACTGACGATTATCCCAAGCCACCAGAATACCCCTAGAAGCGCCCTCCGAATCAACCCCCGTCCATCCCCAATAATTCCCCCCAGCACCGAGGCCACTTTCCTACTTTCGCAAGTACCCCATTTGATCTCTAGCAGCGTAACAACAACCGGCTTGATCGAGGCAATCATCCTCTTAACCCCCGTCCTTTTACCGGCACCCGAAATCCCCCTAACATTCCACGATAGCATCTTCATTATCACCATAGATGGCCTGCCCAAAACCTAGTGGAAGGAAACTAGGCCTCCCACGCCCCCTTCCCATTGGACATTCCCCATTGTAAACGAGCGAGCTCCCGCGCTCCACCTCGGATCCTCCTCTTGATCCTTGTACGGGTGACCAGAATTGATCGGAAAACCTGCCAGAGCTCCTCGTCGGGCCCAATGAAGGACATACCGAGGTCACGCCCCACACGAATCAGCCGCTCTATATCTTCACTCAGATCCGTCGCACAGATAACCCCATCATTCCTGTCGACAACCAAAATATTTGTCGGAGAGGGCTCCAGCAAAGCCCTCTCCCTCATGGCCCCTACGTCCTCCTGCCCCCCCTGAAGTGGCGTCTCAGACCTCTGCTCGAAACCGAAAGGAAAGCTCCTATAAGATTTAGGCGTAGTCTCCGTATCTCCCATGGGCAGAAGCCGTTGAGCCTCTTCGTCTCTCCCATCCGACTCGACCAAATCCTCCGAAGAAGTGAGACTTCTCTGCAGTCCGCACGAGAGGGGCATTCATTATCCAACCCAGACCCGACAGAGCTCTGGCCCAGTTCAAAGGTAGAAAAACCGCTCGACATACTACTAAAGCTCAGGCCCCTCAGGTTCCTGTCCAATACGATCTGGTTCCTAGCCCCAGATGGGTCGTGGGTCGACATAACCGGACAGCCCCACAAGTCAACATCAAGACAGGTCCAAACGGTACCATCCTCCAAATGACCCCCACACCCCTCGCCCCGATTAGTCATCGCCTGGCCCGGAACAACACGTGAACCCATCACGTGACCCACCCTCAGCTGGCCACCAAAGTCAAAGGAAGCCCAGCTTTCAGAAACTTCAGGGACACGCGTTGCTCTCCCACTAGCTCGCCCCCAACGCCTACCTTTAAAAGGAAACACCCTTCTGTAAACCCTAAAAGGCTTGAGCTTAACAGACGGATTGTCGCCAAAGGCAGGGGAAGAAGCCTCCATCACCATCGGATCCCAGGTACGGTGACAGACCTCGTACCTTAGCCTAGGAAACTCCACATCCTCACCAACCTCTGTACCTAGCAGCTGTCCTTGGTTGGCGAAACTGTACGAGGAGATCTGAGCCGTTGGAAGCATCGACGGTGGGTGATGAGCGTCAGCCGAAACCGAACCTCCGAAATCTGAGAACAACATCGTCACCGTGGGGACAATAGCAGCTTCCAGTTGTGCCGACCTCCCGTTCTCCTAAGGAAGCCTTCCGCCCTCCCGGCAGAACACAGAAGCATCAGGGTCGATCTCCCCTTCTTCTAAGACCCCACCCTCCAAAAGAAACTCAGCTTGTTGATCATGAACCCAGACCCCGCTAGCGTCCCCGGACGAGGGCACGAACGCAGGCACGGCCGGAGAACCCTCTATACTATGACTTCGACTGACTTCCGCGCCGCCCTGAGAGCCCGAGAGCAAGCCCGGGACCGGGACAGACATTGGATGGAGCGTCGTCGGGAATCCCGGGCCTCGCGGATTCGTGATGCGCCTGGAACGGAAAGGGAACCCTCTCCACGAGCTCCACTTCTACGAAGATAGTGAATTTTTGGCCGTTGAGGCTGAGCTTGTACGTTCGCGGAATGGCCTCCCAGTCATCGGCACGCACCAAGACCCGGGTGTACCGCGTCTCCAACAAGTCGTCAGTGCTTCGGTCAATGAGGATGCACCCCCCACAACAATCAGCGACCCCCTGAAGGTCCTCATTGGTCCAGGCCTGGAGGGGAAGGCCAAATAGTCGAATCCAAAAGCCCCCCATCCAGCGGTGAACCTGAGAAAGGTTGATCTCTGGCCCCCACCGAGCGCAAACGACCGGTTTGCCGTTGATGGAGGACACCTTTTTGTCAAGGATCGCATTGGCCGAAGCACTCGAAGGACATCGCAATAAGAATTTCGTGTCGGATAGAGCCGAAACCGTCGGCCTATTCAGTAAATCCCAATGGCGCAGCCAAATGTAAATATTCTCCAAATGTAAAGACCCTTTGAAGCAATGAATGACAAGCCAGAAATTTTGAATATTGCTAACTACTGACGTAAAAATATTGCTCTGGAAACTAAGGAAGCTCCCCCCCCTTCCCTCAACCGAACCAGGGGGACTCCTAGGCTCCCGGGAGACCCGAATCGGACGCCCATGGGAGTCCGCAATAGACCATCCCTTCGACAAATCCCGAATCGGCCCGAGCACTCTTGACCATCTTCCCCGGCACTCGCTCCGAAGAGCAACATTACGGTGGCATCGGGCTCTCCATCTGAAGTTGATATTACGGCAGCGGGAACAAAACCAATCCCCTTCCCGTAAAACCAGGACGTTAGCCATGATGTATCCTATCTTCTCCCCTATAAAAAGATGGGTTTGTTTTGGTATGAACACTAGATTGATGGTGCCCTTTGGTCGGTTCATATCTCATCTCCAATTTGCGGATGATACAATTATTTTCGGGCAGGCAGATGTGTTGGAATTCAGATCCTTGGTTGATGTCCTCTCGATATACGAGGCTGTCTCGGGACAGCATATCAACTTCTCCAAATCGGCTATCACGGGTATTAATACGAAAGAGTGTGTTGGATGAGTTGGCGCAGACGGTGAACTGTGTGACCGAAAAGTTTCCGATTAAATACCTGGGGCTGGGCTCCTAGGGCTCAGACAACCTACAGCTAGAGAGTGGAAACTGGTTCTACAAAGGTTCGAGTAACGTTTGTCGTCGTGGAAAGGAAAATTGTTGATTAGCGGAGGCCGGCTCGTTCTTGTGAAATCGGTCCTATCGTCGATGCCCATTTTCTACATGTCTATGTTCAAATGGCCATTGGGAGTTATCCACCACCTTGAGCAAATTCAGCGAAATTTTTTGTGGGAGGGTTCGGGTATGGACAAACGTTATCACCTGGTTAATTGGGACACTTGCCAGCTGCCCATCAGAAGTGGAGGACTAGGTATTTGTAGTCTGCTATGGACCAATATTTCCCTTCTCGGAAAGTGGTTTTGGCGAGCGGGGAGAGAGGAGGAGAGGGAGAGTCTTTGGTGGGTGGTGCTGGTAGAGAAGTATGGCCAGTCCTTTGGTAATTGGAATATCAGTCATGTGGCTCACAGAGGAATGTCACCATGGTGGAAAAGTATCTACAACACTTGGAATGTCTACGCCCGAGGTTTGCGCTTCTGGTGGGGTTGTGGTAATCGTATTCGTTTATGGGAGGATGCATGGATGGATATTGGCCCCCTCGCATCCGCATTCCCGGATATCCATGCCATTTATGTGAACCCTCTTGGAAGGATTGCGAAATTTGTCTCGGAATCTGACGGGGGTAGACTGTGTGATGTGGTTACCAGAAGACTACTGAGGGAGGAGGAGGCGGCTTCTTTCTCAAATCTAATGCTTACACTATATGCCGCACGACGTCACCCTAGTAGTCAGGATCAGTTGGTATGGGCCCTGCATAGAGATGGAATTTTTAGTGTTAGATTCCATGGAGCAGATTTCGCGACGCCCATTGATTAGATTCCATGGAGCAGATTTATGGAGAGAAGCCATTCCTCCCAAAATTAAGTTCTTTACATGGACTTTATTTAAAGGAAAAATTGTAACGATAGATCAGCTTATTCGAAGGGGGAAGGAGATTGAGAATTGCTGCGTAATGTGTAATATCGGGGAGGAGACGGCCTCTCACCTGCTGCTTCACTGTGGCGTGGCGCATGAGATTTGGAGCATTGTCTTAAAATCATTCGGTATGAGTTGGGTGATGCCGGCTAATCCTTACGTCCTTTTCCTGATATGGGCATCCATTAATGTGGAGGGACATCTTTGTGAACATTGGAAGGCAGTCCCCTTCGCAGTGTTTTGGAGTCTACGGCGAGAGAGGAATATGGAAATCTTTGAGCACAAAAGCAGGCCGGTGGGGATGATCATGAAGTCTGTCAGAGACCTTGTGTGGTGTTGGGTGTCGAGAGGAGGGCATGTTCCTCAGGAGGAGTCCTACCTATGGGCCCGGGCTAAGTTGACCGGGGCCGGGAGTGATGTTTTTTCCCTTGTTTGGTCCTACTGTATTTTTCCCTTTTTTTGGCCTGGTTTTTTCTGTTTTTGGTCGTCTTGATGTATTGGTCTTTCAGCACCTTGCTGCTCAACAATATATTTACCTCACTGATCAAAAAAAAAATAATGCAACTCAAACACTGCACCTGCTCACACAACCACGATCGTTAAGATACCTTAACCAGACGCTGCAATATTGCAGAAACACGCATCACAAAGAGCTATATAGCCCCCTCAACACTCCCACTGAAGAACAACAATACTGCCGTCCTCACCACATCACCCCGTGTTAAATGCAACTTCTTCAATGGACTGCAATAGCTACTCAGCAAATGTACAAATTGAAGAGTACAAAGGAGGAAAAAGTACAACTTCAGGTGCAGAACTATACCATTCACTGCACAATCAAATCAGCCAAAGGAGTTCACAGTTTCAGGCCAGATCTATCCATGTATGTCAGCAGAACTCACAGGTCCCTCAATCAAATTAATTTGGACCAAAACTAAAGGAAACTTGGCAGAAACTGATGCTGCTCCACCTACTAAATCTCAGCAATCAAGAGCACAGACATCGACGGCCTCAAGTTTCAAGAATCTAATGTGAAATGCACAATCAAACCAGCCAAGGGAGTTCACAGTTTCAGGCCAGATATGTCCATGTAAATCAGCAAAACTTACATGTCCCTCAATCAAATTGATTTGGACCACCTTCGATCTGTCTAACCACTTACCTGAGATGGTAGATCAGGTGATTCCGACCAAAACCCACTACGGTTCCGACACTTTTTTGATCACACATAGATCTGGGGTACAAAATACCGTGAATCAGCTGTGGAGCGAAAGACCTTTCGAAAATACATGTTTCAGACCTCAAATCGCAGACACAGAAGAATAAAAGGATCTGTTCTAGACTTTGATTCAGTGGATGTACAACATTTTGGATTCTGAGGTCAATTTTTTGACTCTGCTGATGTCAGCATGATGCCATACTGACATCAGCAACAGAAGGGGTGTCGTCAGCAAGTCGATAGGTTCGGTAACCTGGCTCTCATACCAAGTTGATTTATCAGGGTTAAGGTTAGGTTAGTGAAGGAGAAGTGAGAAAAGAGGAGGAAGAGAAGTGATGGATTAAGCTAGGGTTCAGAGTTAACTTACCCTCAAGCGCTTATTTCATTAATATTATATACCACACACACTATTACATAGTACACATTAATAGTAATAGCTACACATCCTCCTCTCCCGGGGATAGATAGGGGGGAGATGATTGGGAGAGGCGATTATGAACACCAACTTCTGTCTTCGTTCGAGTTGGGAACCGTGACTAAGCCAAGCCAGGAGGCCGAGGTCTCTGATCCGCTATGCGTCTCTACGTGTGATCTTTATGCTGAGACGCCTATATCTTGCTCTGAGATGAGGTCCGAGGTGACGCTTAGGGGTGGTCTGGTGGAGATAGGAGCTTCGAGGGAGAAGGAGAATCTGGGATCCTCTATGAAAGATAACTTGATTGTGGCTATGGGTGATGGGGTTATCGGTGCGATGGACCCAAGTGAAGATATCGATCGCTTGATTCATGTGGGGCGGGATCTCGGGATGTCTTTCAAAGGGCCCGAAGATGAGCTCCGGGATGTGTTCCGCTCAATACTGGTGACTCGTACAAGGACTAAGAGGAGGAGCCCAGGGGGGGCGCGAGAGCTCACTAGATTACAGTGGGGATTGTCGAATGACTAAGAGGAGGAGCCCAGGGGGGGCGCGAGAGCTCACTAGATTACAGTGGGGATTGTCGAATGGGAAGGGAGGGGGGGGGGACATAACTTCCTTCGATCAGTTTTGGGAGGGCCTAGTATGGTGGTAATGAAGATGCTTTTGTGGAATGTTAGGGGGATCTGCGGTGACGGCAAAAGGGCGGGGTTGAAGAGAATGATCGAGACACTCAAACCAGTAGTGATTACGCTGCAGGAGACCAAATGGGGCAGTTGCGATAGTAGGAAAGTGGCATCGGTTCTGGGAGGAAAATATTGGGGATGGACAGGGGCTGATTCGGAGGGAGTGTCAGGGGGTATACTAGTCGCTTGGGATATTCGCCATTTTGATAAATTGGATGAAGAAGTGGGGCTTTTTTCTGCAGCTGTGGTCCTTCGACACAAAGCTTATGGGAATGAGTGGATGTTTGTGGGAATCTATGGTCCGTCTTGTGATCGGGACTGCCCTGATTTTTGGTTGGAATTGGTCGCCCTCGCGGGGAGATGGGGCCTTCCCTTTTGCTTGGGGGGTGATTTTAATGCTATAAGGTGGGGGTGGGAGAAGCAGGGAGGGCCACCGGACGCGGGACTTTAACTCTTTTTTCGCGGATTGGGGATTGGTGGATGTGCCTTTAATTCATGTGGTCGAATCTTCAGGATTCTCCTTCCATGAGTAGGCTGGATATATTTGTCTGCAATATTGATTGGCTTGGTTTTTATCCGGGTGCGCGATTAGAGTGTATGGCTAGGGCCGCCTCTAATCATCGGCCTCTTGTGCTTACGTGTGACTCTCTCCATAAAGGACCGTCCCCGTTTCGGTTTGAGAATATGTGGCTGTTGGATGAGAATTTTCGGGCTAAGGTGGCTGAGTGGTGGAGCGAATTGTTGTTCTCCGGGACGGCTGCTTTTCGGTTCATATCCAAACTGCAGTGGGTTAAAGACAAGATCAAAATCTGGAACGAGGAAGAGTATGGGGTGTTTCGAGTGAAGGAGGCCTTATTAACAAGGCTTAATGAATTAGACAATATGGAGGAGTCGAGAAGTCTTACGGCGGAAGAGCGTCAAGAGCGGTATCTAAAGGAAATGGAGTTCAACAATGTCTGCTTGGTGGAAGAGGTGTGTTGGAAACAAAAATCCAAGGTGAAGTGGCTCTGGGAGGGGGATGCTAATACCAAGTTTTTCCACGCGATTGCCAATGAGCGGAGCAAGGCGAACTTCTTGGGCAGAATCGTGGTAGATGGAGTGGCTTATACAGAGGAGGAGGAGGTTAGAGAGAACATTGTGGGCTACTATAAGGAGCTGTCCTCGGATGAGGGGTTCCTGCGACCTGATTTGGATGGGATTCCCTTTCAAACCCTTGCTGTTGAGGATTAGGTGACTCTGGAGCAGCCCTTTAGGGAGGAGATCTGACAGGTTATTAGATATGGGGCTAAGAATAAAGCCCCAGGGCCTGATGGATAGACAATGGAGTTTTTCAGGTGTTTCTGGCCGAATATTAAGGAGGACTTGATGGAGGTGCTGAAGGAATTCCATTCTTCTGGGTTTGTAGGGCGCAATCTCAATTCTACGCTTATCACCCTCATCCCCAAGATGGAGGGGGCTGAGGATATAGCTGATTTTCGACCTATAAGTCTCACTAATTGTTTGTATAAAATTATCGCTAAGGTCTTGGCTAACCGTCTTAAGCCGGTCATGGGTGCCATTGCATCTGCTACTCAAGGGACTTTTGTCGCGGGTCGCCACCTTCTCGATCAGGTTGTGTTGGCTCAGGAGACCATCCGCTCGGCTCTTCTTCACTGCAGACCGGCTGCCCTTTGGAAGGTGAACATGGAAAAAGCCTACGATCGGGTGAGCTGGGAATGCCTTGATTATATGATGCGCAGGCTTGGCTTTGGGGAGACTTGGAGAAAATGGATGAGGGGCTGTTATTCCTCGGCCTGGTTCTTGATCCTTGTCAATGGTACACCCGCGAGTTATTTCAAGAGTTCACGTGGTCTTCGCCAAGGGGATCCACTATCTCTGTTTCTTTTTAACATGGTGGGAGAAGCTCTATCGGGGCTGATCACTAGGGCCAGGTTATCTAACCTCATAACGGGTATTAGGGTGGGATTGCAAGGCAGATTTATGACGCACCTCCAGTTTGAGGATGACACATTAATTTTTGGTTAGGCTGATGTTCAAGAATTTAAGTCTTTGACTGATGTGCTCTCCATTTATGAAGCGGTATCGGGTCAATGGATCAATTTCTCTAAATCTGTGATATCGGGTATTGGCACTGATGATGCTCTTTTAGCAGATTTGGCTTGTTCTGTGAACTGTGTTGGTAGTACTTTCCCTATTCGGTATTTGGGACTGCCCCTTGGTCTGAGATACCCAATAGCTAGGGAGTGGGATCCGGTTGTGCAACGGTTCGAACAAAGATTGTCAACGTGGAAAGGAAAGTTGCTTAGCAGTGGAGGGCGTCTTGTGCTGCTCAAATCGGTTTTGTCGTCGTTGCCTATTTTTTACATGTCTCTTTTTAAATGTTCGATGAAAGTCATCAAGCGCCTTGAACAAATCCAAAGACTCTTTCTATGGGAGGGCTCGGGGACTTCTAGACGGTATCATCTGGTCAATTGGGACACCGTTGTATTGCCAGTCTGTTATGGAGGCCTGAGTATCCGCAGTATGAAGTGGACTAATATAGCGCTGCTTGGTAAGTGGTTTTGGCGGGCGGGGAGGGATGAGGAAGTGAACAGTTTATGGCATGTGGTGCTGAGTGAGAAGTACGACAATTCGGTCGGTAACTGGGGCATTTCGTTGTCTTGTCACAGGGGTAGCTCGGCTTGGTGGAAGGCTTTGTGCAGTACGTGGGATTGCTTCTCGAGAGGCCTGTGTTACAGTTGGGGCTGTGGTACTCGGATACGTTTTTGGGAGGATAGTTGGGCGGACCGCGAACCCCTAAAATTTTCGTTTCCGGATATCTTTTCTATTTCGGTGAATCCTCAAGGCATGATCGACGAGTTCATCTCCGAGACTGCGGGGGGGAGACTGTGGACTGTTACTACTAGAAAGATGCTGAGGGATGAGGAGGTGACATCATTTTCTAACCTGATGCTGCTGATTTATGGTTCCCAGTGTAACCTGGCTGGGTGTGATCAGCGTAGGTGAGCCCAAGTAGAGAGGGTTTGTTCTCTGTTAAGTCCTACTATAAGATGCTATCCTCTAGGCCCTTGATCAGGTTTGAAGGGGCCGGGTTGTGGAAGGAGCCCATTCCGGCTAAAATCAAGTTCTTTATGTGGACCATGTTCAAAGAAAGGATTCTAACTTTGGATCAGCTCATTCGTCGGGAGAAAGAAATCCATAATTGCTGCGTTATGTGTAATAAGGAAGCGGAGTCCGCTGCTCATCTTTTGCTGCATTGTATGGTGGTTCATGAAATATGGGGTATTGTCGTTAAGCCCTTCGGCATGTCGTGGGTGAAGCCGGCGACACCCCTTTGTCAATTCTTGATGTGGGAATCCGGTCATGTTGAAGGTCTTACGTCTGTTTACTGGAGGTTTGCCCCTTTCGCTGTGTTTTGAACCTTGTGGGGTGAAAGAAATTGCAGGATTTTTGAACATAAAAGTCAATCGGTAGGGATGATCATGAAGCAGGTCCGTGACCTGATGTGGTTCTGGGCTGCTAAAGGGGATGGGGGGTTGGGGGGAATGTTTTCGTGTGGGATCTGGGTTAAGTTTGGGAGGTGTGAGAGTGGAGGTAGTTGTTTGTAGTTTTTGTTTTTTCTTGCTTTTTGGTCGTGTCCTTTTGTATTGGTCTTTCGTCAGTGTCTTGCTGCTTATCAATATAAATTGCTTATTACCGATCAAAAAAAAAAAAAAAAAAAAGCTACACATCCTCTACTTATTACACAGGAAACATGAACCCACACATGCTAACATATCCACAGTGTTGTGTGGGGCCAATGAGTCAGGGGTTTCTCTCTTCCCAACTTATTAGGAAATAGATAAATCTCTCTCTCTGGCCTATTTCTTTGGAGAGTTATTTTTCTCTTTCGTGTGGGAGAGATTGCTCTCTCTCAACTTTTACGGAGAGTGTAACTCTCACTCAAATTTGAAAGATTGCCCCAGATGGACTCTCTGTTAGCAAACTAAATCTTTATTTGTTATTATTTTTTAGTAAACAGGAGTTATATATATCCATGAAGTAGGATAGGTCTTCAAGTTTAAGGGCTTTTTCTTTGGATAATGGTTTTAAGACAATTGTTGTAGAACAAAAGTAGAAACAAATTTGTAGAACTGCAAATCTTAAGATAATTGTTATACCTTTTTTCTTGTTGTCAGCATTTATTTCAGGATGGATCATCTTGGCATGACATGCTGCAGAAGATCAGGTCCAACAGAAAATTTCTTGATGCATGTACTAGTTGTATTATCGATGGTTTGACGGAAATATTTTCTCGACTTGGTAAGCATAGATTACCAATTTTTAGTATTAAGTTTGAGTATCCTCATGTTCAACAATGTCATCTTCTCAATTTCTTTGGAATTACTTTTTTGTACAACAGGTACTTGGAAGGAATCTCCCTTTGATCGTAGGAAACTTCTATGTTATCTGGCTCTCTTTTTATTTGCCACTTATGCTTCTGGTATTGCCTAAAAGCTAAACTATACTTTCCAAGCATGTTGGTTGTGATCTTCCTTACTTGGTTGGGAACTTGTGATTACACCTACACAATTGATGCCACTTCCTTAAACCTAGTTGTTCCACAATCTGGTCTCATATTTGTTTTGCTTCCGCTTATTTGTATTCAAATGTAGTTCAATTCTGTTTGTTCCACTTTGATTCACAGGTCCGTGGTTTTAAATGGGAGAAGCATTTACTTTCTTCATCAATGGTTGCTTTGTTCATGCTTTACTAGGCTAATGATGTCTATATTTGTTGATGTATGTGAATGCATAAGGGTTGCATGTTTCTGTAGTTGTTTATTTGTACAGTCAGTATGTTTTCATATTATTGTTATTGACTAGTGTTAATTTTTCCCCGTATTAAATTATCTACGCATTAGTAGGGGCGGGGTGAGTTCTCAAGTGTAGGCAAAAGGAAACAGAAACAACAGTCTACAACATCAGTGAGGGAGAGATTCTCCCCAAGAGTTGGTGTAGGGTAACCGACTTGTTCACACCGAAGTGTCTCTATATATTCATTTATAATGCCTCTTTTTCCTTATCGTCCCATCATAGTCCTTACCCAAATAAAAAAAACCATACATAAGCTTTTCCACCTCTTTAAACTTTTCCATACGCTTCCTCAATAATAAGAAAATAACTTCAGTTAGTGATTTTCCTAACATAAAACTCTCAACTATTTCTCAAAAATATTTGATTCTTTAATTAGATGTTGCTCTACTATTCTCTCCCAAGTTTCATAGTTATGACTAGTAAGTTTAATACTCCTTGCCTGTCAAGGTCTCTCGTTTTCCTTTGTCTTGTCTTGATAAACTTTTTTTTGATCAGTTCTTGTCTTGATAAACTTGTTGATATCTTTCTCTGTCTTCGTCCCCAACTTGGTATACAAAATGTCATATGCTTCACACTTTATCTTACCCACGCCTGTCTTAGTTTTCATTTTGGCCAACTTATACCTTATAAGACCCACCGTGCTTCATGTTTTTTTTCTTATTTTTTTTCAAAATTTTAAAGCATGTCTTCTTTTCAGCAATAGATTTTTGAACCTGTGTATTCCATTGCTACGTTTCCTTAGGTGTATTACTTATTCTTTTGGATTCCCCAAGTACCTCTTTAATGCAATGTGCCATTTGTTTCCACATATCATTTGGATCCACAACCTAATGCCACATGTATTAGTTCATCAGTTTTTATTTAAATGTTATTTTTTCTCCTAAGTTCCACCACCTTCTCTTTGACATATTTTGCCACCTTTCTAGTCCTCTGGCTCTTGATATGAAATCCAAAATCATTAGCCTGTTACTTTGTAAGACTCTCATGGGTGACTTTACAATCCTTGCAGCTTGCCCACTCCATTTGATTTAATTAAAACTAATCTATTTACGTTCTATTCAATCCACTCGTAAAAGTTATAAGATTTAATATGCGTCTTTTGCCTTGTCACAAATGGATTTAGATCTTTGGGTCCCCATAGATGGTGGTTAGGGTCTTGGCATCTAAGGGGATAGAAAGTGTTTGATAGCTTTGCAATATGGTTAGTCATATACATGCCCATATGTATTGGCGATAGTCATATTACTTAATAGGCTAGTTGTACCCTAATTATATAAGTTTTTCTTGTCGGAGAGTTTGTGCGCTCGTGCAACCAGTTGTGCATGTGATCTCTTTCTCATTTTCTATATACACTCCATCAGGGCACTTTAAAGCACGAATGCTGTTTGCTATTGGTTTTCGTGAGCCTGATTGCTGCTTTAGGCCTTTAATGTTTTCGACATAAGAACTTATGACAAATGTTTGCTGACAACTGCAACAAATAAAATAATTATTTTGCAACACATGGAAAATTTTTAGTCACCTTCCACAATAGAAGGACCCACCCTTGTTCTTGATGACTTGTTTTCTCACGAGCGGTTCAAAGCCCAGTATTTGTATTCTCACTCTCTAAAGGCTGAGTGACAGAATAAAATAGCGCTCAATATTTCTTGCAATATCGCGTCGACTTACTGGCCCCAAGTTTCCATAGGATCACCCATCAAAGTTTAGTTTGATTGTTTATTGGAGGAGCAACCAATCTTGCTCCCCTTGCACATACACACATGTTCACTCATTCATCGTCTATAAGTGCTTATATATTATTATTTTTAGTTTTCTTTTAATTGTTACCAGGCAAGAAAGAAGAAGTTATTGTCTCTGAATATTGTTTATGCAAATGATGGTTTTTTATGCTCTCATCCATATAGTGGTGGTGGGATGATCATTTTGGCTTAATTTTGGAGATACTTGTTGCACATTTCGCATTATCTAGAGTACTAATAGGAAGTTTTTTCTGCATGTTTTTATAGCTGAAGGTCCAGAAAAAAAATTAGAAAAGGTGATTGTGGAGATGCTTCAAGTTGTTCCTGTAGTATATGTTAACGGTGGAATTAGGGTTATGCTTTTGGACTTGTTGAAGAGGCAATTTCCTCAGTCCCTATCCTCGTGGCCTACTTTGAAGAAAGCTGCTAGGGAATTTGATGCCACGATGAGCAATTATCTAATACGTGTAGATGATATGCATTCTAGGTATGCTTAAAATTTTCTTTCCATCCATGTCATTAAGTTAACATTTAGTGATTCTTGATGTAAAGAATGAAATGACAAAACAGGACGATTGTCTCTTAAACAATTAAGTCATTGTATTGAGGAAATGAGATAACAATTGTGAATTTCATCATTTTTAATTTATAAGGAATGCACTATTATCATATGGAAAATTCTTTTGTTGTGGGCTTGAGTTTGAAGATACTGCACAATAGATGATGAAATGTTTTTTCTTTTTTTTCAAACGTTTGTGGCGAAAATGCAATGGCCGATTGATCTCAACTTTGTACCATCTTGACCGAAAAATTAAGTTACATAACCAAGTCTACTCTTTGACCTTTTAAGCATGACTAGAATTGAAGCAAATTGTATCTCAACAATGATAAGTAATTTCAAATAGCTAAACTCATTGAACAATGCTAGCCTCTTAGAGTGATTCACAAATCTCCATAAACAATCTCATTCCTCTCATTGTTTTTGGCTACACATATTTTTCAAAGCTAGATTTAGAGTATGCACAACACATGGGGTCCAAAAAATATGAGGGTATTCAACGTTAACAATGGGTCCAACTGCTTCCATAATGGGTGCATTGTCGGTTGTAATTTGGACAATATTATGAGGCCCAACCTCCCTAATAACATCCATAAGTAGACCAACAATGTAGTGCTTGTCTTTGTACGTTTTTGTGCCATCAACTGCTTTAAAAAAAATTGGACCCCCTTCTGATACTACCATAAAATTGATAAGTGACCTTTTTTGTGCATCGGTCTATCAATCGAACACTATACTCACACCTTTTTCATTCCAAGTCCCTTTGATTGGTCTCAATAACCTCTCAATGTTACCCTTCTCTTTTTGCGATAAAGTAGTTGTGACGTCCCCAAATTCACACACCGGATCAATGCGCTCACTTGAAGACATCACACTACATCACATATCCATGATCATAATTATGTCAATTAATCCATAAAGATCCGCATATAAACTCAATGGAAAGACAACTATTAAAAGTCCATATATAAATTTTCTTCCAACAATTTGACTAATCACAAAGACAAATAATTAACTAACTATATACGAAGGTAACATTAAGATCATGAATTACCATAAGTTTAACCACTTAATGACTAAAATTAAAATTAATATCAAGCCATAGTTCAACCATTAAAATAAACCTGTTCACAAATAAAATAGAGAATCTGAAGTGAAAGGCTTAAAGTCGTTTCTAGGGCATAAAGAAAAACCTAATCAACTAAGCGTCAAATCCTTCTTTGCTCAAATTTGGATTTTCATCAATCAATGACGCATCTACATCATCCACTCTATGTATAGCTGTACTCCTTGGAATCCCAAACAATGAGTCAGGTTACCAAGTAAACCAGTATGGTCTATACACGATGGGGCTAATAGAAAGGCCCATAACTCAAACCAAATCATAAAGTCAATCAATAACAGAGATATTACATGTGACATAAATGATGAGTAAACCAATATAATAAAACTAAAACATAAAATTGAATCTAATTGAACATTGTGGCTTGGGTCTCTCCCCTAGTTTCATGTGTAGTCATTTTAATTGTGCGTTTAATGCTCATGAATCAGCATGCATAATGGACATGATTATCTCTTTCTTAGTCATTATCCTAATCTTCTCTTACCCTTCGATTAATATCTATGTTAACATTCACATAACTTCTCTTCAGTTAAGAAGTAAGCTTAAAAGTAAAGACCTCCTCTCTTCATTCTTATCATTAATGCATGGATGCGTAACTTTTCTTACTTGTCATTCTAATTCTTGTTAATTCCTCTAGCATAAGCCCATAGGAATTCTATCGTAATCGTAAAAATATTTTACTTTCATGTGTCATGTTGTAAATGTGTCTTTTCACTTTTATGAATGCCATGAATGTACATGCATAAAAAAACTGAAAATCAATCAGTCATGTAATAGCTCTTTCACTTATTTAGGCTTAACATATCATAAGCATGTAATCTCTATCTATTCCTACTTTTTTCATGTTGTGTAAATCAAACATCTAAAAAAAAGGATGAGCATAAATAAACATTTAAGCATGATGATTAAACATAGGCAATATTTGAATTCAAATAGAAATTCATTGCTTGCATCCTGGACAGATTCTGGATTTTGGATTCTAGACAGATTCTGAAATTTTGGATAGATTCTGGAATGATTTTGGATCCTGGACATATTATGAAATTTTGGTTTATGCACAAAATTTCGTGATAAATCACGTAACCTTGTGTACTAGCGAAAACCCGGGATTAAGCATCAAAACTTAACACTTTAACATGGAGAATATTCCTTAAATGAAATAAACCTAATTCCTATTTTATTTTTGTGTTATCTACGTTTCTGATTAATCTCAATATGATTTCTCCATACCTCTAGTCTTCGCGTAAAATAGATGTAACTCCTCTCCTTCGATCCTAAAGCTCTAATCCGAAATCCGGTCGTGTCGTAAGCTCCTCTTGAGTTCTTCTAAGCCTTCAAACCGAAAACTCTAGGGTTTCTCTTCTAATTCTCTCTTTCTTCTATAAAATTTTCTCTCTTTTTCTCTAAGATTTTTAGGGTTATAAAAGTTATGTAGAAATTTTGTAAATTAAACCTAATCTCTATTTTAAGATACTTTAAGGTTTCCTATTTAAAGTCTAACCGTAATTAGAACTTTCTATATGGGCCTTGATTAATTTATGGGCCATTAATATCACTAATGGGCCATACAATGGGTTTTACTACCGGGCCTTTAGTAACAGTAATAATTCTAATGTTATTATTTTACTAAAGGTCCATTAACTATTACTAGTGGCACGCCAAAATTACTAACATATTAATTAAAAGATTTAAGGTCTATTAATTAGATTAATTAATTATCATAGGCCATAATAAAATAAAATAGACATTATGTATATGTGCAGTAACTAAATAAGTGTATCAAATCAATCAATCAAACAAAATCATAATCACAATTTAAAGCAAACAATTAAGATCTAAATAAGCAAAAAATCTTGATCGTTATAGTAGTCCTCAAAGAATTATAGGCCGGAGGAACAAAACCAACAAGATTTTTATTAGCTGCAAACTTGTAAGCATGAACATAGTGTGCGTTCCTAGCAAAATGGGAAGGTAAGCCACCAGAGTAAAACTATCTAGCACTTAAATTGGTCAAATGCTCACGATATTCAATATTCCACGCCTTCTCCAAAGAACTTGGATAATCCCCACCCAATTTTCTTTTTTCAAGCAAAACAAGTGCATTTATGCATTTACACTGCTAATCATAGCCGGGCTACCTTGGCTACTAGACTAAGGGAATTGTTTAGGTTTCTTCATTTTCTCAGCTTCTTCTTCTAAATTTTTCATCTCATTGATATGCTCTGGTTCTACTTTAGCGCAAACTTTAATTCCCACAATCATGATCTTTGGAATGTGCCTTTACTTTAGAATAAGTTCCGGGGAAAGTTTCAAGACAATAATTGCAAGTAAATCATGTAATACCATTTACCACCCCCACCCACTTCACCATTTTTATTTAGTTTAACAACATATCTCCGTAGAGGAAAACTATCATCACATTCACTAGTGGCAAATTTGTTAGAAGCTTTTGTAATTGTTTTGAAATTAACCTGTAGTTTAATTCAATTAAGCAAACCAATATTATAACAATAAAAAATATGGGATCAAAATATCATTTTTGACTTTATGAAAATCAACCAAATGCGATTCAAGGAGGAGAAGAAGAGTAGCGTATCAGAGGCGCTAGTTACCCGCCGATAGCTCGCGGTTTTCCTTTTTACTTATGAAGTTCACGGGGTTTCGTCGGAAGTTCGATTGGGGGGGGGGGGGGGGGGGGGGGAGAATGCCATTCGGGATTCAGTTAGGGGTGGTGCTCCAGTAGTGGTGCAAAAAGGGGATTGGATGTGTTCTGGATGCGGCAATTTGAACTTCAGACCGCGAATTCGATGCCATGGCCGTAGGTGCGATGCACATTGGAGTACGGGGGTATCCATTCAAAATTGTTTGAATCTTTCTCCGAACATTGGTGGTGGGTCGAGGCACGGGGATAGGTGAACGTTTATATTGCAGCACCAACGTAGTGATCTGCGAAACGGCTGAAGCTTAGTGGGGAAATATTACAAGAAGGCTAATCAGTTTTATCATTCATAGGGGGGTTTTATCGATCGGCCGCGTGGGCTAAACCTTGTGGGTGACCACAGGGGCAACAGCGGCAGGCCCATCGAGGGGAAAGATGCCGGGTCGGGGGGGCCGTATCACGGAGTCTTTGCCGAGGGCGGTCCTAGGTGGCTACCCGTAACCTTCCCCCTTGTCGTTTACGACGATATTTATAAGGCAAATAAAGCTCTCAATCATAAGAGGTGGGTCCTCCTCTGCTTGGAGGTGGTGGATATTAACTTTACTTGTGATCATTTTCACATTAAAGAGCTTTTAATTTCGTTGCTCAACAACCAATACAATAATGGGATTATAGTTTCTAAAATTTGCAAAGATAACTTCTTGTTGGCCTTCTCTGTGGCGGCATCTCCGGCGACAAATATTTTGCAAAATATGAGGACGGCGAGGTGGGGGGGCCATAGAGGCTCGCTTCGACCGGTGGGAGGAGGATATGTATAGAACATCGCGCCAAAATGAAGAAGACAACCTTTGGTTGCGCATCCACGACTTATCGCCCCATGCTTGGACCAACGAAGTCCTCAGCTGTCTTGGAAGAAGGTGCGGGACTTTCCTCGGGACCGACACGTCCACCGCGACTGGGGAGGATATCAGGTTCGCGCGGATTTCGGTTCACACCCATGACGCCAGCAACATTCCGCGGAGGGGAGATAATGGGCACCGCTATCGGTGCTGGTTCGAATTGGAGTGGGGTAAACGGATACTGGTTACTAATTACGGTGAGGTTCGAACCGGACGGATTAGGTCCGATGAGGTACAAGATGCGGCGATCACACGGTGTGCAGTTCTCTGTGAGAGCGGCGGTGTTGATGGGATAAGGGAAAGATGGAAGCTGCTGGAGTTTCAAGAACTCCATTGTGCGAGAATCGGGATCCATTCCAACAGGCCTCTGATATCGGTAGCGAACGACACCACCAGGGGATCCTGCGGCTATCTCGAACCGACGAGGCATCATCAGAGAGATCTGACGGGGAGACTGGGCTTGGACCACGGGAAGATAGCTCTAGCTGATGAGCACAATATTTTGGCTGAAACTGGTAGTTTTTATAGACCGAAGGACCAACGGAGGGCTCAGAGGGGTACTGAGGAATTTATGGCTTCGAAATCTGCTTCGTCTGACGGAAGGATTGATAAGAGGAGTCGGGTCAACGTGGTGGGGTCCCCCGAGGACGATATCTTGATGAACGGGCATCGAGTGTTGACGCGTGGAACTTCGGAGAACGCGGTTGCAAAGCAGGGTACGCCGAGTAGGTGATCTTTTAATGGCCTGATGGCGATAGGGAAAGGGGACGGGGTCGAATTAATTATTGGAGGCAAGGTGGATGACGTTCGCCGGAAACCACGTGGGAAGGGAGTGGATGGTTTTAATCAAATGGGGTTGGATGCTTATGCGGAAAAGGGAAACATTGCCACAGTATCGTGCCAGCTCAGAGTTGACTCTAGTCACTCGTTGGATCCAACGCAACAGAGTGGCATCCACAGATGGGAAAAGATGTCGCCCCCTAGGCTTGCTTCTAACTCAAAGCTTACACATAGAGGAAGGAACTTTAGTGCTGGGTATTCGGGTGATGAAGTTACGTGCTCGCGAGCGAGTGGGTGTTCGGGCAATGGAGCTTCCTGCTCGCGGGAGACCGGAACCGACTCAAGTCATGGGCCTTGTGTTGCCACTATGGGTATGCGATCTAAGCTGGGCCTTAAAGGCTGGCCCAGTGGGTCGTGGCAAGATATTGACCAGTTTAGCATAGGGGCTGTGCCCATCGGTGAGCCTTCGCCAAATGACCATTCTGTAATGCGGATCCGGCCTACAAGGCCGAGTCTGCTTTCCTATTTTTTTGATATTGTTTCGGGTATTGTGTGCAGATGTGGTGGAACTCCGTGCTAGGCAAAATGTAAGCCAAGTCCCACCCCGCAACCTGTATTGGCAGAGAAGGGTTGGATATACCAACAAGGTCATGATTCTAAGGGCTCGGATACTAATGAGCAGTTTTCATTGGAAGAGGAACTTGCCATACACTCTAAGATCAGGTCGGAGAGGTCAGAAGAGGAAAGGTTGGTGAGTCTCGGCGAGTCGCTTGGGGTCTCATTCAACGGACCGCGAGAGGATTTGTTGAACATTTATCGTGATATCCTAGATATGGGGAAGCCGAAGTCCATAGTCGAGAGGAACTGTGGAAAAAAGGGGAGGGGTAGATCCAGATGGGTCTTGACGGGGGACGGTAACCCTAAAATGCGTGAACAATGATTTGATGACGATTTGACGAAATTAAATAAAGAAATTCAATCTTAATCTCAAAATTATCATGATTCATTTTGGCTTTTGAGAATACAAATAAGGAGATCACGCGAGATCCGGCTAGGGTCCAGTCCGATGCGTAAGTCCTGTTAGATTTGAGGCAGGATCGGGCCTAGAGATAGAACTTTGGCTTTTTCAAGCTTGGGTGTTCGTCTTTGATCTGATGTAGATTCACGGGTTCGAACTAGGGTTGTAGAATTAGAGTTTGAAATAGGGTTATGGATTTGTAATAGGCTTATGGTTTTGGTTGATTGATCTAGGGTTCATGGTTTGGAAAGGGGTTTTGGCTCTGATTGATTTAGGGTTTCAGAAGAGAATTGGGGTTTTGGAGATCGAAGAAACTACTAGATTTGGGTTCAAAAAAGGTGGATGGATTAGATGATGATAATAGGGAAGTTAGGGACTAGAAAAGATAAGAAAATACCTTTGGGAATCACTCCCTTGGCTTCACACCAAACCCATCTCGGGAAGAAGAATATTCAAGCATAAAAGCATTCAAAATATTCAATTAACTAATTCAAAAGTGCTTACAAGGCTCTTTATATAGGCCACCAAAATAAAACTCGAAATAAGGAGTCCTAATAATAATAAAAGACTAAAAAGGCAAAATCTGCAAAAATAACAAAATTCCCGTCACTGGTGGCACGACGTTTGTCCTGGAGTTACAAACGTCCGACCACAGACGTCCGTGAATGGTTACGGATGTCCATCCTGAATATACGGACATTCGTCATCTATTGACGCTTTTAGTCTTCTTTTCCCCGCTGAAGCTGGGTACTTGGGCTCCCTCTTTGCTTCTTTCGATGCCGGTAGAAGCGATGTGGTCTAAAATCGATGTCCACGTACTCGACATCCCTGTCAATACCCCTGGACTAAAAAGGTTTTATCACCGATGAAACACGCTGGTGGTAGGTTTCAATCAAATCTGGATTCAATTAGCGAACCTCATTCTCGTGGGTCCAAGTGTTTTCGGACTTCGATTTGCCGATTCATTTAATCAAGGACTTCTGGAATCCCCCATCATGTGTGGAGACGACATGATCACTTATTATATCCTTTATCTCATCTTTTCTCTGTCTGCTTGGGGAAGGAAGAGGTACGGGCTGCAAGGTTGGGTTGGGGCTATGAGGTGGTAGAAGTGGGTTTTCAGGAGATGGAGTGAAACCCAAGTAAGGAACCAAGTCCTCCACATTGAACGTTGAACTAACCCTCGTACCTGGAGGAAGCTCTAGCACGTATGCATTAGGACCACTCTTAGCCAAAACTCTAAAAGGTCAGGCACCTCGGGATTGGAGCTTCTTTACGGATCCCGATGGGAACCGCTCAGGCCTAACCCGTATCATCACATAATCACCCATTTGGTATTCTTTAAAACGCCTGTGAGCATTTGCAGATAACTTGTATTGATTGTTACTTGAGTTAATCTTTTATTTAATTTCGGCATGCAAGTTATGAATGTGTTGTGCAAATGCATCGATAGACTCTGATACTCTATGGGACGTGGACATGGGGATCAAATCTAGTGGGGTACTAGACCTATGACCATGTACTACCTCAAAAGGACTCATGCCTATGGACCTATTGACATAATTATTATAGGCAAATTCAGCTGTGGGTAAAATGGTATCCCAGGTCCTAACATGATCACCGATAAAACTAAGAAGGAGATTCTCAAGACTCCTATTGGTGCTTTCACTAAGAGGGTTGCTAAGTCGTTGAAAATTGAAGCATTGTGCCCATCATGTGCCAAAGGGTCTTCCAAAAATAGCTTGTGAATTTAATATCCCTATCAGACACAATAATTTTAGGCAACCCATGAAGACGTACTACCTCCGCAAAGAATAATTTAGCAATGTGGGATGCATCGGAGGTTTTGGAACACAGTATGAAGTGGGCCATCTTGGAAAATCGGTTCACTACAACAAAGATGGAATCGTGCTTTCTAGGGGTTTTAGGAAGTCCGAGGTGTGTGGCACAGGTAAGGGGGTGTACAAGCCGGTATTTTGTTTGCTCTGTATTGACACTTGGCAAGTACGACAATGTTTAACGGCCTGGGCAACATCTCTCATTAGGCTAGGCCAAAAGAACATATCATTGACTAACGGAATGGTCTTATTACGTCAGAAATGACCGACTATCACTCCGGCATGTAACTCCCAAATAAGAAAGTCACGAAATGAAGTGCGAGAGATGCAAAGCCGATTGCCTTTAAACAAGTACCCATCTTGGATGGTGTATACGGAGTGTGTGCTGGTTGGGTCACTAAGGGGAGCAGTGTACTCAACCCCAAAATCTGGGCACTCGGGGTACTCTTCCTTTAATCGTTCGAACCCGACGACCCCGGTGCTCATAGATTGCAAAGTCGCCACCTGACGACTAAGTGTATCAGCAGCCCTGTTTTCAGCACCGACTTTATGCTTTAACACAAATATGAACCCTTGAAGGTATTCGACCCACTTTGCGTGCCTTGGGCTCAACTTTTTCTGTGAAGCAAGGAAGTGTAAGGCTTCATGGTCGGAGAACAACACAAAGTCCTGCGGCCTAAGGTAATGTTTCCAATACCATTGAGATCGGACGACCGCTTAGAACTCCTTGTCATCGGTGAAGTATCTTTGCTTTTCCTCATTGAGCTTTTCACTAAAATAGGCCACTGGGTGACCCTCTTGACTAAGCACTCCTATGCCCACACTCGATGCGTCGCATGCGACTTCGAAGACTTAGGAAAAATTTGGCATTCGCATGCGACTTCGAAAACTTCGGAAAATTTTGGCATTCGCATGACAAGTGCGCTACTCATCTGTTGTTTGATCTCAACAAAGACTTTCGTCGCTGCTTTCCCCCATTTAAAGTCCCCCTTTTTTATGCAATCAGTAATTGGGGCCATGATGGTGCTAAAGCTTCTGATGAAGCGACGATAGAAAGTATCCAAGCCATGAAAGCTGCAGACATCGTATATGTTCTTAGGTTCGGGCCACTCCACAATGGCTTTAACCTTTTCGGAGTCCGCAACCATTCCATCGGCCGAGATAATGAATCCCAAGAAGATAACAGAACGTTGCATGAAGATGCACTTCTTGAGATTTGCAAACAACTTCTCGCTCTTGAGGGTCTCATAAAACCAGCCTATGGTGGCTCAAGTGTTGATCCTTGTCATGACCATAAATCAAGATGTCATCGAAATACACAACAAGGAATTTGCCTAGAAACGGCCTCAACACTTGGGTGATGAGTCTCATGAAAGTACTCGGGGCATTAGAAAGCCCAAAAGGCATAACCGTCCACTCATAAAGACCATCCTTGGTCTTAAAGGTGGTTTTCCACTCATCTCCGGGGCGGATTCAGACTTGATGGTAGCCACTCTTAAGGTCTATCTTAGAAAAGATAGTGGCACCAACCATCATATCTAGCATGTCATCGAGCCTTGGTGTGGGAAACCGATATTTGACCGTAATCTTATTGATTGCACGACTATCCACACACATGCGCCATGCACCATCTTTCTTAGGAGTGAGTAGGGCATGTACACCACACTCTCATCTAATGACGCATTCTCGAATTTTGAAGGGCTCACAATATTGATGGATTTAGATGTCTTGCCCTTCTTTTCGACTTTGTTGGTCGATAGTGTTTTGGGAGGCAAAGGATGTAAGGTGATCTTTTTGCCCTTATGCATGAACGTGCATATGTTTGATCGACCGTAAAGAAGTATGCCCATGTCGTAGAGCCGCGACCTTCCCAAAATGATATAGCCCACATCCATCGGCACTACATCACACCATAAGGTGTCCGAATAAGAATCCAACTGAATCGGTACACGACACCTTTTCGACACGGGAATGGATGAAGAGTCCACCCATGTAACCTTATAAGGTCTCGGGTGGGCTTCTGGTGTAAGCCCCAAGCGGCGTATGGCATGAGTTGACACTACATTGGTGCAACTACCGCTATCCACAATGACTTTACAACTCTTTTCACCAAATCTGGCAAAGGTGTGGAAGATGTTCTCCCTTTGCCAGTCATCCTTCTCATCCCATTGAGGCTGTGCAAGGGCACACCTCACAACTAAAGCATGGCTAATAGCATCACCCTCCTCATCACTGAGTGTGTTGTTTGACTCAAACTCTCCCTTTTCGACCACTGTATCACCTTTATCTTCCTCTCCCTCAATGAAGAGATTCCTTTGGGGGTCTTTTGTAGGGCATTAGGCTGCAAAGTGTCCCATCCCATGACATTTATAGCACTTTACTTGAGAGCTACCCCTCGAGGATTCTCCTACTACACTTTTTCCCTTTTCAAACCTCGCATTGGTAGAGATAGATTGTGTAGGTTTGGGAGGTTGGTTTCCGACACTAAATCGTCCCTCTCTGGAACGAGGACCAGTGTGTTGTGGCTAGCTTCGCCTCACCACCGATGTTTACAAATTTCGTTCAAGTTCTTGAACAACGGTATAATGTCTTTCAAGTGTTTCCACGGGGTGAGAAATTAACTCTTTGCAATTCAAATCGCATTCCAGTACGGAATCTAGAGAGAGTGATTTGAGGGTCTTCTGATACTTTGGTATGATAAAGGAACATACTTCTCAGTAAGTCGTTCCTTCATGTCGTCCCAACGGGTAATGGGAGAACAACCCGCGTTCACTTTAATGCGCTCGACATTGAGCAAGAAAAGTCGAGCTTGACCAACCAATTTCATTTTAGCGAGTCTGACACAACGGTTGTCAATAATGGCATACTAATCAAAGTGTTAGTCCATGTCGGAAAGCCAATCGAGGAAGACTGTAGGGTCCATTCTTCCATCGAAAGTCGGAATCTCAACTTTGACATTTTTAAGGAGTTGCACTTCGGGGTCTAAGTCATCTTTACGATGATTCATACGATTCTGATTTCGATTACCTTGGCGACCATTGCGCCCTTAGTGTTGATCCTCAAGTTCATCAACCGCTTCTAGCTGGTTGATTTGATCATGCAATCTATCATTGCCAACTCCTAGGGATGTTTGGGCTTGCGCTATGGTATTCAGACGTGCATTAATCGCACCAAATTCTTCTTGCATACCTTTAAGGGTATTGAGAATCTCACTCGAATCCATGGTGATCATAGATTCCTATTAGGGTTCTAATATGGAATGCAATATGGACTCACAAAAAAAAAACAATGCAATAAAATAAATATGACAAGCAAAGATGGCCTAACCTAGAAAACCTAGGGCTCTGATACCAAAACTGATGCGGGACGGTAACCCTAAAATGCGTGAACAATGATTTGATGAAGATTTGTCGAAATTAAATAAAGAAATTCAATCTTAATTTCAAAATTATCACGATACCTTTTGGGTTATGAGAATTCGAATAAGGAGATCACGCGAGATCCGGTTAGGGTCCATTTCGATGTGCAAGTCCCGTTAGATTTGAAGCGGGATCGGGCCTAGAGATAGAACTCTTGCTTTTCCAGGCTTGGGCGTTCGTCTTTGATTCGATGTAGATTCACGGGTTCGAACTAGGGGTTGTAGAATTAGGGTTTGAAATAGGGTTATGGATTTGTAATAGGCTTATGGTTTTGGTTGATTTATGGCTTGGAAAAGGGTTTATGGTTTGGATGGCTTTGATTGATTTAGGGTTTCAGAAGAGGATTGGGGTTTTGGGGATCGGAGAAACTACTGAATTTGCATTCAGAAAAGGTGGATGGATTAGATGATGATAAAGGGACTAAAAAAGATAAGAAAATACCTTTGGGAATCACTCCCTTGGCCTCACACCAAACCCATCTCGGGAATAAGAATATTCAAGTATAAAAGCATTCAAAATATTCAATTAATTAATTAATAAGTATTTACAAGCCTCTTTATATAGGCTACCAAAGAAAAACTCGAAACAAAGAGTCCTAATAATAAAAAAAGACTCAAAAGGCAATTTCCGCAAAAATAACAAATTCCTGTCGCTAGCGGCACGACATCCACGAATGTCCGTCTTGGAGTCACAGATGTTCAACCACGGACGTCCGTGCTCACAAAACAGTGAGCACCTCAAAATCCGGACGTCTGTCATCTGTTGACGGTTTCAGTCTTCTTTTCCCCGCTGAAGCTGCGGTACTAGGGTTACCTCTTCGCTTCTTTTGATGCCGGTAGAAGCGATGTGGTTCAAAACCGATGTCCATGTACTCGGCGTCCCCGTCAGGTTTTTTCTATGTCCGTCATCGAATGGGTTTGCGGAGAACCAAAGGGGTCGAGGGGCAGATATGGGGTCGCTGATCTGCTTATGGGAGTCCTTAGGAGGGCTGTTAGCTGGGTGGATCTGTGGGTTGTGTCTTCCTTTGCTATTGTTATATTTTTCTTGAGTTGGAATGTGAGAAGGCTGAGGGATCAGGATAAAAGGGTGTTGATTAAAGCCTTCATTCGAAGTCAGAGGTTATTGGGCTGCAGGAGACTAAGTGTGATTCGGTTAATGACTCGTTGGTCTATTCGGTCTTAGGAGACAAGGCTTGGAACTGGCTAGCGATCGATGCGATTGGCAGTAGGGGCGGAGTGCTTCTGGCTTGGGACTCTAATCTGTTTAAGCTGGTGGATTCGGAGATGGGCAACTATCTGGTGGTGGCTCTTCTTTAGGACACTAGGAGCAGGAATAAGTGGGTGGCTATTACAGTGTATGGGCCCACTGTGAATTGTCTAAGACGAGATTTCTTTTTTGAGTTAAATGCCATCATCCGCAAGTGGGAGTTCCTGGTTTGCGTGGGGGGAGATTTCAACGCCCTGTGTAACGCGGGGGAAAAAACCGCAGCCATATCGATCTCATGGCTAAGGACCTCTTTACGGAGTGTATTTCGCAAGGCGGTCTCTTTGATGTGGGAATGGTCGGAGGGCGGTTCACGTGGTCGAATGGGCAGGATGAGCCCCCCTTGTGCTGTCTGGACAGATTTGTCTGTGGGATGAACTTTTTGGAGCTGGTGGGCAACGTTTCGGTTCAGCTTTGTCATACGACTGTCTCAGACCATAAGCAGATTGTGCTATCCTGTCCCGATTGGCTCTCTTCGAGTTCCGGCCCTAGTTCGTTCCGGTTTGTGAATGCGTGGCTTCAAGACGAGGATTTCAAAGATCGCCTCCATGGGTAGTGGAATCACGATAATATTACTGGGGCGCCGGCTTATGTTTTCACTGCCAAGTTGAAGAATCTGAAAGGGCAGATTACGGCTTGGAACAGTGATAGGTTTGCTCTATTGGTCGGCTGACAGATATCAAGGTGCTGGATGTCGTGGAAGAAAATGGGGCACTCTATGAGGAGGAAAGGGAGATAAGGTTGGCGCTGAAAGTGGCTTACAATGCGAAAGTGTTGGAGGAGCAGCTGTGGCCATAAAAAACTAAGGCTCACTGGCTGCAGGACGGTGACGACAACACTAAACTTTTCCACGCGGTTGCCAATGGTAGGAGGATCCAAAACAGAATTTCGACTATCGAGATAGACGGTATTAGATATGAGGAGCAAAATGAGGTGCGTGCGAAGATTGTTGACTTTTATAAGGGGATATATGCGTCTGAAGCGCTGGGCAGACCGTCTTTGGGTGGTATTCCTTTCAATTCTATTGGGACAGATAAGGCTCAGTTCCTCGAAAGGGCGTTTTCGGAGGAAGAGGTGAAGGCTGCAATGGACAAGTTGGGCAGTAATAAATCTCCGGGTTCGGATGGGTTTACTCTAGAGTCTTGTCATCATTCGCTCAGATTTCGTGGCTTTTTTAAGCGACTTCCATAGGCACGACAAGCTCGCCAAGAGTATTAATTCCTCGTTTATTGCGCTCATCCCTAAGTGTGAGGGGGCCTAAAATATTGTGGATTATAGACCCATCAGTCGTACTGGGTGTGCATACAAGATCGTCGCCAAAATTCTTGCTTCCCGCTTCAAGGATGTTATCAGTTCACTGGTTTCTAATGTGCAGGAGGCCTTTATTCCCGGTAGACAGCTTGACAGAGAATTTAGATCCACATGTTCGGATTGTGGCCGAGCTAATCGAAGAAAATCAGCAAGGAAGAAGTGGACCCATGAATGGGCTTTCAAACGGCCTTGAAGCAAAGATTCGCGGCTGTCTCAGTTGATCGATCGAAATTGCAATTTGATCGATCGAGTACCACTTTCGATCGATCGATTGAATTTCAATCGATAGAGTGTCACTTTCGATTGATCGAAATCGTGCAGAGTAATATTAATTTTTAATTTCGAATTTAAGTTTCAGGGTTAAACTTGTCTTTTCTTATTTAATTGTTTTTAGGGTTTCCTTTTGTTTTATGACCTACTATATAAAGGTCTTTATAGCTTTGGAATAGACAGTTTTTGAATAATGAAAATTGAGAGCTTGCTTTTGTGCAAACCCTAGAAAATTTGAGATGAGTTTTCCATTGAAGGAGTGATTCTTTCAAAACTTGAGGAGTGAGTAATCGTTTCTCGTACGACTTGGTGCGAAGTCGACGTACAGCCTTGGTGGGAAGCCTTGAAAACCTGTTGGTGCGAAGCCGACAAGCCTCTTTAGAGCGAATCCGGAGATCTCCTATCTTATTCTTTATTTTATTTTATTTTATTGAAAGGTTTAAGACCCTAAACCCCTTCCACGCGGGATTTTGCTATTTTAGGGTTAGCGTGCGATATCGTTCTGCGTTAATTTGGTATCAAAGCGGTTCGAATCCTCGGGGAATGGATCGACGAATCATGAGTCAAGACTCAGTTCTTGAAGCCCTTGGTGATTTGAACGATTACATGGTTTCTATGAGAGCGTTCGTGAAACGATGGAACATTCCAATCGTGCGCCAAAAGATGGCGAGGATAATAAAACTTTGGCGCGAAGAGAAAGGTAGATCATCTGAGCACCACGTTCCATATTCAAGCATAAGGCGCTTCTTAATGGAGTTTATTACGAGTTACTAAGATCGCGTCGGATCGTGGTTGAATGGCGTGAGAATATCAGCGCAATAATTATCAAAGATTTTATTAACAATCTATCCGAAGACGTATTTGATGTGATTCACGCTTTAAGATCGGAGGCGAGAGATTTCGTCCCCATAGCCGTTCCTGTGAGAAAATCTCTACGAGTTGAAGTTCCTCTACCCGAACCCGTGGTTGTACCTGTATCGGTGGAAGATACCGAACCGATAGTAAATCAAAGTACTTCCATGCCTATGGAAGAACCGATGGCGCCCGTTGTTCACGTAGATCTAGTTATCTGCCTTGATCTTGTGCCGGAACAAAGTCCGGTTAAAGAGTCCATACCAGTTGCTGAGACTGTGGCAGATCTCGAAACCGTCGAAGAGTCCAAGATCGTTGAAGTTCAAGCATCCATGATAGGCCCTACCGCACCCGCAATCATTGAAGCACAGGCATCTGTGATCGTCCCTACTGAGTCTGGGACCATTCAAAAGTTCGAGATCCATGGGGAACAAGCATACTTCATAACGCTTACCGATGTCGGCCAAACTTCGAGGTCAAACTTTTTCAAAGTCGAGGAGATTGACAGGGAATTTAGATCCACATATTCGGATCGTGGCCGAGCCAATCGAAGAAAATCAGCAAGGAAGAAGTGGTCCCATGAATGGGCTTTCAAACGGCCCTGAAGCAAAGATTTGCGGCTGTCTCAGTCAATCGATTGAGGATTTCGATTGATCAAAATTGCAATTCAATCGATCGAGTACCACTTTCAATCGATCGATTGAATTTCGATCGGTCGAGTGTCACTTTCGATCGATCGATTTAATTTCGATCAATCGAGTGTCACTTTTGATTGATCGAAATCGTGCAGAGTTGTTTTAATTTTTAATTTCGAATTTAAGTTTTAGGGTTAATTTGTCTTTTCTTATAAAATTGGTTTTAGGGTTTTCTTTTGTTTTATGACCTACTATATAAAGGTCTTTATAGCTTTGTAATAGACAGTTTTTGAATAATGAAAATTGAGAGCTTGCTTTTGTGCAAACCCTAGAAAAACTTGAGAGTTTTCGATCGAAGGAGTGATTCTTTCAAAACCCGAGGAGTGAGCAATCGTTTCTCGTATGTCTTGGTGCGAAGCCGACGCACAGCCTTGGTGGGAAGCTTTGGAAACCCGTTGGTGCGAAGCTGACAAGCCTCTTTAGAGCGAATCCGGAGATCTCCTATCTTATTCTTTATTTTATTTTATTTTATTGAAAGGTTTAAGACCCTAAACCCTTTCCACGCGGGATTTTGCTATTTTAGGGTTAGCGTGCAATATCGTCCTGCTTCACAGCTACTAGACATTGCAGTGACGGCTGGGAAACGATCGACTTGGTCAAAAAGCGGAAGGATAAGGAATGGGTGTTCAAGATTGACATGGAAAAGGCGTACGATTGGGTGCAGTGGGATTTTCTTGATTATGTGCTATCTAAAATGGGGTTCAGTGCGGTGTGGCGGAATTGGATGAAGGGTTGCTATGTGTAGGTTAGGTGCTCGGTGTTGATTAATGGGGTGTCGCATGGCTACTTCAAGACTATGAGAGGGCTAAGATAGGGATGCCCGCTCTCTCCAATGCTATTCAATTGTGTTGGAGAAGCGCTTGATAGATTGTTTAAGAGGGCTAAGACAGGGATGTTCGCTCTCTCCGATGCTATTCAATTGTGTTGGAGAAGCGCTTCATAGATTGTTTAAGAGGGCTGAAGATATTCAGCTGATCATGGGCTTTGTGGTGGCTAACAACGGCATGTGTGTCTTGCATTTGCAGTATGCCGATGAAACGATGGTTTTTGTAATGGGAGGAGGGGTGATGCGGAAGTTAAGACAGTTACTGATCTGTTGGTCTTGTTTGAAGGGGTGTCCGGACAGAAAATTAACTTGCACAAATTCAGCTTGGCCGGTATTAATACCTCAGATGAGGAAACGGATAGGATTGCGGGAATGATCGGATGTAGGAAAGAAAATCTACCCATTCCTTACCTTGGGATTCCTTTGGGAGTCAGGAAATGCAAAGCGAGAAGTTGGGAGGGGCTGGTGCAAATATTTCAGAAGAGGTTGGCTAACAAGGAAGTGTAAATTGCTTAGTAATGGGGGGAGGCTATGCTCATAAAATCCACTCTCGCCTCTATCCCGGTATTCTTGATGTCTATGTTTAGGGTGCCGGTCAGCATTACAAAGAAATTGGAGAAGATTATGAGAGACTTTCTGTGGGATGGACACGGGGATCGGAAGAAGTTTCACTTAGTCAAATGGGCTGAGTGTTGTGAGCACAAGGATCAGAGCGGTCTAGGGATTCAGAGATTTCGGCTGCTGAATACTGCTCTCCTCTCTAAGTGGCTTTGGAGGATTGGGGAAGGAAGAGATTCCGATAAGTTATGGTGGCTGCTGGTTTCCAATAAATACGGGGCGTCGGAGGAGCCATGGCACTACAGGTTTAGGTGTAACACCGAGTCAGCATGGTGGAAAGAGGTGAAGCAATGTGTGACCTTTATCCATAACAGCACCAGGTACAGCTGGGGGGACGGCCAGCGGATTTGGTTCTCGAAGGACAGATGGGTTGGAGATCAAGCGTTGCAAAGCAGATTTCCGAGAATCTATATGCTGTCGGTTGCGAAGGAGGTGGTCATCTCTAACTTCGTACAGTCGCTCCAAGGCACGTGGGCTTGAAATATTCACACTCGGCGTCCTCTAAGACCTTGGGAAGAGGAGGAATTTAGGAACCTCAGGTCTCTCATCAGGGGGATGGCTCCCAATGATAGTAACAGGGATCAAAGGTTATGGCGGTACTCAGCTAAAGGGAGCTTTTCGGTTAAATCTCTCTATAATCAGTTGCTGAAGCACAAGAGGATAAGCAGTAATGGTCGGTGCTGGGCGGGCTTTTGGAGAATCAAGATTCCTCCAAAGATAAAATTTTTTGCGTGGACTGTTGTGAGAGGAAGAATCCTCACTCGTGATCAACTAGTTAGGAGAAATATTCCGGTGAGAAACAAATGCCTCCTTTGTATGAGGGGGAGGGGGAGATCGGCTTCGTTGTGGCTGTGCTCGGGTTCCCGGGTGAGTTTTTTGGGGGGTTTCTTTGCTTGGGTAGTCTCTTACTACCCACCAAGGAATGCCTTTTCTTTTCCTGATTTTAATATATTGTTTTGTTATCGTCTCAAAAAAAAAACAATAAAAAAATATGTTGTCAATTTAAGTTAAATAATGTTGAAAGATTCATACGGTTTGGAAGTGGATAATCCATACGATTAAAGTAATAGATCCTATATTGAAGGGCAACTGCCAAAAAATCAGATTTGTTGGGAGATTTTAATTATCCGAACTGTGCACTCCAATATCAACCGTTGTTTTTCTAATGGCTGATATTAAAGGCCACTAAAGGAATGGCTGATATTGATAGTGTAAGATCATTTAAACACCATTATGCTGTTAAATATCTAAAAGGAACATTTTCCTCTAATAATATTTGGGCTTGAGACTCTTTTTTTTTTGAGGAAGGTAACAAAGCTATAATATAAACAAGATTGAAAAAAATGGTTACAAATAGCGTACCTTGGAGGGTATTAAGGTGCTACGCTAATCAAAGCAAAGCAAAAACAACTCCCAAATGGTCAGAAACTTACCTCTCAGGCCAGAATATACAGGTCCTTGTCCGAGATCCGATCCCCAAGCCCTCCTCCATCCTGCCCCTAGAACCAACGCTACAAACAACAGTCCTCCCATAATCTAAGGAAGTGTTGAAGCCCTTCACCGAAAACCTTGATCTTGCACGCGTTCTAGCTAATAACTATATCTCTAGCGTCCCTGATAATCAGCGAGAAAGGCTTCACCTTTCGATTAAATATTCTATTATTTCTTTCCAATCATATCGCCCAGAAGACTACATATATTGTTAAAGGCCAAAGTTCTTTCCTCAGTTCCTCAAGCTTAATCTCCCTCCATAATTCCATCATAGAAGCCGGCGAACGAGGCATAACCCATTCGATTTTAAATATTTTGAATATCTTATTCCAAATTGGCTGCGCAAAAGGGCAATGCAAGAAAATGTGTTCCATTGATTCTGTCCCCCTCATGCAGAGAATACATTTGTTGATGACTGGGATATTTCTTCTGATGAGTTGGTCTCTCGTAAGTATTTTACTTTTAGCAACCAGCCACTCAAAAAATTTAATTTTAGGTGGCATCTTCATCTTCCAAAATCCTGTCCACAAGCTGTTCTCCATCCTGTGTCTTTCTCGCATCTTCTGGCTGTTGTAGAATGATTTGATTGTAAACCGTCCTGTAGTTGAGTATTTCCACTCCCTCGTATCTTCAAGACCAGTGTTAGGTCTCAAATCCCCTAAACATTCATCAGATTTAGGTATTGGTCACCCTGTTGTAGCCCTTGCTTACTTCAGAAATAACCGTGAGGCGTTTGATTGATTAGGACCGAGAAATGGACCAAGGCATAGCAACCTTTCATCCACTTTCTGCACCTGTCTCCGAACCCCATCCTTTGAAGAATGTAATCTAGAAATTCCCACTGCACTCTATCGTATGCTTTTTCCATGGCGATCTTAAACACCCATCCTTTGTCTTTGCGCAACTTGGCCGAATGCATTGTTTCAGAGGCTGCGACAACTATGTCCATAAGCTGTCTTCCCAGGATAAAAGCTTCTTGCACATTAGATATTAGCTGGTCAATTACGCCCTTGAGTCTATTAGCCAGAACCTTGGAAATTATCTTATATGGACTTCCAATAAGACTTATAGGCCGATAATCAAATATGGCTGTAGCCCCTTCCCTCTTCGGAATTAGCGTTAAGAAGGTACAATTCATGCTTTTATTAACCCTTCCTGTCTCGTGGAACTCGTGAATCATGGCCATAAAGTCTTCTCTGATTGTTGACCAGCAGCTCCTAAAGAATTCCTTAGTAAAGTCTACTCTTTAATGCCCGTTTAACCTCTTCTTCTTCAAAAACTCTTTCCAATTCATTGGCCTTGTGGTTGGAAATCAAGCAGAATGGGATCCCGTCCATGTGAGGTCTGGTCATCGCCTCAAAAAAACAGTTGCTCATAAAATTCAGCGATTTTTACCGGGATAATGGCAGGGTCTGCGTATACCGTTTCACTTATGTTAATAGTAGAAATATAATTCCTCCTCCTTCCATTGGCTATCATATAGAAGAATTTATTATTCCCACCTCCCTCTCTTAACGAATGCGCTTTAGATTTTTGATGCCACTCCTGTTCTTCTTGAAGTACAACCCGGTTAAATTCTAACTTTAGGGCTGTTCGGATATCTTTGTCATTTTGGGAGAGCACCGCCGTCTCTTCCGCTCTGTCCATCTCCGCTATTTCGGCCATAATCCTCTCTCTCTTTAGTCTCTTTAACTTGGAGGTAAAGACGTAGGAGGGGGCTCCCGTCAATCTGTCTTGAGTCCACCACGTTTGAATCAGTTGCCTGAATTCCTGTTTTTGTAGCAAGTAGTTATTGAATCTAAAAGGTCCCTGCCTCGTTCCCTCTCTCCTGTGCTCGGTTGACGTTAGCACGATAGGTCTATGGTCGGAAATAGTAGTAGACCACACAGTTACCCGAGGATCCTGGACGACTCAAGGAAATCGGTTTGACAAAGGAATCTGCCCAACCTGCACAGCGTTGGGTCATTCTGTCCGTTGGACCAAGTAAACCTCCCTCCAGACATCCCAAAGTCGAAAAGAGCCCCTTGAGATATATAGTCTGCAAACAACTCCTTTGCCGTGATGTCGATCATTCCGGAGTTTTTCTTGTCATCCGTCAATAGGGCATTAAAATGTGCTCCAATGCAAACCGGGAGCTCCCAACTGCCTAACATCACGCTCACAGCGTTGGGTCATTCTGTCCGTTGGACCAAGTAAACCTCCCTCCAGACATCCCAAAGTCGAAAAGAGCCCCTTGAGATATATAGTCTGCAAACAACTCCTTTGCCGTGATGTCGATCATTCCGGAGTTTTTCTTGTCATCCGTCAATAGGGCATTAAAATGTGCTCCAATGCAAACCGGGAGCTCCCAACTGCCTAACATCACGCTTAATTCAAAAAAGAAATCTTTCCTACTCCTGTTGTCATTAGGACCATAAACTGTTATCGCAACCCACTCCTTGCCGTTTCTGCAATCTTGGAAATGAGCAACGACCGTAAAGTTACCCATCTCCGATTCTATTAGTTTCTGACAATCTGCCTTCCAGGCTAACAATATCCCTCCCCTAGTCCCCTCGACTTCCGGCGATATCCATTCCCAAGCAGGGCTCGGCCGCACCAATCGCACCATTGAAGCACTCGCATCTCCCCATTTAGTTTCTTGAAGCCCAATGACCTCTGGGCTCCAATTAACAATGAAAGATTTCGCCAGCGCCCTTTTATCAGGATGCCCTAAGCCTCTAACATTCCAACTTAAAAAATTCATGAAAATTCTTGATTCAACCATTACCCTTCCCATCTCGTCGTCGGTCCAAAACTACGATTCTTCCACCTGTGATGGCCCATCCTGGTCCGTCCCTTTCCGTCGGCCCTTTCGCGCTCTGCTGTAGAATAAACCCCACTTCGATCTGATACTCACCTTAGATCTGACCCGACCCTTTCTGCCTTTTTGTTTCTCAGTTTTCGCTAACTGTTTTCCTCATTCAATAATCTCTCCATACAAGCTGATTAGTCCGTTCCGGTCCGCTTGATAAGTGATCCCCAGATCTGTCCCTAATCTAATCAATCTCTCAGCTTCCCCTTTCACCTCCGTTGATGTCATGTCGCCACTATTCTCATATGTACTGTCGCGCTCGATAGTAAAACGGAATGGTGCCAGATCATTTAAACAACATGTTGGTGCTTAAATGTCTAAGAGGAACCATTTCCTCATGTTATATATGACATTTAAATGTCGTTCACGAGCCACTCCCGAAACCCCCAAAAAAACACAACGAGGAGGAGGAGATGACTTTATTCCCATGGGACAAATGTGTAAAACGCGGTTTCAAAAAAAAGGGAAAAGAAAAGAAAAAGCCCTTGTACCTCGGACGTATCCTTGTCGTGTCGCGGACGTATCGGTCCGTATCCTCCCTGTATCCCATTGAATTTATTTATTTCTTAATCGGAATGGATACACAGGCACGCATACCCGTATCTGTATCCAATATGTATACGATACAGATACGGGGCCCAATCTGCCGTGTCCGTGCTTCCTAGCATTAGAGTCATGCACATCACCTTTGGTCATCTCCTTCTAGTGAGTCGAAGTTTGGCCGCTTCTATCGTTGTCTTCGGAATCCCTCGTTGATTTTGATGATCAACAATCTCCCTTCATTATCATACCCATCAAGTCCACCTACGTTCCCCGTTTCATCTCTACGTGACTTCATAATTCAATCCATTCTTCTAAAAACCTTTCGGAGCTTGTGCTCCAATTGATCTAGTAGTGACATTGTTGAAGGCTTGATCCTTGGTGACATCTTGTCACTACCCAGGGCACCAGTCTTCTGTTTTCTCAAGGAAAACACTCGCTCTGATGCACAAAATAATGCAGATTAGATACCATTTAATATAAATCGGAACCCGATCGGTGCAGCTTTGATACCTCTTGAAGTAGACTGCAGCCCACAATTATTAAGGAGATTAAAACCTCTCTAATTCTGCCGTTACTGTATCTAAATACCGTCAAACAACCTTCAATACCTTGGTATTTAAACATCTATGGCAGTCCTAAAGAGGGCTGTCAAGCACCGATAAAATTTCAGTTTTCTGCGTAAAAACACAACCAAAAAACTGTGATAATAACCACACTTCTGCCTAGAAATCTGTGAACTTAGTCCAAGACCTCTCGATGTCACCATGATTTCTGATTATCTGCTATTTAAGTAACTGATATCAATTAGTATAATAATATAGACAGTATGCCTTTTGCAACAGCAGCATATATATTTACATAGCGGCAGTAGTCTTCAATCACTGACTATAACAGCAGAATCACTGCAGTTTAAACCCAGAAAACAGCAGTAGGAATAATAGTTTGAAAAGACTACATGATCAACAGCAATCACAAAGTTTGAATATACTTGAAATCTGCAGCATACCAGGTCTACGAAGACACATGGCTGTTGGAGATAGCATGCTAGGTATGGTATGTTAGTAAATGTAACCTGTTAGTGATATACGAGTCTAGTTGGGTTAGTGGGTTTAGTCCCACATGTTGGAAAGGAGTTTTGTGTTTTGGCTGCCCTCTATATATAGAGGCTTTCTCATGTAACTCATTTTATAACAATTAGTAGCAATGTAGTTCATTTAGTATCCATGCTGTCTCTTCTCTTTCCCCTTCTCCATCCCTGTCGGACGCAGGACGGTAACCCTAAAATGCGTGATTATGATTTTTATGCGATTTTTTCGAAATTAAATAAAATCAAATCAAGCCTAATCTCAAAATTAACTCGATACCTTAGGGTTTGGAGAATTCAGGTTGGTAGATCACGTGAGATCTAGTTAGGGTCTAGTATGATGCGCACGTCCCTTTAGATTTGAGGAGGGATTGGGTCTAGAGATAGAACTCTGGCTTTTCCAGGCTTGGGCGTTCGTTTTCGATCCGATGTAGACTCACGGGTCCAACTAGGGCTGTGGAAATAGGTTTATGGTTTGTAATAGACTTATGGTTTGGTTTAGGTTTATGATTTAGAAAAGGGTTTTGACTCTGATTGATTTAGGGTTTCAGAAGGGGTTTAGGGTTTTGGGATCGAAGATATTAATAGATTAGGCTTTAGATATCTTAGATCAATAAGGTGAAGGTTTAAAAGAAGACAGAGATAAATAATAGAAAAATAAAAAGATAACTTTGGGAATCACTCCCTTGACCTCACACCAAACCCATCATGAGGAAGAAGACTCTCCATTCAAGCAAAAGCTCAATCAATATTAAAAAACTAATTAAAAAGTGTTTATAAGCCTCTATATATAGGCCACCAATAATTAATTCGAAATAAAAGAGTCCTATAAGAAATAAGACACCAAAAAGGGAATTTTCGCAAAAATAACAAAATTCTCGTCGTTGGCGGCGCGACGTCTACGGTCGTCTGTCATAGGGTCACGAACGTATGTGACCTACGAATTCAGAACCACAGACGTCCGTGGGGCACTATGTACGTCCGCCCCTTACGAAACAGTGAGGTACTGTTTTCACGGACGTTTGTCCTGAACACTCGGAGGTCTATCGTTTGATGCTGTTTTCGGCCTCCTTTTTCTTCCTAATGACGCTGTACTTGGGCTACTCGGGCTCCTCTTCGTTTCTTTCGACGTTGATATAAGCGATGTGGTCCACAACCAATGTCCACGTACTCGGCGTCCCCGTCAATTCCCCTGGATCAAAAAGGTTTCGTCACCGATGAAACACGCTCGTGGTAGATGTCGATCAAGTCGGGGTTCAATCGGTGAACTACATTCTCGTGGATCCAAGTGTTTTCGGACTCCGGTTTGCTGACCCATTTAACCAAGTACTTCTGAAAGCCTCCATCGCTTGTAGATACGACATGATCACTTATTATATCCTCTATCTCATCTTTTCTCTGTCTGTTTGGGGAAGGAAGAGGTACGAGCTGCAAAGTTGGGTTGGGCTATGAGGTGGCAGGAGTGGGTTTTCAGGAGGTGGGGTGAAACCCAAGTAAGGAACCAAATCCTCCACATTGAACGTTGAACTAACCCCCATACGTGGAGGAAGCTCAAACACTTATGCATTAGGACCGCTCTTAGCCAAAATTCTAAAAGGACCAACGCCTCTTGATTGGAGCTTCATGGCGGATCCTGATGGGAACCGCTCAGGTCTAACGCAGACCATCACATAATCCTCCACTTGATATTCTTTAAAACGCCTGTAAGCATCTGTAGATAACTTATATTGATTGTTTCTTGAATTAATCTTTTGTCTAATTTCGGCGTGCAAGCTATGAATGTATTGTGCAAATGCATCGGCAGACTCTGTTACTCTATGGGATGCGGACATGGGGATCAAATCTAGTGGTGTCCTAGGCCTATGACCATGTACTACCTCAAAAGGACTGATGCCTATGAACCTATTGACAGAATTATTATAGGCAAACTCAACTGTGGGTAAAATGGTATCTCAGGTCCTAACATGATCATCGACAAGGCTACGAAGGAGATTCCCAAGACTCCTATTGGTGCTTTCGGTTTGGCCATCCGTTTAACGGTGATAAGCCGTCGAAAATTGAAGCATTGTGCCCATCATGTGCCAAAGGGTCTTCCAAAAATAGCTAGTGAATTTGACATCCTTATCAGACAATGGTTTTGGGCAATCCATGAAGATGCACTACCTCCGCGATGAACAATTTAGCAATGTGGGATGCATCGGAGGTTTTCGAACAAGGTATGAAGTGGGCCATTTTGGAAAATCGGTCCACCGCCACAAAGATGGAATCGTGCTTCCTTGAGATTTTAGGAAGTCCGAGCACAAAATCCATTGAGAGGTCTTGCCACGGTGTGTGTGGCTCGGGTAATGGGGTGTACAAGCCGGTATTTTGTTTTGTCTGTTTTGACACTTGACACGTACGACAATTTTTTACGACCCGAGCGACATCTCTCATTAGGCTAGGCTAAAAGAACCTATCTTCTACGAGCGCAATGATCTTATTACGCCTGAAATGACTGGCTATCCCTTTAGCATGTAACTCACAAATGAGAAAGTCACGCAATGAAGTGCGAGGGATGCAAAGGAGATTGCCTTTAAACAAGTACCCATCGTGGATGGTGTACATGGAGTGTGTGTTGGTTGAGTCACTAAGGGGAGCAGTGTACTCATCCCCAAAATCTGGGCACTCGGGTACTCATCCTTTAACCTCTCGAACCCGACGACCTCGGTGCTCATTGTGCGCAAAGTCGCCACTCAACGACTAAGTGCATCAGCAACCCTATTTTCAGCACCGGCCTTATGCTTTAACACGAATGTGAACCCTTAAAGGTACTCGACCTACTTCGCGTGCCTTGGGTTCAACTTTTTTTGTGAAGCAAGGAAGCGTAAGGCTTCATGGTCGGAGAACATCACAAATTATTGCGGCTTAAGGTAATGTTTCCAATACCAAAGAGATCGGATGACCACATAGAACTCCTTGTCATAGGTGGAGTATTTTTGCTTTGCCTCATTAAATTTTTCACTAAAATAGGCCACTGGGTGACTCTCATGGCTTAACACTCCTCCTATGCCTACACCCGATGCGTCGCATGCGACTTCAAAGACTTTGGAAAAGTCTGACAATCGCATGATGGGTGCACTACTCATCCGTTGTTTGATCTCAACAAATGCTTTCATCGAGGCTTTGCTCCATTTGAAGTCCCTCTTTTTCATGTAATCAGTAATTGGGGCCATGATGGTGCTAAAGCTTCTGATGAAGCGACGATAGAAAGTAGCCAAGCCATGAAAGCTACAGACATCGTGTATGTTCTTAGGTTCGGGATTAATGATTTAATGCAATTTGCCTAAATTAAATAAATTAATTCAAGTTTAATCGCAAAATTATCACGATACCTTTTGGGTTATGAGAATTCAAATAAGGAGATCACTCGAGATCTGACTAGGGTACAGTCCGATGCGTAAGTCCTATTAGATTTGAGGGGGGATCGGGCCTAGAGATAGAACTCTGGCTTTTCTAGGCTTAGGCTTTCGTCTTCGATTCGACGTAGATTCACAGGTTTGAACTAGGGTGTTGGGATAAATTTATGGTTTTGTAATAGGCTTATGGTTTGGGATCGGTTTATGGTTTCAGAAGAGGTTTTGGGTTTTGGGTTCGAATAAACTAATAGATTTGGGTTCAGTAAAGGTGGATGGATTAGATGATGATAATAGGGAAGTTAGAGAATAGAAAAGATAAGAAGATACCTTTGGGAATCACTCCCTTGGCTTTACACCAAACCCATCTCGGGAAGAAGAATATTCAAGCATAAAAGCATTCAAAATATTTAATTAACTAATTAAAAAGTGTTTACAAGCCTCTTTATATAGCCCACCAAAGTAAAACTCGAAATAAAGAGTCCTAATAATAATAAGGTAAATTTCAAAATAACCCTTGAACTTTCACCCCATCATCAATAACGCACCTAAACTATTGATAATATCAAATAGGCACCCAAAGTACACTTAAGTTCATCAACTAAACCCCTACCGTCACCTTCTGTTAATGACTGAACGGAAAACGTTGAGTTGGCATACAACTCAGCAAATCACCCACGTGGCAGCCACGTGGGTGCCACATTGGCATACAACTCAACAAAATGGCTTACGTGGCATACAACGTGGGTGCCACATCTTTATTTCTTTGAGTTATGCCAACTCGCAACTTTCTTTTTAGTCTTTAACTTTAGGTGACTAGAGGGGTTTAATGATAAGTGCCTATTTGATTATTATTAATGCTTATTGATGACGGGGTGAAAGTTCAGGGGTTATTTTGAAATTTCCCTAATAATAAAGACTGAAAAAAGGAAAAATTTGCCAAAAATTATAAATTCTGTCGTTGGGACGGAGTCGTCCATGGACGTCCGTCGCTTACGGACAGTGAGGGCTCAAAATCACGGATGTCAGTCACTGTTCATGGCACTGTTCATCAATGGTGGTTTTTTTTTTTTTTTTCCAAGTTGTAGCATTCGGGCTTGTGTCTTCTTTAGGCCTTTTTGTAGTCGAAAGTCTGTTGTGGCCCAAAATCCAAGGCTCCCGAACTTGGCGTTCCCCGTCATTCTCCTCCACTCAAAATGTTTCATCACCGATGAAACGCGCACGTGGTACTGATCAAGTGGATCGGAACTCGCATGGTGGAACTCCTTGCAACTAGCCCCAAAAATCTAGGCATCGAGTGGCGTATGATCATGATCTCGGTTGATTGTAGCGTGACGCAGACTGTAATCATTTCATCGACAAACCAAATAGCCCGGCTAGCCAACCCGCTCTACCAAATATTTTTGAAGCTTCTCATCAACTCTCCTGGACCCGAGGGAATTCTTCCCCGATAAAGTGTGACCGCGATATCGGTCGGGAATACGAGAACGCAAGCATCAAACTCTTTCATGACTGGCACTTGTACTCTCGATAGTCGAAGTATCAGCAAATAATTTGTAGTGATTGTTGCTTGAATTAATCTTGTGTTTAATTTCGGCATGCAATGCAGAATGAGACTCAAAAGTTGACTCACAATACGATTCGAAATGTGAAGCAGTATGCAACTTGAAACTATGATGTGTATGTGTATCTATGGACTCGGTACGCTCATGTGCATGTGACGCTAACGACTTAGGCACAATTTACTCTGTGGGCGTTATCACCTCATGTGTGATCGAATTAAGTGACACTAATGGCTCATGGAGACTCGACTCAACGGATTCAAATGATTCATGGGTAAGTGATTTGATTAGCTCGGGTGTATTCGGTTTGTTCAACTTCAAAGACTCAAGTGCACTCGACTCTAACAACAATAAAGACTCTGGCACAACTGACTCTACTAGCACTACCAAATCGTGTGTATGCGACTCAGTCGAATCGCGGGTGGGTGACTTAGTTGACTCACGTGTGGGCGACTCAACATCACTACTCACAAGGGAAATAGAAGTCTATTCGACACAAATTAGACTCTTATCAGTTTCTTCCGTCTCTTCACTCATCACGGTACGAGGGTCATACACCTCTTCTACTTTTAAGGCAAAGTGTCCGAACCCTTGACACTTAAGGCAATCAGGACACTTATCTATCCTGATTTTCAAAAATCGTAGAAGGTGACGGTGCGTGAGAGGAATATAATTCTTGATAAGTCGCTCCCTCATGTCTTCCCATCGTGTGACGGGCTTACGATTAGTTAACTCGTGTAGAAGCTCAACATTAGTCCAATAGGGTTTGGCACTACCCTCCAACTTTGTTTTCACTAACCTAACTTTGTACTCATTCGGTATGTCATACCAATCAAAATACTCTTCCACACTAGACAGCCACTCCACGAAGGTTTTAGGGTTCGTCGTACCCTCAAAATCTGGGATCTCATTTCGAATAGATTTTAGAAACCTATTGGCAGGATCGTACTCGGGTTCACGATGATGAGGGTATCCCCTAACTCTAGTTTCATCACGACTTTTGAGACTTTGCCAAGAATTTGGCGTGTAGCGGCTCCCATTCTTAATCGTACACAATTCGGCTTTGATGCCCTTAATGACATCGGCAATCTTGCTCATGCTCATGGTAAACACGACTTACTACATCGGTTTTAAATGACATGCAAATATGAACCAACAATGGATGAGGAATTTTGTCAAACAATAGACGTGCATACTGATGAACAAAATTGAGATAAAATGCAATGAAAATCAAAATGCAATAAAATAAAATGTCACGCAAATATGCCCTAACCTAGAAAACCGAGTGCTCTGATACGAAGACTGACGCGGGACGGTAACCCTAGGTTTTCTAGGTTAGGGCATTCTTGCTTGCCATATTTATTTTATTGCATTGTTTTCTTTTTGTGAGTCCATAATGCATTTCATATTAGAACCCTAATAGACCTCTGTGATCACCATGACTTCGAATGACGTTCTCGATACTCTTAGAGCTATGCGAGAAGAGTTGGGTGCGATTAATGCACGACTAAATACAATAGAGCAGGCCCAGACAACTCTAGGGACTTCTAATGATAGCTTGCGAGATCGAATCAACCAGCTAGATGGTTAGATGAGCAACATGATCTGCGCCAAGAGCGTCAAGGCCCACGCTTTGAACGCAATGGTCGCCAAGATAATTAGAATCTGAATTGTACGAATCCTCGTAGAGGTGACTACGATCCTGAAGTTCAACTCCTTATAAATGTCAGAGTTGAGATTCCAACTTTCGATGGAAGAATGGACCCTATAGTCTTCCTTGATTGGCTTTTCGAGATGGACCAACACTTTGATTGGTATGCCATGAATGTCGACCGTTGTGTCATACTCGCTAAAATGAAATTGGTTGGTCAAGATCGACTATTTTGCTTCAATGTCGAGCGCATTAGGGTGAATGCGGATTGTCCTCCCACTACCCGTTGGGACGACATGAAGGAACGACTATTGAGAAGTATGTTACTTTATCATACCGTCAATGCCTCCTCGACTAGTGGCAAAATGACGTAGGACGATACCCTAAACTACGTGAACGCGATGATTAATTGCTTGCCGAAATTAAATTGAATTAAAATAAGCAATAAATCCGAAAACATAACGAATACCTTAGGCGTCCGTAGTTTCCATGGGAGGATCGCGTATGATTCGAGCAGGGTTCAGTCCAGGCGTAAGATCCGTTAGGTTGCAGCATGGATCGATCCTAGAGATAGAACTTTAGATTTCCAGATAAAGGCGCTTATCGTGCAATGATGGAATCTATGGTTTTCGGGTTAATTTGATATGGCTGGGCTTAGGATTGATTTAATGGTTTAGGGAAAAACTAGGGTTTAAGAATTTCAAAGGGATGATAGCTGATTTAGGGTTGTGGGATCAACACAAACAGAGAAGATAAAAATAGATAGAGAGAAGATAGATTTTGTAGGCTTCACACCCTTGGCTTTACACAATACCCTTCTCGGGAAGAAGAATCACTCTTTGGAGAAATTCATATAAAGTCTCAAAAGCAAATGCTCATTCATTCAATAATCAATAACTAATTACATTCTTTAACTTAAGAACCTTATATAGGAGTCCTTTCAAACGAAAATAAAGCCCTAAAATAAATTCCGAAAGGACGAGTATGCCCCTAAAAGTTCAGTTTGAATTTCAGAAAAAAAAAAAAAATTATGCTGTGCGATTTCGATCGATCGAAAATGAAGTTCGATCGATCGAAATTGAAATTCGATCGATCGAAAGTTAAAGTCGATCGATCGAAAAAAATAATTCAAAAGTTCACCGTAGAAATTTGATCGATCGAGTATATAATTCGATCGATCGAATTATATACTCTAGAACACATGTTGTCCTCTTGCTGTCGTTCGATCGATCGAAATAGGACTTCGATCAATCGAAATTTTCGATCGATCAAAATTGCAATTCGATCGATCGAATTTGCTGGTTCCTCCAATTTTCATCTTTCGCCTCTTTCGCCTATTTCTGATTTCCATTCTGCTTCTTCCAACGTCGGTATACACGAAACGGTCGATATCCAATGTCTACGATGTTGGCGTCCCCATCAATTCTCCCTAGCCGAAAAGGCTTCATCACCGATGAAGCGGCGTCGTGATATCGCTCGAGCATGTCTAGGCGTCGCACCTCGGCTTCAGCTAACCATGAGTTCTCGGAGTCCGGCTTTCCCAACCACTTGACCAAGTACTTTTCGAGGGGCTGCTTGGAAGGGGTTGTGAGGGGGTGGTGCCGGGGGCCAAAGAATGAACTAGGTCCTCCACATTGAATGTAGAGCTGACTTATATCCGGTGGAAGCTCGAGAATATATGCATTAGGCCCACTCTTTGCCACAATTCTAAAAGGTCTAGCACCCCGAGCTTGAAGTTTCTTTGTGGCTCCCAATGGGAACCGCTTAGGCCTAACCCGAACCATGACGTAATCTCGAACATGGAATTCCTTGAAGCGCCTATGCGCATCCGCAGATATTTTGTACTGTTCATTGCTTGCATTAATTCTTTTTCTAATTTTGGCATGCAATTCTTGTATATGCTGTACAAATGAATCGGCTGACTCGGAAACTCGATGAGATGCAGACATAGGAATTGGATCAATGGGTGTTCGAGGCCTATGACCAAGCACGACCTCAAAAGGACTTATACCTAGGGATCTATTGACTGAATTGTTGTATGCAAACTCAGCTTAATGGCAAAATAGAATCCCAAGTCCTAGGGTGATCACCAACAAGACAACGGAGAAGATTACCTAAGCTCCTATTGGTGGACTCTGTTTGGCCATCTATTTGAGGATGATAGGCCCAAGAAAATTGGAGCATGGTACCCATCATTTGCCATAAAGTTTTTCAGAAATAATTGGTAAACTTCACATCCCGATCTGACACAATCGTCTGAGGTAACCCATGTAAACGCACAATCTCTCCGAAAAATAATTTGGCTATGTGAGCCGCATTAGAGGTTTTAGAACATGGTATGAAGTGGGCCATCTTGGAAAAGCGGTCCACTACCACAAAAATGGAATCGTGCTTCTGTTGGTTCTTTGGAAGTCCGAGCACGAAATCCATAGAGATGTCTTGCCCACGGGTGTGTCTTTCTTGATATACTTCGTAACTTGGCATGTACGATACTGTTTTACGACCCTAGAGACATCTCTCACAAGGCTAGGCCAATAGAACCTATCCTCAACGAGCGCACTGGTTTTATCGCGCCCAAAATGTCCGACAATCCCTCCGGCATGTTACTCCCAAATGAGGAAGTCACGTAATGAAGTACGAGGGATGCACAAACGATTTCCTTTGAACAAATACCCATCCAGCAGGATATACTCGGAGTTAATATTGTTCGGATTTTCAAGGAAAGCAGTGTATTCTTTCCCGAAATCTGGGCAATCCGGATAATCTTGCTTCAACTGCTCAAATCCGACGACCTCGATGCTCATAGACTGCAAAGTCGCCACTTGATGACTAAGCACATTAGTAGCCTTATTCTCGGCACCAGCCTTGTGCTTCAATACGAATGTGAACCCTTGTAGGTACTCGACCCACTTTGCGTGCCTCGGGTTCAACTTTTTCTGGGAAGTAAGGAAACGTAAGGCTTTATGGTCAGAAAACAACAAAAATTCCTGCGTTCTCAGGTAATGTTTTCAATACCACAGAGATCGGACAACCGCATAGAACTACTTGTCATAGGTGGAGTATTTTTGCTTTGCCTCATTGAGCTTCTCACTAAAATAGCCCACAGGGTGGCCATCTTGGCTCAGCACTCCGCCTATGCCTACACCCGACGCGTCACATGCTACTTCAAAGACTTTAGAAAAGTCTGGTAGGCGCGTGACGGGTGCAGTAACCACTTTCTCTTTTATCTCAGCAAAGGTCCTTGTCACGGCTTTGCTCCACAGGAACTCCCCCTTTTTCATGCAATCGGTAATGAGAGCCATGATGGTGCTAAAATTTCGGATGAAGCGACTATAAAACGTGGCCAAACCGTGGAAGCTACGGACTTCATGAATATTTCGAGGTTCGGGCCACTCCACAATGGCCTTAACCTTCGCAGGGTTCGCAATTATCTCGTCTACCGAGACAATGAAGCCCAAGAATACAACAGAGTGCTGCATGAAGGTGCACTTCTTGAGATTCGTGTATAACCTTTCTCCCCTCAAGGTTTCACAAACCAACCTCAGGTGGATAATGTGTTGTTCCTTGTTTGGGCTGTAAATCAGGATGTCATCAAAGTACACGACAAGGAATTTGCCAAGGAACGACCTCAACACTTGGGTCATGAGCCTCATAAATGTGCTCGGGGCCTTGGAAAGCCCAAAAGGCATGGCCACTCATAAAGACCGTCTTTGGTCTTGAAGGCGGTTTTCCATTCATCTCCAGGGCGAATACGCACCTGATGGTAGCCACTTTTAAGGTCTATCTTGGAAAAGATAGTGGCTCCAACCATCATATCAAGCATGCCATCAAGCCACGGTATGGGAAACCGATATTTGACAGTGATCTTATTAATGGCTCGGCTATCCACACACATGCATCATGTACCATCTTTCTTAGGCGTGAGTAATGCTGGTACAACACACAGGCTCAGACTCTCTTGTATGAACCCCTTTTGAAGGAGCTCACTGACTTGCCGAGTCAGCTCAGCGTGCTCAACCAGATTCAACCTGTAGTGGGGCAGGTTCGGTAGTGTAGATCCGGAAACTAAGTCAATTGCGTGTTGAATGTCACGCATGGGAGGGAGCTCATTAGGTAAGTCTTTGGGGAAGACATCCGCACATTCATTCAGGATGGGCTCTACTTGGGGTACTCACAGATTGACTCAGAAGTATTCTCAATAGTGACGACGACATACACGACACTCTCATCCAACGATGCCCTCTCGAACTCTGAAGGGCTCACATTGTTAATGGCCTTGGATTGGCCTCCCTTCTTCTCAACTCTATTGACCGATGGTGCTTTGGGAGCTAAAGGATTAAGAGTGATTTTCTTGCCCTTGTAATTGAATGTGCAAATGTTAGATCGATCGAAAATAGTCACGTTTAAATCATAGAGCCATGGCCTCCCTAAGATAATGTGGCCCATATCCATCTGTACCACATCGCACCATATGGTGTCTGAGTATGAACCCAACTGTATGGGTACACAACACCTCTGAGATACGGGAATGGATGAGGAGTTAACCCATGCGACTTTGTAAGGTCTTGGGTGAGCTTCAGGTGTAAGCCCTAAGCGGGTGACGGTATGTTCTGACACCACATTGGTGCAACTTTTGCTATCTACAATAACCCTACAACTCTTTGTCCCACATGTGGCAAAGGTGTGGAAGATGTTCTCCCTTCGCCAATCCTCCTTTTCATCCCGTTGAGGCTGTGCAAAGGCACACCTCACAACTAGAGCACGACCCATGTCATCACCTTCCTCGTCACTAGGTGTGGCATTCGGCTCAAAGACCTCTTCCTCATAAACTCCTTCACTTTCTTCTTCTCCGTCGATGAAGAGATTCCTTTGTGGGTCTCTTGTAGGGCATTGGGCGGCAAAGTGTCCCAATCCTTGACATTTATAGCACTTGACATGAGACCCACTCTTTGAGGATTCTCCCGCTTCACCCATGCCTTTGTCAAACCTCACGTTGGTAGATGTGGGTTGTTTGGGTTTGGCAGACGGGTTTCCAGCACTAGATCTCACTTCGCCGGTACGGAGTTGACTGGGGTGAAAATCAGATCGCCTAGTCACCGTCATTTTCAAATATCGTTCAAGGTCTTGAACGACGGTGTAACAATCGGCGAGAGTCTCCACAGGGTGGGAGACTAACTCTTTTTGCAAGTCAAGTCTCAATCCGGTGCGAAATCTGGATAGAGTGGCTTTAGGGTCTTCGGATACCTTGGCTGTCATCATGAATTCCTCAAATTTACCAATGTAATCCGAAACGGGCATACTACCTTGGAGCAGATTTTGCCATTGGTCGAGGAGACGATGGTAGTATGAAGAAGGAACGTACTTCTCTGTAAGTCGTTCCTTCATGTCCTCCCAACTGGTAATGGGAGCACAACCCGCATCCATTCTGATGCGTTCAACGTTGGCCCAAAAGAGTCGGGCTTGGCTTATGAGCTTCATTTTAGCAAGTCTAACACAACTTTTATCGTTCATGCCAAACCATTCGAAGTGCTGGTCCATATCGGATTACCAATCGAGGAAGACTTGAGGGTCTAATCTTCCATCGAAAGGTGGGAACTCAACTTAGACATTTTTGAGGAGTTTCCTTTCGGGGTCGTAGTCATCTCCATGATGATCTAACCTATGGTTCCGGTTCCGATTATGTTGGTAGCCATTTCGTTCGAAATGTGGACCATTACGCTCACGGGGTGGTTCGAAGTACGCATCACCCTTGTCTAACTGATTGACTCGGTCTAACAACCTTTCATTGGATGTTTCGAGAGTCCTTTGGGCTATCTCAAAGGCAGTTATTCGATCATTGATCGATTTTAGATCAGCCCTCATGTCGTTAAGAGCCTCGACTATCTCACTCATGTCCATGGTGATACGGTTCACTAATGACGGGTTCTAAAATGGAATGCAAATGAACTGATAATGACGGGGGACTCTTAACAAACACGTGATGTGCACACTTTGGTCAAAACAGAAATAATATGTGAAGAAAATTAAAGTGCAATGAATTTAGTGCCACACAGTATGCCCTAACCTAGAACATAGGGCTCTGATACCAAAACTGACGCAGGACGATACCCTAAACTACGTGAATGGGATGATTAATTGCTTGCCGAAATTAAATTGAATTAAAGTAAGCAATAAATCCGAAAACATAACGAATACCTTAGGCGTTCGTAGTATTCCATGGGAGGATCGCGTATGATTTGAGCAGGGTTCAGTTCGGCGTAAGATCTATTAGGTTGCAGCGCGGATCGATCCTAGAGATTGAACTCTATATTTTCAGATTAAGGCGCTCACCGTGCAATGATGGAATCTCTGGTTTACGGGTTATTTTGATATGACTGGGCTTAGCAGTCAGATGGAGGCTACGGTGGATGAATCAGATCGATTTAATGGTTTAGGGGAAAAACTAGGGTTTAGGAATTTCAAATGGATGATGGATGAGTTAGGGTTGTGGGATCAACACAAACAGAGAAGATAAAAATAGATAGATAGATGATAGATTTTGTGGGCTTCGTACCCTTGGCTTCACACCAAACCCTTCTTGGGAAGAAGAATCACTCTTCGGAGAAACTCATCTAAAGTCTCAAAAGCAAACGCTCATTCATTCAATAATCAATAACTAATTACATTGTTTAACTTAAGGACCTTATATAGGTGTCCTTTCAAAGGAAAATAAAACCCTAAAACAAATTCCAAAAGGACAAGTATGCCCTAAAAGTTCAGTTCGAATTTTAGAAAAAAAATAAAAAAATTTAAGCTGCGCGATTTCGATCGATCGATCGAAAGTTAAACTCGATCGATCGAAAAACATATTTCAAAAGTTTGCCGCAGAAATTCGATCGATCGAAATTGAAACTCGATCGATCGAATTATATACTCCAGAACATATGTTGTCCTCTCGCTGTCGTTCGATCGATCAAAATAGGACTTCGATCGATCGAAATTGCAATTCGATCGATCGAATTTGCTGATTCCTCCAATTTTCATCTTTCGCCTCTTTCGCCTATTTCTGATTTCCATTCCGCTTCTTCCGACGTCGGTATACACGAAACGGTTCATATCCAATGTCTATGATGTCAGCGTCCCTGTCACAAAATTTACGTCAAGGTGGTATGCCCGTGACCGATTACATTTCCAAATTTGAAGAGTTCATGATGAGGGCCAAGGTATCGGAAGACCCATTCCCCACCTGACTGCGACTTGATTTGCAAAAAGAATTGATTTCTCACCCCGTGGAAACTCTTGAAAGAAACTATGCCGTTGTGCCAGACCTTGAATGATATTCGAAAACATCGGTGGTGAAGAGAACCGAGCCACAATATAGTGGTGAACGCTCCGGTGAGGGATGATTTAATCCTCCTCCCAAGCCTACACAACCTGTCCCTTACCAATACGTGGTTTGAAAAGGGAAAAGGTGTAGTCGGAGAATCCTCGAGGGGTAACTCTCAAGTAAAGTGCTATAAATGTCATGGGATAGGACACTTTGCCGCCCAATGCCCTACAAAAGACCCCAAAGGACTCTCTTCATTGAGGGAGAGGAGGATGGTGGTGAGTTAGTGGTTGAAGAAGTATTTGAGCTGGATAGCACACCCAGTGATGAGGAGGGTGATGCTATTGGCTATGCTTTAGTTGTGAGGTATGCCCTTGCACAACCTCAACGGGATGAGAAGGATGATTGGCGAAGGGAGAACATCTTTCACACCTTTGCCAGATTTGGTGAAAAGAGTTGTAAGGTCATCGTGGATAGCGATAGTTGCACTAATGTAGTGTCAACTCATGCCGTATGCCGCTTGGGGCTTACACCCGAAGCCCACTCGAGACCTTATAAGGTCCCATGGGTCAACTCTTCATCCATTCCAGTGTCGAAAAGGTGTCGTGCACTGATTTAATTGGGTTCTTATTCGGACACCTTATGGTGTGATGTGGTGCCGATAGATGTGGGTCATATCATTTTGGGAAGGCCGTGGCTCTATGACATGGATGTGACCCTTTATGGTCGATCAAACATATGTACGTTCATGCATAAAGGCAAAAAGATCACTTTACAACCTTTGCCTCCCAAAACACTATCGACCAATCAAGTCGAAAAGAAGGGCGAGACATCTAGATCCATCAATATTGTGAGCCCTTCAGAATTCGAGAAAGCGTCGTTAGTTGAGAGTGGTGTACGTAGTCGTCACTGTAGAGAGTGCTCCCGAGGCAGTGAGCGAGTCTCCCAAGGAGGTTGAGCCGATCCTGAAAGAATTTGCGGATATCTTCCCGGAAGACTTACCCAACGAACTCCCTCCCTTGCGTGATATCCAACACGCAATAGCCTTGGTTCCCGGATCTACCTTACCGAACCTGCCTTACTGCTGGTTGAATCCGGTTGAGCACACCGAGTTGACTCGGCAAGTCAATGAGCTCCTTCAGAAGGAGTTCATCCAAGAGAGCATGAGTCCGTGTGACGTACCTGCCCTACTCACTCGTAAGAAAGATGGTATGTGGCGCATGTGTGTGGATAGCCGTGCAATCAATAAGATTACGGTTAAATATCGGTTTCCCATACCAAAGCTCGATAACATGTTCGATATGATGGTTGGTGCCACTATTTTTTCCAAGATAGACCTCAAGAGTGGCTACCATCAAGTTCGAATCTGCCCCGGTGATGAGTGAAAAACTGCCTTTAAGACTAAGGATGACCTTTATGAGTGGACGGTCATGCCATTTGGGCTTTCTAACGCCCCAATTACTTTCATGAGACTCATGACCCAAGTGTTAAGGCCGTTTTGAGGCAAATTCCTTGTGTATTTCGATAACATCTTGATTTATAGTCACGACAAGGATCAACACTTGAACCACTTTAGGTTGGTTTGTGAGACCCTAAAGGGTGAGAAATTGTTTACGAACCTCAAGAAGTGCACTTTCGTGCAACGTTCCGTTATCTTCTTAGGATTCATTATCTCGGTCAATGGAATGGTTGCGAACCCCGAAAAGGTTAAAGCCATTGTGGAGTGGCCCGAACCTAAGATCATACACGATGTCCGCAGCTTCCATGGCTTAGCTACTTTTGATCGTCGCTTCATCAGAAGCTTTAGCACCATCATGGCCCAAATTACTGATTGCATGAAAAATGGGGACTTCAAATGGGGCAAAGCCGCGAGGAAAGCCTTTGCCGAGATCAAACAACGGATGAGTGGTGCACCCGTCATGCGCTTGCCAAACTTTTCCAAAGTCTTCGAGGTCACATGCGACGCATCGGGTGTAGGCATAGGAGGAGTGCTTAGCCATGAGGGTCATCTAGTGGCCTATTTTAGTGAAAAACTTAATGAGGCAAAGCAAAACTTCTCCACCTATGACAAGGAGTTCTATGCGGTCGTTCCATCTCTTTGTTATTGGAAACATTACCTTAGGCCGTAAGAACTTGTGTTGTTCTTCGACCATGAAGCCTTATGCGTACTTGCTTTACTAAAAAAGCTGAACCCAAGGCACGCGAAGTGGGCCGAGTACTTTCAAGGGTTCACATTCGTGTTAAAGCATAAGGCCGGTGCTGAAAATAGGGTTGCTGATACACTTAGTCATCAAGTGGCGAATTTGTGCACAACGAGCACCGAGGTCGTCAGGTTCGAGATGTTAAAGGATGAGTACCCCGAGTGCCCAGATTTTGGGATTGAGTACACTGCTCTCCTTAGTGACCCGACCAGCACACACTCTGTGTACACCATCCACGTTGGGTATTTGTTTAAAGGCAATCTCCTTTGTATCCCTCGCACTTCATTGTGTGACTTTGTCATTTTAGAGTTACATGCTGGAGGGATAGCCAGTCATTTCAGGCGTAATAAGATCATTGCGCTTGTACAGGATAGGTTCTTTTGGCCTAGCCTAATAAGAGATGTCGCCCGGGTCGTCAAACATTGTCGTACTTGTCAAGTGTCAAAACAGACAAAACAAAATACCGGCTTGTACACCCCGTTAGCCGTGCCACACACCGTGGCAAGACCTCTCAATGGACTTCGTGCTTGGACTTCCCAAAACTCCTAGGAAGCACGATTCTATGTTTGTCGTAGTGGACCGATTCTCTAAAATGGCCCACTTCATCCCTTGTTCCAAAACCTCCGATGCATCCCACATTGTTAAATTATTCTTTGCGGAGGTAGTACGTCTTCATGGGTTGCCCAAAACCATTGTGTCTGATAGGGATGTCAAATTCACTAGCTATTTTTGGAAGACACTTTGGCACATGATGGGCACAATGCTTCAATTTTCGATGGCTTATCACCCTCAAACGGATGGCCAAACCAAAAGCACCAATAGGAGTCTTGGGAATCTCCTTCGTAGTCTAGTTGGTGATCATGTTAGGACTTGGGATACCATTTAACCCACAACTGAGTTTGCTTACAATAATTTTGTCAATAGGTCCATAGGCATGAGTCCTTTTGAGGTAGTACATGTTCATAGGCCTAGGACACCGCTAGATTTGATCCCCATGTCCGCATCCCATAGAGTGTTAGAAACTGCCGACGCATTTGCACAAAACATTCATAGCTTACATGCCGAAACTAGACAATTAATTCAAGCAACAATCAATATAAGTTATCTGCAGATGCTCATAGGTGTTTAAAGGAATATCATGTGGGTGATTATGTGATGGTCCGAGTTAGGCCTGAGCGGTTCCCATCGGGATCCGCAAAGAAGCTCCAATCCCGAGGCGCTGGACCTTTTAGAAGTTTGGCTAAGAGTGTTCCTATGCATACGTGCTTGAGCTTCCTCCCGGTACAGGGGTTAGTTCAACGTTCAATGTGGAGGACTTGGTTTCTTACTTGGGTTTCACCCCACCTCCTGAAAACCCACTCTTGCCACCTCAGAGCCTCTACCCCAACCCAACTTTGCAGCCCACACCTCTTCCTTCCCCAAGCAGACAGAGAAAAGATGAGATAGATGATATAATAAGTGATCATGCCGTATCTACATGCTACAGAGTCTTTCAAAAGTACTTGGTTAAATGGGTCGGCAAACCGGAGTCCGAAAACACTTGGTTCCTCGGGGATGAAGTTTGCTGATTGAACCTCGACTTGGTCGACATCTACCACGAGCGTGCTTCATCGGTGATGAAACCTTTTTGGTCCAGGGGAAATGACGGGGACGCTGGGTACGTGGATATTGGTTTTGGACCACATCGCTTCTATCAGCGTCGAAAGAAACGAAGAGGGGTCCGAGTACAACGTCATCAGGAGGAAAAAGGAGGTAGAAAACATCATCAAACGACAGACGTTCGAGTGTTCAAGATGGACGTCCGTGGTTCCGAGTCCGTAGGTCACGAATGTCCGTGACCCTATGACGGACGACCGTGGACGTCGTGCCACCAACGACGGAAATTTATTTTCTGCGGAAAATAGCCTTTTTTAGTCTTTTATTATTATTAGGACTCTTTATTTCGAATTTTACTTTGGTTGCCTATAAGGAGGCTTGTAAATATTTTTTAATTAGTTTTTGAATATTGATGGAGCTTTTGCTTGAATGGAGAGAGTCTTCTACCCCGTGATGGGTTTGGTGTGAGGCCAAGGGAGTGATTCCCAAAGTTATCTTTTTATTTTTCTATTATCTATATCTGTTTTCTTTTAATCCTTCACTTTATTGATCTAAGATTTCTAAATCCTAATCTACTAGTTTTTTATCGCGAATCCTCAACCCCTTTGGGAACCCTAAATCAAACAGAGGTAAAACTCTGAACCCTAAACCTATTCCAAACCATAAGCCTATTATAAAGCCATAATCCGATTACGATCCCTATACCAATTCCGCAACCCTAGTGTGAACCCGTGACTCTAAATTAACTCGATACCTTAGGGTTTGAGAAATCCAATAGGCAATTCACGCTAGATCCGACTAGGGTCCAATCGGTGCGCAAGTACCGTTAGATTTAAGGCAGGATCGGGCCTAGAGATAGAACTGTAGCTTTTCCATGCTTGAGCATTCGTCTTCTATTTGATGTAGACTCACGGGTTCTCACTAGGGTTGCAGAATTGGTTTAGGGCTCCTAATCGGTTTATGGCTTTAACCTTTTCGTGGTCTGCGACCATTCCATCGGTCGAGATAATGAATCTTAAGAAGATAACGGAACGTTGCATGAAAGTGCACTTCTTGAGGTTCGCAAACAAATTTTCACCCTTTAGGGTCTCACAAACTAACCTAAGGTGGTTCAAGTGCTGATCCTTGTCGTGACTATAAATCAAGATGTCATCGAAATACACAACAAGGAATTTTCCTAGAAACAGCCTCAACACTTGGGTTATGAGTCTCATGAAAGTACTCAGGGCATTAGAAATCCCAAATGGCATGACCGTCCACTCATAAAGGCCATCCTTAGTCTTAAAGGCGGTTTTCCACTCATCACCGGGGCAGATTCGGACTTGATGGTAGCCACTCTTGAGCTCTATGTTGGAAACGTTAGCGACACCAACCATCATATTGAGCATGTTATCGAGCTTTGGTATGAGAAACCGATATTTAACTTTATTCTTATTGATTGCACGACTATCCACACACATGCGTCACGTACCATCTTTCTTTGGAGTGAGTAGGACAGGTATGCCACATGGCCTCATACTCTCTTGGATGAACCGCTTTTGAAGGAGTTCATTGACTTGCCGAGTCAACTTGGCGTGCTCAATCGGATTCAACCTGTAGTGGGCAGGTTCGGTAAGGTAGATCCGGGAAATAAGTCTATTGCGTGTCGGATATCACGCAGGAGAGGGAGTTCGTTTGGTAAGTCTTCAGGGAAGACATCGGTAAACTCTTTCCGGATCGACTCAACCTCCTTGGGACACTCGTTCACTGACTCGGGAGCACTCTCAACGGTGGCGATTACGTACACCGCACTCTCATCTAACGACGTTTTTTCGAACTCTGAAGAGCTCACAATATTTATATTTATGGATTTAGAAGACTCACCCTTCTTCTCGACTTTGTCGGTCGATGTCGTTTTGGGTGGCAAAGGGTGTAGAGTAATCTTCTTGCCCTTATGCATGAACATGCATATGTTTGATCGACCATAAAGGGTCACGTCCATGTCGTAGAGCCACGACCTTCCCAAAATGATATGGCCCACATCCATCGGCACCATATCACACCATATGGTGTTTGAATAAGAACCCAATTGAATTGGTACACGACACCTTTTCGACACGGGAATGGATGAAGAGTCAACCCATGCAACCTTATAAGGCCTCGGGTGGGCTTCAGGTGTAAGCCCCAAGCGGCATACGACGTGAGTTGGCTCTAAGTTGGTGCAACTACCGTTGTCCACGATGACCTTACAACTCTTTTCTCCAAATCTGACAAAGGTATGGAAGATGTTCTCCCTTCCCCAGCCATCCTCCTCACCCCGTTGAGGCTGTGCTGGGGCACACCTCATAACTAAAGCATGGCTAATAACATCACCCTCCTCATTACTAGGTGTGTTGTCTGGCTCACAAACTTTCTCTTCAACCACTCTATCACCTTCATCTTCCTCTCCCTCAATGATGAGATGCCTTTGGGGGTTTTTTGTAGGGCGTTGGGCGGCAAACTGTCCCATCCCATGACATTTATAGCACTTTACTTGAGAGCTACCCCTCGTGGATTCTCTGACTACACCTTTTCCCTTTTCAACCCTCGTATTGGTAGGGACATGTTGTGTAGGCTTGGGAGGAGGATTAAATCGTCCCTCACCGGAGCATTGACCACTATATTGTGGCTCGGTTCTCTTCACCACCAATGTTTTCAAATATCGCTTAAGATCTTGCACAGCGACATAGCATCTTTCAAGAGTTTCCACGAGGTGAGAAATAAATTCTTTTTGCAAATCAAGTCGTAGTCCGGTGCAGAATTTAGAGATTGATTTCAGGGTCTTCCGATACCTTGGCCCTCATCGTGAACTCTTCGAATTTGGCAATGTAATCGGTCACGGGCATATCACCTTGGCGTAAATTTTGCCACTGGTCGAGGAGGCATTAGTAGTATGATAAAGGAACTTACTTCTCAGTAAGTCGTTCCTTCATGTCGTTCCAATGGGTAATGGGAGAATAACCCGCATTCACCCTAATGCGCTCGACATTGAGCCAAAATAGTTGAGCTTGGCCAACCAATTTCATTTTAGCGAGTTTGACAGCAGTCGTTATTCATGGCATACTAATCAAAGTGTTGGTCCATGTCGGAAAGCCAATCGAGGAAGATTGTAGGGTCCATTCTCCCATCGAAAGTCGGAATCTCAACTCTGACATTTTTAAGGAGTTCAACTTCGGGGTCGTAGTCATCTCTACGAGGATTCATACAATTCAGATTCCGATTATCTTGGCGACCATTGCGTTCGAAGCGTGGGCCTTCACTCTCTTGGCGCTGATTATGGTGCTCATCAAACCTATGTAATTGGTTGATTCGATCTCACAGGCTATCATTAGGAGTCCCTAGAGTTGTCTGGGCCTGCTCTATGGCATTTAATCGCGCATTAATCTCACCCAACTCTTCTCGCATAGCTCTAAGAATATCAAGAACCTCATTCGAAGCCATGGTGATCACAGAGGTCTATTAGGGTTCTAGTATGAAATGCAATATGGATTCACAAAAAGAAAACAATGCAATAAAATAAATAAGACAGGCAAGAATGCCCTAACCTAGAAAACCTAGGGCTCTGATACCAAGATTGACGCGGGACGGTAACCCTAAAATGTGTGATTACGATTTTTATGCGATTTTGTCGAAATTAAATAAAATTAAATCAAACATAATCTCAAAATTAACTCGATACCTTAGGGTTTATAGAATTCAAGTTGATAGATCACCCGAGATCCAGTTAGGGTCCATTATGATGCGCGAGTCCCGTTAGATTTGAGGCGGGATCGGGCTAAGAGATAGAACTCTGGCTTTTCAAGGCTTGGGCGTTCGTCTTCGATCCGATGTAGACTCACGGGTCCAACTACGGCTGTGGAAATGGGTTTATTGTTTGTAATAGGCTTATAGTTTGGTTCAGGTTTATGATTTAGAAAAGGGTTTTGGCTCTGATTGATTTAGGGTTTCAGAAGGGGTTTAGGGTTTTGGGATTAAAGAAACTAATAGATTAGAATTTAGAAATCTTAGATCAATAAGTTGAAGGTTTAAAAGAAAACATAGATAGATAATAGAAAAATAAAAAGATAACTTTGGGAATCACTCCCTTGACCTCACACCAAACCTATTACGGGGAAGAAGACTCTCTCTCCATTCAAGCAAAAGCTCAAGCAATATTCGAGAACTAATTAAAAAGTGTTTAGAAGCCTCTATATATAGGTCACCAATAATTAATTCGAAATAAAAGAGTCCTAAAAGAAATAAAACACCGAAAATGCGATTTTCGCAAAAATAACAAAATTCTCATCGTTGGTGGCACGACGTCCACGGTCGTCCGTCATAGGCTCACGAATGTCCGTGACCTACGGACTCAGAACCACGGACGTCCGTGGTGCACTACGGACGCCCGTCCCTCACGAAGCAGTGAGGTATTGTTTTCATGGACGTTCGTCCTGAACACTCGGACGTCCGTCGTTTGACGTTGTTTTTTGTCTCCTTTTTCCTCCTGATGATGCTGTACTCGGGCTCCCTCTTCGTTTCTTTCGATGCCAATAGAAGCGATGTGGTCCAAAACTAATATCCACGTACTCGGCATCCCCGTTACTCTCTCTCATAAAACCTAATGGGGTATTCTTCTCTTTAGATAATTTATTATTATTATTAGTAGACTATTAGTTTCAACTACGACATCAAGAAAGAGAGGCTCAAAAGCCTGAGAACGCTAAAGAAAATAAGTTTCCCCTCTTTTCCTTTCTCTCGCTCTTCTATTCTCTAATAAAAAAATCACGGTCACCTTATTCATTTTGAGCTGTTTACACATAAAAAAGAGAAAACTCTCAAACTTCTATTTCCACTTTAACTATATTCCTCATCTGACATGGACTCTAAATAGAAATAACCTAATACTAACCCTTACTCTTTACGTTTTAGGACTCTAGAAACTCAAAAGAAAATAAAAAAATTTGACCTTTTTTTTGAGTTGTTGAGACATAAGTCTTGCAAATAGAAGTACATCTTATCACTCAAGTGGCCATGTGACTCATTTATAGTCTCAAGATGTCAGGGACTCACATGATCACTTACATGGTCACTTGTGTCTCACTTGGCCCCATTTAAAAACCTTAACGGGGCCCAGTTTCTAGCCTAATCTCAGGCCCCTCGTCGCAAAAATTCTGGGCTGATTCTAGCCTTCTTCAAGCTACTTTTCTACCTTCAAGCATCTCCAAATACTCTTTCTTGCATTGCATCAATAAGGCACCTTTCCATCCCACCAATTTTTTTCGTCCAACCTCTCAACTATATGATCCCACTGATTCTCTCTTGGCTTTGCAATAAATAATGGTAACCCTCAAATATATGGAAGGAAGCTTTCCCATTGACATCGTATCAGGCTGGCCAAACCTATCACCATCCCTCTTCCAGTCTGGCCCCAAACACTGGCCTTTCTCACTTTCACGCGTTGGCCAGAGATTTCTTCATAGCACCTAATCAAAGCTTTGTTGTTTCGTACCTCTTCTTCTGATGCACCGCATAAAATAATTGTGTTAGCTGTAAGCATGGTCAACAGAGCCATTTTTTAAAAAATAAAAATAAATTGGTCTTTCCGAGAATTTTTTCCATGTGAGAAGTATTACCGTTTCGTTGTGCTGCATATTCAACAGTTTAAATGGTTAAGTTCGTGTTGGATTTCTTACATCTCTCTTTTTCGTTTTGTATGAATCATTTACTACAGTATGAACCTTTACTTTATCATGCTCTTACGCCCTGCCTAATGCTTTTTATAATACCATTTTTTTTTAAATAACTTTTTTTTAATCAAATGAAAAAGGAACTTACTAGTATTCTGCTTTGATTTGCCAAACTGTTTGTGAAGAGATGAACCTTATGACGCGGGACGGTAACCCTAAAATGCGTAAATAATGATTTAATGCAATTTTACCGAAATTAAATAAAATTAAATCTAGCTTAATTTCAAAATTAACTCGATACCGTAGGATTCAGAGAATTCAGGTTGGTAGATCACGCGAGATCCAATTAGGGTCCAGTCTGGTGCGCAAGTCCCGTTAGATTTGAGGCGGGATCGGGCCTAGAGATAGAACTTTGGCTTTTCCAGGCTTAGGCGTTCGTCTTCGATTCGATGTACATTCACGGCTCGGACTAGGGTTTTTGGATGGATTTATGGTTTTGTAATAGGCTGATGGTTTGGTTTAGGTTTATGGCTTCAGAGAGCTTTAGGGTTTTGAGATCAAGAAACTAATAGATTAGGGTTTAGAAATCTGAGATCAATAAAGGTGAAGGTTCAAGAGAAAACAACGATGAATAGATAGTAGAGATAATAAAAGATCAAAAGAAAGTAGATACCAAAAGATAATGGTTGGGAATTGCTCCCTTGGCCTCACACCAAACCCATCTCGGGAAGAAGAATATTCAAGCAATAATGCATTCAAAATATTCAATTAACTAATTAAAAAGTGTTTACAAGCCTCTATATATAAGCCACCAATAATTCATTCAAAATAAAAGAGTCCTAAAAGAAATAAAACACCAAAAAGGCAATTTTCGCAAAAATAACAAAATTCCCGTCGCTGGCGGCACAACGTTCACGGATGTCCGTCCTTGGGTCATGGACGTCCGTGACCTACGGACACAGAACCACGGACGTCCGTGGGGCACTACGGATGTTCGTGCACCAAAACAGTGAGGTGGACTAAATCTGGACGTCCGTGCTGAATCTACGGACGCCCGTCGCCTGGCGCTGTCCTTTGCTTTCATTTCTCCCTTGAAGATGAGGTACTCGGGCTACTCTGATTTTCTCTTTACTTCTTCCTATGCCGGTAAAAGCGATGTGGTCCAAAACAGATGCTCACGTACTCGGCGTCTCCATCACCTTGATTATTTCATCTGTAACCTATTTCTTAATATCATGCAAGGTTAATCAAAGATCTTTTCTTTGTCTTATATAGGGACTGGCAAGCAATGAAAGATGCATTAGCTTGTTGGGTTTCATCCTTCCAGGCAATTATTCATCCATTGGTAATTATTTGGTTTGTTAGAGAAGTTTGGTAAGTTTGGTTACATTATGAGTTGTCTTGGATGCTGAATAGCAAATTATGGTTTCAGGCAGAGCTGTCAAAGGTTGAAGCATGCCTTCGGCTTCATCTGAAACAGATTATTCAGGTATAGTACCATAGAATTCTATTGGTTTGTCGTTGTTAAAATAGTGCAACAATTTTTAATAAGAATTTGGACATCCTGTTCTGTTTTATATTCCTGTCTTTTTGTGTCTTTGTGTGTTTTGGTTGTTTTGCTTTCAATTTTGATGCTCTTCTTCGTAGTGTCAATTGGTTTGAACCACAAGGTGAAGATTTAAGCTTGTCTACTTATCCAGTGCAGGGAATACTCTTGGCCAGTAGAATACAAGTAACAGTTATTTCATTACTTGATCTGCATGCACTGCTTGAGGTAATGTAGACTTATAGCATCAAGGTCTTCAGTTTTATACATTTCTGATCTTTGCTGTGTCATGTCTTTCCATTAATGGTTTTCATAGTTGATGCCTCCCTTTGAATTTTGTTGTTTCTGTCATCCTAAATATCTCATGATAATTTGTAGGTTCCTATTAAAAGGGAGAAATTAAAGTCTCTTTGTCACATGGTCGTCTTATTGAAAGTAAGAAACCATGAATTTTTGATTCCATGTTTCAAAAATCTTGTTTTACTTTTCACTTACATATCTATATTGGTATAGGTTATTGAGAATGCATTTCATAAAAAGGGGTTGAATATCATCCAAAGTCTTCCACATATTATAAATCTTATTCAATCTGACATTGAACGGCTGCTTCTACCTGCAAAGGTAATCAGCCTCTTGGAGGCTGGAGGAAACTTTTCTTTTTTGTTTCTACCTTTTGGCTAGACTCACACTTGCTGATTTGTTATTGTTTATAGGACAAGGTACTTTCAGAAATTGCTAAAGGAAGTCAAGCGAGCAAGATGAAAATCTTGAGCTCTTTGACCCGTGGTATGAGACTGAGACGAGTATTTTTGTTTCCCTTGTTTCTTATATATACTGGCAGAACTCGAAGTTATGGTGACGCGGGACAACGACCCTAAAATCCATGAACCTAGGTCCTTGGTGGTGGCGTCCCCATCATATGGTGTCTCTGCTTGTGATAGCACTTAAAACAGGGAGTTGTGAAATAGGGTAGTTGGATATAGCTACAGATATATGAATCATTTAATGTTGTTGGCAACTTCAACATTACCAACAACAAAGCTGAAAATTGACGTGTTTGCCTCATTTACGTTAACAATTTGGATTTAATTTATACGAACATCTTTTTTTAGGTATGAAACTTCCTTAAGCTTGTAATGTGTGCCCGATTAAGTAACTTTTTGTTTTTGAATAGAATAGATATGTATTCATACTCTTTTCGTTTTTGTTTTCCGGTTTCTTATTTATTATTTATTATTTTTTCTCCCTATCACTTCAACATTGAGTTGCCCAAACAATTTCTGTGCATCTATTATTAGGTAATGACACTTTCTTTTGCCCATTCTAGGCGGCTTGTATCTAGCAAGGCGAAGCGTGACTCTGAAGGCTATGGAGGTGTAAGCCTCACTGAGAAAATATCAAAACTTTAAAAGATATAAGAAAGTGGAAGGATATCCCAAAATGAACTGAAAAATAGCCTAACAATATAAATGTAATGTTTGATGTAAGTTATCAGCTACAATGTACTATTAGCATAGCGATGAATTTGCTAAACTAATATAATTTTGCATAAATAAATAAAATTTAAACTTCATGATTTGTGCTCCACATAGAATTATTTGGAAATATAAATATGATATATGTATATGTAAATGTATACAATGGGTCCTTTTATATGCAAATGATGACTGTACTAGACTCACTATGCTCTATCTTATGCGCACCAAAGATGAAGTTGCCTCTATTTTTCCTCTGTTTCACATACTAGTTCGCACACAATTTCATGGGCATGTTAAGGTCCTTAGATCTGATAATAGTGGGGAATATTCCTCTCACATTCTTCAATCTTTCCTTAACTCATGGAATTGTGTGGCAAACAACTTGTTCTTATACCCCCCAACAGAATGGGGTTGCTGAGAGAAAAAATATGTATCTTCTCGAGGTTGCGCGATCTCTATTGTTTGATATGAAGGTTCTCAAATATCTCTGGGGTGAAGCGGTTCTCACTGCTGCCTACCTCAGCAATCGAATACCTACACCTATTTTGGACGGACGTTCTCCCTTAATCCTTGTGTTTCCTCGTCGACCTCTATTCATAGTGCCATCCCGTATCTTTGGGTCCTTATGTTTTACTTATATCCCCAAGATTCAGAGAAGTAAACTTGATCCTAAGGCTACCAAGTGTATCTTTATTGGGTATCCTCATTCTCAGAAAGGATACAAGTGTTTTGATCCTCTCACTCGTCGTGTGATAGTGACGGGGACGTCGACATCGTAGACATCGGATATGAACATTTTCGCGTGTATCGACGTCGGAAGAAGCGGAATGGAAATCAAACTAGGCGAAAGACGAAATTCTAGAGAAAATTGGAGGAATACAGCAATTTCGATCGATCGAATTTTCAAATCGATTGATCAATTGACATCGACAGAGTATAGAGTTATGGAGTGAAATTTCGACTGATCGAATGGACTATTCGATCGATCGAAATTTTCAAGTCGATCGATCGAATGTCGACGTCGATTTTTCATAGAATTATGAAATTTCGATCAATCGATTTTTTTCGATCGATCGAAATTTCAAATTGATCGATCGATTTCAAAATCGATCAATCGAAATCGTGCCGGGTTGTTTAGTTAATTTAGGAGTTTAATTTCGAACTACTTTTGTTTTGAGGGTTTATTTGTCTTTTATTTATTAATTGTTTTAGGGTTTTCTTTTATTGAAAGGACTCCTATATAAGGTCCTTAAATTGAACAATGTAACTAGTTATTGATTATGAATGAAAAAGCTTTTGCTTGTGTGTGCTTGAGATGAGCCTCTACGAAGAGTGAGTCTTCTTCCCGAGAAGGGTTTGGTGCGAAGCCAAGGGTGTGAAGCCTTTAATCTGCCAATCTATCTATCTATCTATCTATCTATCTTTTATCTTTGCTTATGTGATTCTACAACCCCAAATTGGCCATCATCCCTTTTGAGATCCTAAACCTTAATTTTCCCTAAACCATTGAATCACTTTGATTCAACAACCATAGCCTCCATCAGACTGTTAAGCCCAAATCATATCAAAATAACCCAAACCAGATATTCCATCATTGCATTGTGAGCGCCTTAATCTGGGAAAACCTAGAGTTCTATCTCTAGGATCGAGATACGCTGCAATCTAACGGATCTAGCGCCTGAACTGAACCCTATCTGAAACATACGTGATTCTCCCATGGAATACTACGAAAACCTGAGGTATTCGTTATATTTTGTGAATTTTATTGTTTAATTTAATTCTAATTTAATTCCGGCAAAATCAATTATATCATTCACGTAGTTTAGGGAACCGTCCTGCGTCAGATTGTCACCATGGATGTCACATTCTTTGAGGGCACTCCTTTTCCCGTCCTCCGAGTCCTCTTCAGAGGGAGAACAAACATAACAATGAAGAGCACTCTGAGATGCTTAGAGCCTTACCTATGGGAGAGGGCGAAATTTGTGAAGTGGATGACGAAACTGTTGAACCATAGAAAAGCAAACAACCCATCTTTGATAAATATGAAAAGGGAAAGATGTATGTGCGAAGGAACAACAAAAGTATTGCTGAAGCCACTACGCATGAGAATGTAAATGAGTCACCTTCTCAGACTACCAACTAGGATCCCTTACCCGAAGAGGGTCCTCTTGGTTCTGATCTTCATCTACCCATTGCTCACAGAAAACTTCCTAGATCGTGCACTCATCATCCTATCAGTAAGTATGTGTCATATCACAATCTCTCATCATCCCATTATAGTTTTATTTGTTCTCTTGATTCTATCACCCTTCCCTCTATTGTTTACGATGCCTTGTTGCAGCCAAAATGGAAGAATGCTATGATTCATGAGATGAATGCTCTGGAACATAATCAAACATGGAAAATTGTTGAACTCCCAGAAGGAAAGAGAGCTGTTAGTTGCAAATGGGTGTATACAGTTAAGTATAGACCTGATGGTACTATTGAAAGATACAAAGCAAGACTTCTAGCGATGGGGTACACTCAAACACAAGGAGTGGACTATCATAACACTTTTGCACCTGTAGCCAAGTCCAACACAATCAGGGTATTGTTATCTCTGGCTGCCCACAAAGACTGGCCACTATCTCAGCTTGACGTGAAGAATGCATTTCTTCATGGTAATCTCAAGGAAGAAGTCTACATGGACCTTCCTCCTGGGTTTGTAAAAGAAGGAGAGACTGGAAAGTGTGTAGATTGAAGAAATCTATTCATTGATTAAGCAATCCCCAAGGGCTAGGTTTCAAAATTTCAGTGATGCTATTATGGGAATTGGGTACCGAAGAAGTCACTATGATCATACTCTATTTGTAAAAAGGGGGATCAAGATGACGATCATATTAGTCTATGTTGATGATATCATCATTACTGGTGATGATGGTCATGAGATTCTAAAGCTGAAGGAGTATTTGAAATTAAAGACTTCGAAAGTTTAAAATATTTCCTTGGCATTGAAGTGGCGAGATTTAAGAAGGGCATCTTGTTATCCCAGTGGAAGTATACCATAGACCTCCTTCATGATACTGGGTTTTTGGGGTGTAGGTAGGCCTGCTGTGACTCCTATTGAACAAAATCACCGATTAAATGGTGAAGAAGGTGACCTGTTCAAGGATCCACGTACCTATCAGAGATTAGTTAGAAAATTGATTTATCTAACCATGACTCGTCCAGACATTGCTTATGCAGTAAGTGAGGTGAGTAAATATATGCACTCACCAAGGACCGCACATTTAGAGGTTGTTCACAGGATCCCGAGGTATCTGAAAGGAAGTCCTGGCAAAGGGCTTCTCTATAAAAATTGTGGTCATTTGGATGTAGAGATATTTACTGATGCCGATTGAGCCGGGTTTCTGGATGATAGGAGCTCAATTACCGGATATTGCACCTTCTTAGGAGGGAATTTGGTCACATGGAAATTTAAAAAGCAACATGTAGTATCAAACTCAAGTGTTGAGGGGGAATACCGCGCAATGTCTCAGGGTGCGAGAAAAGGCATGTGGCTTAAATTCGTCTTGGCAGATTTGGGAGTTGCTCTATCCTCTCCAATTACTATGTATGGTGACAAGGAGCCCGCCCATCATATTGCAGAGAATCATGTCTTTCATGAAAGAACAAAACACATTGAAGTGGACTGTCACTATATTCACGAGAAGGTCGAGTCCAAAGAAATCAGTATTCCTGAAGTTAGAACTGAGGATCAACTTGCCAACATCTTCACTAAAGGTGTTGGTGGCAAGCAACTTTATGACATCTCCTTCAAGTTGCATATGATCGACATCTATACTCCAACTTGAGGGGGAGCGTTGGAGATGATATTTCTTTTGTATGGGTGTGTAGTAAGTAACTTTGGGTGTGTGTGTAGTTAAGTGAATTTTAAGTTGTACAATTCACTTAACTCAGGAACCATGTAATACGTGAATATGCTAAGATGATATATATAGTATTTTGCATTGGGATTTGAGTTACTTTTGACTCAACCCTAATATTTGGAAAGAAAAACACCAATTAGGTAGGATTAGGGAACCGGAAAAAATAAAAATAAAAATAAAAAATGAACCGAACCTATTTTTTCCAGTGTCGGTATGCCTGGTTAGGGACCCAAGTTTCCAATAGAAATCGACCAAAAAAATGGCGACCTGAACTGGACTGATTCAAAACTGAACCAATTTTTCTGGATGCCTGGTTAGGGACCCAAGTTTCCGATAGAAAATTGAAAATAGAAATTAACCCAAAAAACGGTGACCAAAACTGAACCAATTCTAAGTTGGGTCAGTTTCGGTTTCAGGTGCGGGACAAAAAAAACACCAATTAGTTAGGATTAGAGAACCGGATAAAATAAAATAAAAATGAACCGAACCTATTTTTTCCAGTGTCGGTTTACCTTGTTAGGGACCCAAGTTTCCAACAGAAATCGACCAAAAAAATGGCGACCTGAACCTGACCGATTCAAAACCGAACCAATTCTAAGTTGGGTCTGTTCAAGAGTAAATTTTTTAATTTTTCTGGATGCCTGGTTAGGGACCCAAGTTTCCAACAGAAAATCGAAAACAGAAATCAACCCAAAAAACGGCGACCTGAACCGGACCGATTCAAAACCGAACGAATTCTAAGTTGGGTCATTTTCGATTTCAGGTGCTGGAAAAAAAACAACAATTAGGTAGGATTAGAGAACCGGAAGAAATTTAAAAAAAAAATGAACCGAACCTATTTTTTCCAGTGTCGGTTTGGTTTCAATTTGGAATTTGAATAAAAACCCTAAGTGTAATTCAATTTGGAGATAGAAATTGTTACATTTCATCACATAAAATTAGAGTTTTTTACATCTAATAGCATAGAGGAAGAAATAGAAATATATCTTTTTCACCTGTTAACTTCTCTTCTCCTTCTAATGTAGCCTGATCGAGAAATTTTTGTAACATAGGAATTGATGAGATTTGGCCACAGGAAATTAGGGTTTGTTTACCATTTATAAAGGAGAGAGAGAGAGAGAGAGAGAGAGAGAGAGAGAGAGAGTAACATATTTCAAAATATAGAATATGAAATTCAGTTTGGAGATAGAAATTGTTACATTTCATCACATAAAATTAGAGTTTTTTACATCTAATAGCATAGACAAAGAAATAGAAATATTACTTTTTCACTTGTTAACTTCTCTTCTTCTAATGTAGCCCGATGGAGAAATTTTTGGTTATGAAAATTTTGAGGGTGATGTTGTTTTGTAACTCGTCGACTCTATGAGACGAAGCGACAAATAAAGTGGGGCTTTTTTAGGGTTTTCAAAGAGACGATTTAGAACCCAAAACCCAAAAAGGAAAGGTCTTTTGGTTGTTTTCTCTTGTAGTGATGGAAGGCAAAAACGAAAGGTCTTCTGTCTTTTGTCGGTTTTGCCTTGTAGCGATGGAACCCAAAAACCAAAAACGAAAGGTCTCCTAGAATGTTGCCGGTTTTGTCATGTAGTGATTATCCATTTTGTCTTGTAGTGATAGAACCCAAAAAACAAAAGGGAGAATTTGTTCGTTAGTTATGCATTTTTTATAGGTTACATGTGTGTATATCTATATATATATATATATATATATATATATATATATATATATATATATATATATATATATATATATATATATATATAATTACTTACAAATTACATTCGGTTCGGTTTGGTAGGTTTCAGCTTGGAACCGAAACCAAACCAAACTTTTTGGTTTTCCTTTTTTCCAAACCAAACCCAAATCAGACCAAACCCGGCGGTTTGGTCCGGTTCAGTCGGTTCTGTCCAAAAAATGCATGGCCCTAGTTACGGTTAGGTAGAGTAGGAGAAACAAAATAAAGAGAAAAGGAGAGGGGAAGAAATTAGGGTTGTGAATTGTATTGCTCACACCCTTCAATATTATTATATATACCACTTACAAAACAGAATTGCACGTAAATCACTAACACTCGCACATAAACATAATATGGACTAAACACACACCATACTAACAGTGTAGACCCACCAACAATATGCCTCTGGCTTAGAGGTAGTCCTTTGAAAATTATGCTTTTAATATGAACATTTTAAAATAATTTGTCCTTGAATGAAACTAATCCTCTTTGCTTATTTTATATTTTGTATTTTTTTTTCTCCTGTTTCTTCAATATTGAGTTGTGCAAAACATTATTGTTATATTCTAAACTGACTTCTCTCATTTTGATCTGTAGGGGGTAAAGATAGAGATTCAAGGCTATCAGATTTTCTTTCCTTGGTAAATGGACTCACGTCATTCACCCAATTCTTTTCACATACAGTTTGTCAAAATGAAGTATTTGATTATGAAACTAATTGTACCTTTACTCGAGAAAAACATTTATTGTATTTTGTTGTTTCCTGTATTGACCTTTGCTCATATAATCTTCTTGGTGGGACTTAGTGTCTCACATCCCCCATTTCATAATAGGGCATACGTATTTCTTGTTAGCTACAGTGATTCATAGCTTTCTTGTTTCTCGAGCCTTAGATATATTTATTAATATTTCAGATGCATCTATTATTATTGGAGAGTAAATTGTCTATTTCAACCTAAGCTATGCTTGATAAATTTTTGCTGGATGTTGCAAAAGTTGTGGTTAAGTCTATAAAAGTGAAACTTACCTTCTAAATTAATTATTGATGTAGTTTTATACTCAAGTTTCATCTTATATTGGTTAAAACTTAAAATGCGAAAAGAGTAAGTCTCAACTTCACTCTATAAATAAATGAAGAAGCTTTTAGCTTAGGTTAAAGTCGTTGAACCAAGCTTCAAAGTAGTCACTCTTCACAGAGAGAGTTAACTTTTTGCGAGTCATGCAAGTCTTGTCTTTTTTGTCATTGTGTAATTCTCAATGTTGTCAAATGGCTTATGCCACCCTCTCTGATAGCATAAGCCCATGGCTGATGTGATTCCCATAATCTCATAAGCAATGGAATATAGGGTTTTCTTATATTTTTTGTTTTTATAATTTATTAAAAAAAAGAAAAAAATTAAAGATGATAAAAAATAAAAATATTACAAAAAAATGTGAAAAATGTAGTATCAAAGCATAGTTAATTATATACTTATATTTAATATTACATAATTACGTTACGTGTTTAACTCCATAATCTATAACAGTAGTAACAAAACATAGTTACTTATATACTTATTTTGATCCGGATGCAATTTTATCATCTTAATAGAATTTACATGTTTATCAATAAAAAAAATCTGAGTCGAAAATTGAATCTTTCCTACGAGCTGTCTTTAAGCATACTATTGTATGCATGTTTATGATTTATTTATTTGTCTAGAATGAATTGTTTGGGCTGCTGCAGAGCAAAGTTTTATTCTTTGTTACGGATTCCCTCTTCATTAAATGTGTATTACATGATATGAAAATTATTCTTGTTCCTGTGACAAATTTGCTTATTTATATAAATCTTACCTTTATCTACCAAAGAGATATTTCTTGAATTGCTGTGGCATACTCTAATTATTCCTGATGCTATTTGAAACATCACACCTTTTTTGTAGGTTTTGATATCATTGCAGATGCTTCAAGGAGGGGGTAGTAACAAGAGGCAGCTCATTCTTTCCATTGCCTTGGATGTTATCCAAAGCAGTGTAAGCTTTTAGATTGTAAAATGAGTGTGAAAGATAGTATTTTTCTTTATTGGTCATCTGATGATATGTAGTTTTTCACCACTAATTTGTAGGACAATGTGGTCTAAAAAGACACGACTTTCTTATTTTTTATGCTATTTACTCGATTTTCCTTTTGGGTTAAGTTTATATTTACCTTCTATTTCAAACTTTTTATTGTTTCCAGTTCTCATGTATTTCATTTCCTTCAAAGCTGTTCAACATTTTTTTATGTTGATGCGCGCATTTTGGGGGTGTAATTACCATTGTCGAGAAGCTGGTGGTATTCTGCACTTGGGGAGTTGGAGCATATAGAGTGATCACTGTCGGATATCAAAGTTATGTGGTTTTCACTTTTCAGCTTCCAATGGCTTACCCACACATGAACCAGTCCTACTGTGACTGTAGCCATCACCATTATTTTTAGTAAAATTTTCATGCAATGAGTGTAGTGAAACGAATATTGATGAAATGACAAGTTGGAGAAGATTTTAGGTGCTTCTTCCAAGTTGCAAGTGTCATTGAGATTCCAAAGATCGATCTCGCAGGCTTTCAATAACCTAGACTAGCCTTGAGTGTGTGTGATAGATGGTGTACAAAAAATAATAATAAACAAATAACACACGTTCACAATGACACCATTTTTTTGTGGGGTAAAACCCTATCTCAGGGAAACATCCACGGGACCAAGTTCAGGAAAAGAAATTCCATTATGAACAAATAAGTGGCTTACAGAAGAAGCAAATGATGCATGCAAACCTCACACTGACATCCCTGTGACAACAGTCCAGATCAAACCTTCTGCCAACAATGGATCTCCCTGATCCGTCCTTTACAATGTACCAATCTTCTTTAACCTTACAATTCCTGTACATACGTTAGTGATCCGCTCATCTCAATGGGCACAAGACCACAAAGCTTATGACGGGGACGCCGACATCGTAGACATCGGATATGGACCTTTTCGCGTGTACCGACATCGGAAGAAGTGGAATGGAAATCAGAACTAGGCGAATGAAAGAGGAAATTTGGAGAATTGGAGGAACTCGACAATTTCGATCAATTGAATTGAAATTTCGATCGATCGAAATCCTCGATCGATCGAAGTCCTATTTCGATCGATCAAAATATGTCGACAGAAAACACTATTTCTGGAGTGACATATATATATATATATATAATTCGATTGATCGAATGTCCTTTTCGATCGATCGACCTCAATTCGATCGATCGAATTCCAGCAGTGATATATTGATATATATGTATTTCGATCGATCGAGTTTCACTTTCAATCGATCGAATTTAAATTTCGATTGATCGAGTTTCACTTTCGATTGATCGAAATCGTGCAGAGTAATTTTATTTTAATTTTGAACTTGAGTCATAGGGGCTTAAGAAAAACATTGTAGTTTAGTTATTGATTATGAATCAAAAGAGCTTTTGCTTGTGTGCTTGAGATGAGCCTCTACGAAGAGTGAATTTTCTTTCCGAGAAGGGTTTAGTGTGAAGCCCACAATCTATCCTTTTCTATTTGATCCCTTTTCATCTATCTTCCCTGCTTTAACTTAAACAACCCACATATGCCATATCCCATCCAAATACCCGACTCCCAAAACCCTAGCTTTTCCCTAATCTATTGAACCGATTCGATTCAACAACTGTAGATCCCAGCAGAGTTATTAAACCCTTCCGCATCAAATACTCAGAGAAAATCAGTAATCCCATCATTGAATTGTGAGCGCCCTAATCTGGAAAGACCTAGAATTCTATTTCTAGGACCGATCTGCATAGCTATTCTAACGGATCTAGCGCAAAGGTTGAACCCTACTCGAACCGAACATGATCTTTTCACATGGAGGACTACGAACGCCTAAGGTATTCGTTATATTTTCGGATCTATTGCTTAATTTAATTCAATTTAATTTCAGCAAGCCATTAATCATCACATTCACGTAGTTTTGGGTTTTGTCCTGCGTCAGCTTTGGTATCAAAGCCTAGGTTCTAGGTTAAGGCATACTGTGTGACATTGAATTCATTGCACTTTAATTTTATTCGCATATTATTTTTTATTTGGCCAAAGTGTACACATCACGTGTTTCTCAAAAGTCCCCCTTCATTGTCAGTTCATTTTGCATTCCATTCTAGAACCCGTCTTCAGTGAACTGTATCACCATGGACATGAGTGGGATTGCTGAGGCTCTTAACGACATGAGGGCTGATCTAAAATCGATCAATGATCGAATGGCTGCCATGGAGACAGCCCAAAGGACCCTTGAAACGTCCAATGAGAGTTTGTTAAGCCGAGTCAATCTGTTAGATGTGGGTGATGAGTACCTCGAACCACCCCATGAGCATAATGGTCCACGTTTCGAACGAAATGGCTACCAACATAATCGGAACTGAAAACATAGGTTAGATCATCATGGAGATGACTACGACCCGGAAGGGAAACTCTTCAACAATGTTCGAGTTGAGTTCCCAACTTTCGATGGAAGATTAGACCCTCAAGTCTTCCTCGATTGGTTATTCGATATGGACCAGCGCTTTGAGTGGTTTGGCATGAGCGATGAAAGATGTGTTAGACTTGCTAAAATGAAGCTCATAGGCTAAGCCCGGCTCTTTTGGGTCAACGTTGAACATATCAGAACGAATGCGGGTTGTACTCCTATTACTCGTTGGGAGGACATGAAGGAATGACTTACAGAGAATTACGTTCCTTCCTCGTACTACCATCGTCTCCTCGATCAATGGCAAAATCTATGCCAAGGTAGTATGCCCGTATCGGACTACATTGGCAAATTTGAAGAATTCATGATGAGAGCCAAAGTGTCCGAAGACCCTCAAGTCACTCTATTCAGATTTCGCACCGGATTGAGACTTGACCTGCAGAAAGAGTTAGTCTCCCACCCTGTTGAGACTCTCGCCGATTGTTTTCAAGACCTTAAACGATATTTGAAAATGACGGTGATTAGGTGATCTGATTTTCACACCGATCAACCCTGTACCGGCGAAGTGAGACTTAGTGATAGAAACCCGCCTCCCGAACCCACACAATCCACATCTGTCAATGTGCAGTTTGACAAAGGAAATGGTGTAGTCGGAGAATCCTTAAAGAGTGGGTCTCATGTTAAGTGTTATAAATGTTAAGGATTAGGATGCTTTGCTGCCTAATGTCCCACGAGAGACCCACAAAGGAATCTCTTCATCAACGGAGAAGGAGAAGAAAGTGAAGGAGTTTATGAGGAAGAAGTCTTTGAGCCAAATGTCACACCTAGTGATGAGGAAGGTGATGACATGGGTCGTGCTCTAGTAGTGAGGTGTGCCTTTGCACAACCTCAACGAGATGAAAGGAGGATTGGCGAAGGGAGAACATCTTCCACACTTTTGCCACATGTGGGACAAAGAGTTGTAGGGTAACCGTAGATAGCGGAAGCTGCACCAATGTGGTGTCAGAACATATTGTCACCCGCTTAGGGCTTACCCCCGAAGCCCACCCGAGACCTTACAAAGTCGCATGGGTTGACTCCTCATCCATTCCCGTGTCACAGAGGTGTCGTGTGCCTATACAATTAGGTTCATACTCGGACACCTTGTGGTGCGATGTGGTGCCAATGGACGTGGGCCACATCATCTTAGGGAGGCCATGGCTTTATGACTTGAATGTGACCATTTTTGGCTGATCTAATATTTGCACGTTCAATTATAAGGGTAAGAAAATCACTCGTAACCCTTTGGCTCCCAAAGCACCATCAGTCAACAGAGTTGAAAAGAAGGGAGGCAAATCTAAGGCCATCAACATTGTGACCCATTTAGAGTTCGAGAGGGCATCGAAAGTTGAGAGCGTAGTGTATGTCGTCGTTACCGTTGAAAGTACTCCTGAGTCAGCACGTGAGTACCCTAAGGAGGTTGAGCCAATCCTGAATGAATTTGCCGATGTCTTCCCTGAAGACTTACCTAATGAACACCATCCCATGCGTGACATTCAACACGGAATCTACTTGGTTCCCGGATCTACATTACCGACCTGCCCCACTACAGGTTGAATCTAGTTGAGCATGCCGAGTTGACTCGACAAGTCAGTGAGCTCCTTCAAAAGGGGTTCATACAAGAGCGTCTGAGCTCGCGTGCTGTACTAGCATTACTCACGCCTAAGAAAGACGGTACATGGCGCATGTGTGTGGATAGTCGTGCAATTAATAAGATCACGATTAAATATTGGTTTCCCATACTGAGGATTGATGACATGCTTGACATGATGGTTGATGCCACTATCTTTTCCAAGATAGACTTTAAAAGTGGCTACCATCAAGTTCGTATTCGCCTTGGTGATGAATGGAAAATCACTTTCAAGACCAAAGACGGTCTTTACGAATGAATGGTCATGCCTTTTGGGCTATCCAATGCCCCGAACACATTCATGAGGCTCATGACCCAAGTGTTTAGGCCATTCCTTGGCAAATTCCTTGTCGTATACTTTGATGACATCTTGATTTACAGCTCAAACAAGGAACAACACATTATCCACCTACGGTCGGTTTGCGAAACCTTGAGGGGAGAAAGGTTATACGCGAATCTCAAGAAGTGCACCTTCATGCAACAATCCGTTGTATTCTTGGGATTCATTGTCTCGGTAGACGGGATGGTTGTGGACCCTGCGAAGGTTAAGGCCATTATGGAGTGGCCCGAAGGCCTTTGCCGAGATAAAAGGTAAAATGGTTACCGCATCCGTCATGCGCTTACCGGACTTTTCTAAAGTCTTTGAAGTCGCATGTGACGCGTCGGGTGTAGGCATAGGCGGAGTGTTGAGTGAAGAGGGCCACCCTGTGGCCTATTTTAGTGAGAAGCTCAATGAGGCAAAGCAAAAATACTCCACCTATGACAAGGAGTTTTATGCAGTCGTCCGATCTCTGTGGTATTGGAAACATTACTTGAGACCGCAGAAATTTGTGTTGTTTTCTGATCACGAAGCCGTACGTTTCCTTGCTTCCCAGAAAAAGTTGAACCCGAGGCACACGAAGTGGGTCGAGTACCTTCAAGGGTTCACATTCGTATTGAAGCATAAGGCCGGTGCCGAGAACCAGGCAGCTGATGCGCTTAGTTGTCGAGTGGCGACTTTGCAGTCTATGAGCACCGAGGTCATCGGATTTGAGCAGTTGAAACAAGATTATCCTGATTGCCCAGATTTCGGGGCAGAATACACTGCTTTCCTTTAAAATTCGAACAACATTAACTTTGAATATACCCTGCTTGATGGGTATTTGTTTAAAGGAAATCGTTTGTGTATCCCTCGTACTTCATTGCGTGACTTCCTCATCTGGGAGTTACATGCCAGAGGGATTGCCGGACATTTTGGGTGCAATAAAACCAGAGCGCTCATTGAGGATATGTTTTATTGGCCTAGCCTTGTGAGAGATGTCTCTAGGGTCTTAAAACAATGTCGTACCTACCAAGTTGTGAAACATATTAAGCAGAATTCCTGCTTGTACACTCCTTTACCCTTGTCGCACACCCTGTGGCAAGACATCTCCATGGATTTCGTGCTCGGACTTCCAAAGACTCAATGGAAGCACGATTCCATTTTTGTGGTAGTGGACCGCTTTTCGAAGATGACCCATTTCCTCCCTTGCTCTAAAACCTCCGATGCGGCTCACACAACCAAATTCTTTTTCAGGGAGGTTGTGCGTCTACATGGGTTTCCCAAGACGATTGTGTCGGATCGGGATGTGAAGTTTACCAGTTATTTCTGGAAAACTCTATGGCACATGATGGGTACCATGCTCCAATTTTCTTCGGTCTATCATCCTCAAACAGATGGCCAAACGGAGTCCACCAATAGGAGCTTAGGTAATCTTCTCCGTTGTCTTGTTGGTGATCACCCTAGGACTTGGGATTCTACTTTGCTTTTAGCCGAATTTGCATACTACAATTCAGTCAATAGGTCCCTAGGTATGAGTCCTTTTGAGGTCGTCCTTGGTCATAGGCCTAGAACACCCGTCGATCTAATCCCCATTTCTGCATCCCATCGAGTTTCTGAGTCAGTCGATTCATTTGCACAACATATACATGAATTGCATGCCGAAATTAGAAAAAGAATTAATGCGAGCAATGAACAATACAAAATATCTACGGATGCGCATAGGCGCTTCAAGGAATTCTAGGTAGGAGACTACGTAATGGTTCGGGTTAGACCTGAGCAGTTCCCATTGGGAGCCATAAAGAAACTTCCAGCCCGCGGCGCTGGACCTTTTAGAATTGTGGCAAGGAGCGGGCCTAATGCATATGTTCTCGAGCTCCCCCCGGATATAGGTGTCAGCTCTACGTTCAATGTGGAGGAACTAGTTCCTTTTGTGGCCCCAGCCCCACCCCCTCACAACCCCTTCCAACCAGCCCCGAGCCCACATGCCAGCCCCACCCTGCAACCCCTACCATTCCCTTCCCCACACAAGCAGCGCAGAGATGAGATCGAAGGGATATTAGATGATTTGGCGATATCCACCCATGGGGGCGGATTTCAAAAATACTTGGTCGAGTGGTTGGGAAAGCCGGACTCCGAGAACTCATGGTTAGCTGAAGACGAGGTGCGACGCCTGGACTCCGACATGCTCGATCGCTATCACGACGCCGCTTCGTCGGTGATGAAGCCTTTTCGGTCAGAGAGAATTGACGGGGACGCTGACATCGTAGACATCGGATATGGACCTTTTCGTGTGTACCAACGTCGGAAGAAGCGGAATGGAAATCAGAACTAGGCGAACGAAAGAGGAAATTTGGAGAATTGGTGGAACTTGATAATTTCGATCGATCGAAATCCTTGATCAATCGAAGTCCTATTTCAATCGATCGAAATATGTCGACAGAAAACACTATTTCTGGAGTAACATATATATATATATATATATATATATATATATATATATATATATATATAATTTGATCGATCGAATTTTATATTCGATCGATCGAATGTCCTTTTCGATCGATCCACCTCAATTCGATCGAATTCTAGCGGCGATATATTGATATCTATGTGTTTCGATCGATCGAGTTTCACTTTCGATCGATTGAAATCGTGCAGAGTATTTTTATTTCAATTTCGAACTTGAGTCTTAGGGGCGTATTTGTCTTTTATTTAGTATTTGTTTTAGGGTTTTCTTTTGTTGTAAGACCTCCTATATAAGGTCCTTAAGAAAAACATTGTAGTTTAGTTATTGATTATGAATGAAAATTTTTTTTGCTTGAGTGCTTGAGATGTACTTCTACGAAGAGAGAATCTTCTTCCCGATAAGGGTTTGGTGTGAAGCCAAGGATGTGAAGCCCACAATCTATCATTTTCTATTTTATCCCTTTTCATCTATCTTCCCTGCTTTAACTCAAACAACCCAAATATGTCATATCCCATCCAAATACCCGACTCCCAAAACCCTAGCTTTTTCCTAATCTATTGAACCGATTTGATTCAACAACCGTAGATCCCAGCAGAGTTATTAAACATTTCCGTATCAAATATCAGAGAAAACCAGTGATCCCATCATTGAATTGTGAGCGCCCTAATCTGGAAAGACCTAGAGTTCTATCTCTATGATCTATCCGCCTCACTATTCTAACGGATCTAGCACAAAGGTTGAACCCTACTCGAACCGAACATGATCTTTTCACATGGAGGACTACAAACGCCTAAGGTATTCGTTATATTTTCGGATCTATTGCTTAATTTATTTCAATTTAATTTCGGCAAGCCATTAATCATCGCATTCATGTAGTTTAGGGTTTTGTCCTGCATCAGCTTAGAGACGAGAAGAAAGAAAGAATCCCTTTTGATTAAATCTTAATCATTAGATCTATCAAAGATGATAAAAAAGATAGGTTAGGGTTAGAATTTGTCGATTTCCCAATAGACAAAGGTGGCTCTCACAAAAAATAATTTCCAAAACTATTTTTATGACCCGTAACTCTAAAATTTGATGTAAAGAGTATATGTATCAAGTTACAGTATGGTTGACCTTGACTAGAATTACTGTTGACCGTAACTCCCAATACGGTTGACCGTAATAAAGATTACGGTTGACCTAAATCACAATACGGTTTATCAGAATAGAGATTACGGTTGACAGTAAACCAATCTTAGATCCAAAGTTTTTTTTTTTTTTTGATCTGTAATGTGTAATATATTGAAACCAGCAAGATGCTGGGAAAGGACAGTACATCGACATAACCATCAAAAACCGGAAAGAAGCACAAAGGACCGAAGGCACCATCTTGACCTTCAACACCTATAGGAGTTTCGAAGGTGTTTTCTCAAAAGTTTGACAACAAGGATTTTACAGTAATGTTAAGTACAGTTCGTCCATTTTGAGCCAGATATGCTATTACTAAACCTTAGGGTACTTGATACATTGATAGTTGAGGCAATAAAGCTGATACTTTTTACAATCCTGTACACAAAAGCCTACCCTTATTTGTCGTGGGTAAGGAGTTAGCTTCACCATATTTTTTGGATTGAGACGATAATATTATATGGTTGCACCTGGTCACTGAAATTGATATGTATGCTTTAATTATCATTTCAGGGTTTCTTTCTGAGCTCCACATTCACATATTTGGTTTACAAGAAAAGGAAATAACACACTTTTGGATAGTCTGAAATTGCTAAGAATGGCTTGCAAACTATTAATAATGATCTAGGGGACATTATGTTAATTTTACAATTAAGTCAATGTCCCTAAACATGAAAAATCATTTTATTAATTTTGTTGAAATAGTTTTCAGTTTAGTTTAAGTATCGTAAGTGAGAAGTGACTTGATGGGTATTGAAATTCTGGGAGTTTCAAAAAAATATAATTTTTTTTTTGTGTTAGCCAACTCTTTTCGTAGAGGAAAAGTTCGACAATCTTACTGATCCACCTCCCTCCAATGTGTGAATGGAGAAGTTTCTGGCCTCACCTGCTTAGGGAATTAATTTGTTCAGTCTAAACATAAAGGTCAAAGTTATTAATTTATGTCCTAGAACACATTTTCTTGCATGTCTATTAACTTACATAATTTGCTAAAAAATATAGATTTTTTAGAAATCAAAAGTGTTTAAAAATTATTTTATGATTATAATTTTCTCCAAAAGGGTAGGTATTATAGTAATTTTAACTATGCAGGTATAATGTCATGTGTAAACTTTTTTAATTAAAATTCCTATTGATTTATTATGATTTCCCCTAATTAGTTTTGTAATTGGTTATAAGCAAATTATACTTATATATATATATATATATATCTTGGGGTGAATTTATTTTATTTTATTTTTATTTTCTCATGCCCTGCAAATTGTGGAGGTCAATCTGATACATGTGAGGAGAAGTCAACTGGCCGATTCAATGTTATCGTGCATTATGTGATTTGGGTTGTTGATCCATTTTAGAATTTGTAAGGGCGAGTGCGTGGTCGATCGTGCCATAATAAGTTGTTGGGGATGTAACTTATGTGGACAAGTTGTTGGAGTCTATAGGAATGATCATTAAGTTGGTGTGTGTGTCAGTACTATCTGTTTTCTTTATATGTAAGGGGGTGGGTCGGTGATTGTAAGTGTGTTATCAACAGTTTGTAAGTAAGCGATATAAATACTAACAATAGCGGGTGGCTTGGGTTACAACAACTCATCCGTAAGTTTTCTCCACTCTTCTTCTCCAAACCCTAACCCTAATTGCTTCACATCAATTTTAAATTAATATCAGAGCGATCGAATTCGAACCTATCGTCCTGCGTGGACACTGACATCACCCTTGCATCGCTAATATCATGCCGACATCAGCAAAGTCAATGTGTTGACTTCCAATCGACCCAAAACCTATCGGGATCTTATCGGAATTTGGAGGCCATTGTTTTTGTCTTCTATGACATCTCCAAAATATCAATAGATTTGGAGATTCAAAGGTGTTTTTGCAAGAAAACCCAAATCGGTGGGTTTCATGGATCTCGAGGTACAGGGACACAAATCGATCGAGAAAAGGGTGCTTTCTAATCAATTTTTTGGCGCGGGACGGTAACCCAAAAATGCGTGAACAATGATTTGATGAAGATTTGCTGAAATTAAATAAAATTAAATCAAGCTTAATCTCAAAATTATCACAATACCTTCAGGTTCTGAGAATCTAGATAGGCAAATCGCGCGACATCCGAATAGGGTCCAGTCCGATGCGCAAGTCCCGTTAGATTTGAGGCGGGATCGGGCTTAGAGAATGAACTCTAGCTTTTCCAGGCTTGGGCGTTCGTCTTCGATCTGATGTAGATTCACGGGTTCGGACTAGGGCTGTAGAATTAGGGTTTGAAACAGGGTTATAGATTTGTAATATGCTTATGGTTTTGCACCGGTTTATGGTTGTATTAGGCTTATGGTTTTGGGGATCAAGAAACTAATAGATTAGGGTTTAGAAATCTGGGATCAATAAATGTGAAGGTTCAAGAGAAAACAGAGATGAATATATAGCAGGGATAATAAAAGATCAAAAGAAAATAAAAACCAAAAGATAACGGTTGGGAATCGCTCCCTTGGCCTCACACCAAACCCATCTCGGGAAGAAGAATAATCAAACAACAATGCATTCAAAATATTCAATAACTAATTAGAATGTATTTACAAGCCTCCTTATATAGGAAACCAATAATTAACTCGAAATAAAGTGTCTTAAAGAAATAAAACTAAAAAAAATAAATTTCTGCAAACATAGAAGTTTCCGACGCTGGGCGGACGATGTCCACGAACGTCTGTACTAGAGGTCACGGACCTCCATGACCTGCGAACTCAGAACCACGAACGTCCGTCCCTCACGAAACAGTGAGGTATTGTTTTCACGGACGTCCGTCCTGAACACTCGAGCGTTCGTCATTTGATATTGTTTTCTGCCTCCTTTTTCCCCCTGACGCTATAGTACTCGGGCTATTCGGGCTTCCTCTTCGCTTCTTCCAACGTCGGTAAAAGCGATGTGGTCCAAAACACCTGTAGCATCAGCAGATAATTTATATTGATTGTTACTTGAATTAATCTTTTGTCTAATTTTGGCATGCAAGCTATGAATGTGTTGTGCAAATGCATTGGCAGACTCTGATACTCTATGGGAGGCGGACATGGGGATCAAATCTAGTGGTGTCCTAGGCCTATGTCCATGTACTATCTCAAAAGGACTCATGCCTATGGACCTATTGACAGAATTATTGTAGGCAAACTCGATTGTGGGCAAAATGGTATCCCAGGCCCTAACTTGATCATCGACAAAACTGCGAAGGAGATTCTCAAGACTCCTATTGGGGCTTTCGGTTTGGCCATCCGTTTGAGGGTGATAAGCCATTGAAAATTGAAGCATTGTGCCCATCATGTGCCAAAGGATCTTCCATCCCTATCGGACACAATGGTTTTGGGCAACCCATGAAGACGTACTACCTTTGCGAATAACAATTTAGCAATGTGGGATGCATCGGAGGTTTTGGAACAAGGAATGAAGTGGGCCATCTGGGAAAATCGGTCCACTACGACAAAGATGAAATCGTGCTTCCTTGGAGTTTTGGGAAGTCCAAGCACTAAATCCATTGAGTGGTCTTGCCACAATGTGTGTAGCACAGGTAACAGGGTGTACAAGCCAGTATTTTATTTTGTCTGTTTTGACACTTGGCAAGTACACCAATGTTTGACGACCCGGCGACATCTCTCATTAGGCTAAGCCAGGATAACCTATCCTCTATGAGCGCAATGGTCTTATTACACTCGAAATGACTGGCTATCCCTCTAGCAGGTAACTCCCAAATGAGAAAGTCACGCAATGACGTACGAGGGATGCAAAGGCAATTGCCTTTAAACAAGTACCCATCGTGGATGGTGTACACGGGGTGTGTGTTGGTCTGGTCACTAAGGAGAGCAGTGTACTCAACCCCAAAATCTGGGCACTCGGGGTACTCCCAAGGATTAAAATATCGGAAAACCGATACGTATCGTCCATGCCCAAAACCGATACGTATTGGACGATACGTATCGGTACCGAACCGTATCGGATGATACATTGAATGTATCGTCCGGTATTTGAATGGGAAGCATCGATATGGCACATTCAGTGTACCGTATCGGTGAGGTCCGATACCGATACGTATCGGTATCAGACGAAATTTTGATCCATGGGTACTCATCCTTTAATCGTTCGAACCCGACGACCTCGGTGCTCATTGTGCTCAAAGTCGCCACTCGACAATTAAGTGCATCAGCAGCCCTATTTTCAGCACCGACCTTATGCTTTAACAAGAATGTGAACCCTTGAAGGTACTCGACCCACTTCGCGTGCCTCGAGTTCAACTTTTTCTATGAGGCAAGGAAGTGTAAGGCTTCATGGTCAGAGAACAACACAAATTCCTACGATCTAAGATAATGCTTCTAATACTAAGAGATCGAATAACCGCATAGAACTCTTTGTCATAGGTAGAGTATTTTTGCTTTGCCTCATTAAGTTTTTTCACTAAAATAGGCCACTTGGTGACCCTCTTGGCTAAGCACTCCTATGCCCACACCCGATGCGTTGCATGTGACTTTGAAGACTTTGGAAAAATTCGACAAGCGCATGATGGGTGCACTACTCATCCGTTGTTTGATCTCGGCGAAGGCTTTCGTCTTGGCTTTGCCCCAATGAAAATCCCCCTTTTTCATATAATTAGTGATTGGGGCCATGATGGTGCTAAAGCTTTTGATGAAGCGACGATAGAAAGTAGCCAAGCCATTGAAGTTACGGACATCGCGTATGTTCTTAGGTTCGAGCCACTCCACAATGGCTTTAACCTTTTCAGGGTCCGCGAACATTCCATCGGTCGAGATAATGAATCCCAAGAAGGCAACGACATGTTGCATGAAGGTGCACTTCATGAGATTTGCAAACAACTTCTTGCCCTTTAGGGTTCAAGTGTTGTTCCTTGTCGTGATTATAAATCAAGATGTCATCGAAATACACAAGGAATTTGCCTAAAAACGGCCTCAACACTTGGGTCATGAGTCGCATGAAAGTACTCGGGGCGTTAGAAAGCCCAACAGGCATGACCATTCGCTCATAAAGACCATCCTTGGTCTTGAAGGCGGTTTTCCACTCATCACTGGGGCGGATTCGGACTTGATGGTAGCCACTCTAAGGTCTATCTTTGAAAAAATAGTGGCACCAACCATCATATCAAGCATATCGTTGCGCATCAGTATGGGAAACTGATACTTGACCGTGATTTTGTTAATTGCCCGGCTATTCACACACATTCGCCAACTTCCATCTTTCTTTGGTGTGAGCAGCGCAGGTATGACGCTAAGGCTCATGCTCTATTGAATGAACTCCTTTTGAAGGAGCTTATTGACTTGTCGAGCCTACTCGGCATGCTCAATCGGATTCAACCTATAGTGGGGCAGGTTTGGTAAGGTGGATCTGGGGACCAAGTCGATTGCGTGTTGGATGTCACGCAGAGGAGGGAGTTCGTTTGGTAACTCTTCAGGAAAGGCATCCGTAAACTCTTTTAAGATCGGCTCAACCTCCTTAGGGTATTCGCTCACCGACTCGGGAGCACTTTCAACAGTGATGACAACGTAGACTACGTTCTCATCCGTATAAGTCTTTTTAAATTCCGAAGGGCTTACAATATTGATGGATTTTGAAGTCTCGCCCTTCTTCTCGTCTTTGTTGGTTGATGGTGTTTTGGGAGGTAAAGGGTATAATCTTCTTGCCCTTATGCATGAACGTATATATGTTTGATCGACCAAAAAGGGTCATGTCCATGTCGTAGAGCCACAACCTTCCCAAAATGATATAGCCCACATCCATCGGCACCACTTCACACCATAAGGTGTCCGAATAAGAATCTAACAGAATCGGTACACTACAGCTTTTCGACACGGGAATGGATGAAGAGTCGTCTCATGCGACCTTATAAGGTCTCGGGTAGGCTTCGGGTGTAAGCCCTAAGCGGCGTATAGTGTGAGTTGACACTACATTGGTATAACTACTGCTATCCACGATGACCTTACAACTCTTTTCACCAAATCTAGCAAAGGTGTGGAAGATGTTCTCGTTTCACCAGTCATCCTTCTTATATCGTTGAGGTTGTGCAAGGACACACCTCACAACTAAAGCACGACCACTATCATCACCCTCTTCATCGCTAGGTGTGTCGTCCGGCTCAAATAGTTCTTCAACCACTACTTCACTATCATCCTCCTCTCCCTTAATGAAGAGATTCGTTTGGGGGTCTTTTGTAGGGCATTGGGCAGCAAAGTGCTCCATCTCATGACATTTATAGCACTTAACTTGAGAGCTGCCCCTTGAGGATTCCTCGACTACACCTTTTCCCTTTTCAAACCTCGTATTGGTAGGGACATGTTGTGTAGGTTCGATGACCACTATGTTGTGGCTCGATTCTCTTCACCACCGATGTTTTCAAATACCGTTCAAGGTCTTACACAATGGCATAACATCTTTCAAGAGTTTCCACGGGGTGAGAAATCAACTCTTTTTGCAAATCAAGTTGCAATCCGATGCGGAATCTAGAGAGAGTGATTTCAGGGTCTTCCGATACCTTGGCCCTCATAATGAATTGTTCAAATTTGCCAATGTACTCAGTTACGGGCATACCACCTTAGTGTAAATTTTGCCACTAGTCGAGGAGGCGTTGGTGGTATGATAAAGGAACATACTTCTCAGTAAGTCGTTCCTTCATGTCGTCCCAACGGGTAATGGGAGGACAACCCGCGTTCACCCTTATGTGCTCAACATTGACCCAGAAAAGTCGAGTTTGCCCAACTAACTTCATCTTAGCGAGCCTAACACAACGGCCGTCATTCATGCCATACCAATCAAAATGTTGGTCCATGTCGGAAAGCCAATCGAGGAAGATTGTAGGGTTCATTCTTCCATCGAAAGTCGGAATCTCAACTCTAACATTTTTAAGGAGTTGCACTTCGGGGTCATAGTCATCTCTACGAGGATTCGTACAATTCTGATTCCGATTACCTTGGTGACCATTGCACCCTTGGTGTTGATCCTCAAGTTCATCAACCGCTTCCAGTTGGTTGATTCGATCATGCAATCTATCATTACCAACTCTTAGGGATGTTTGAGCTTGCTCTATGGTATTCAGACGTGCATTAATCGCACCCAATTCTTCTTGCATACCTTTAAGTGCATTGAGAATCTCACTCGAATCCATAGTGATCACAGATTCCTATTAGGGTTCTAATATTGAATGTAATATAGACTTTACAAAAGAAAAGCAATGTAATAAAATAAATATGACAAGCAAAGATGCCCAAACCTAGAAACCTGTTCTGATACCAAAACTGACGCGGGACGGTAACCCTAAAATGCGCGAACAATTATTTGATGAAGATTTGCCGAAATTAGATAAAATTAAATCAAGCTTAATCTCAAAATTATCACAATACCTTCAGGTTCTGAGAATCCAGATAGGCAAATCACTCGAAATCCGGATAGGGTCCAGTCCGATGCGCAAGTCCCGTTAGATTTGAAGTGGGATCGGGCCTAGAGATAGAATTCTAGCTTTTCCAGGCTTGGGCATTCGTCTTCGATCCGATGTAGATTCACGGGTTCGGACTAGGGTCATAGAATTAGAGTTTGAAACAGGGTTATAGATTTGTAATAGGCTTATGGTTTTGGGACCGGTTTATGGCTTTGTATTAGGCTTATGGTCTTGTGGATCAAGAAACTAATAGATTAGGGTTTAGAAATCTGGGATCAATAAAGGTGAAGGTTCAAGAGAAAACAAAGATGAATATATAGTAGGGATAATAAAAGATCAAAAGAAAATAGATACCAAAAGTTAATGGTTAAGAATAGGTCCCTTGGCCTCACACCAAACATCTCGGGAAGAAGAATATTCAAGCAATAATGCATTCAAAATATTCAATAACTAATTAGAATATATTTACAAGCCTCCTTATATAGGCAACCAATAATTAATTCTAAATAAAAAGAGTCCTAAAGAAATAAAACTAAAAAAAATAAATTTTCGCAAAAATAGAAGTTTCCGACGCTGGGCGGACGGCGTCCACGGACATCTGTACTGGAGGTCACGGATGTCCGTGACCTGCGGACTCATAACCACAGACGTCCGTGGGGCACTACGGACATCCGTCCCTCATGAAACAGTGAGGTACTGTTTTCACGGGCGTCCATTCTGAACACTCGGACGTCCGTCGTTTGATGTTGTTTTCTGCCTCCTTTTTCCCCCTGACGCTGTAGTACTTGGGCTATTCGGGCTTCCTCTTTGCTTCTTCCGACGCCGGTAAAAGCGATATGGTCCAAAACCAATGTCCTCGTACTCGGCGTCCCCGTCATTTTTCTTCCTCCACAAGATGGTGTAAGTGATTTTAGTTTCAGGATGTTTTGAAATAGATATCTTATGTTTTTGCTTTTCACGTTTTTGGCTACTGATTCTGTGTTTCGATTTTACTGCCCTGATTCTATGGCTGTAAGCAAGTTTTGTGGCATGGATCTAATAGTTCTCAGTGCTAGCTATTGATTGCTTGTGATGACATTTGATTTGGATGAATATCTTGGGAGATATGGTGATTCTTGTGATGAAATCTTTAAGTGTTGGTTCTTGTGCATCATATGCAGTATAACCTTAAAGGTGGTTGTGGAGTTCCTTGTTTGTGATTCTGGGTAGCGGTGGTGCCTTAATTGTGGTAGAAAATGAGGTGTTTACCTCTGATTTGCTATTGTTTGCTTGTGTTGAATTAGGGGTGTAGATTGTTTGTGTTGGAAGAAGTGGTGGTAGTGCCTCATATTTTGTCTGTGCCTACAAGGTGTTGTTGAATTGGCTTTAAAATTTTTTTGTTATTGTTTTCATTGGGATTGCTTATGGAAGGAAACCGAGTAGAACAAATATGGTTTCTTTTAAAAAATATCTAGTCTTGCAGGTGTATGTGAGAACTATTGTTGAGGTTCAGTTAACTTATTAGATATTCAATTATTTAGGAGCTATGGCCCATTTTATCATATTTGTCTGAGGTTGGGTTTTGAATTTTCTTCTTTAATCATCTTTGTACTTTATTTGGATAAGTTGATTTTTGTACTGTACAACAGGGTTATCTAGAAATTGACACTTTGAGGATCACGAGGCTGACGTCTAAATTAGAGATTCTTGCTAATTTTCGGAGCATAATTTTGGAGGTCACAGATTGCAGCTTCTTGTACTGGAGAAGAGAAATGATTGGAACTTGGTTCTCCATGGTTTATATGGATGTGAACAAATCCTCATGGCTCCAGTAAGTCCTACTAGATATAAGTAAGCCATGTTATTTACTCTGCTCTGGTTGCTGTATTTGTTTATTTTTAATACAAGAAGGGCCTTAAACCATTAATTACTAGATATTATCACAAGGAAAGGAAATAAATGTTAGATGTGGATTGTTGAATGAATCATCAGATATCTTCTTGATGCGTTCTGTGATGGGCTGTGGCTTCTCGAACTTGGCCATGTAAGCAAATTTACCCAACAGTCGTACGAGGAGGAAATAGAGAATGCTGTGAAAAATGTATGTTCTAAGGTGTTTCATTTTTTGACTATTCTCTGCATTGATTGGGCATTTGATCAGCTTGTTCTTTTTGAATCAAGTTTTGAATTTCTTCAAGGATATGTTTTACAGTTATTATCTCCCTTGCTGGATTTAATTACACGAGTAACCATGCTTTTGGGCTTCAGTAACTCTCTTTTCCAATTGAAGTACAGGAAATCATTGCTCCTATTTGTAGAGATATCGAGACTGATCTCCGTCTTCATGTACATTCTACTCATCTAAAAGGATCTGTGCATGTTAATCCAACCAAGGTGTTATAGATTTCTTAATCTGTAAATAGCTATCTTACTTTTCCCTAACTGCACCTTTCTAATGTAGTGTTGATGTTGACTTTTTCATCAGACTGGTGTGCGAAATCTTACTTGGTACCTACAGATGAAACCTTTGCAACTTCCATTCAAGTTCATCGATCTAAAATTACATGTTGAGATCTATCTGAACTCTGCTTTTTATAATCACACAGCAATGTCTGTTTATAACTGGAAGGTAAATGCAGCATCATATTTCTTCCCAATCCTTTTTCCAATATTAGAATTTGGTAACAAAATCAAAGATTTAATTCTCGTTAGAAGCTAAAACTCTTAATTTTGTCTACATGCATATCTTTAACTTGTATTGTCAGCTTCTCATTCATCTTTTCTTTTCGGAAGAATTCTGATTTTGTATATAAACTTTGGAAATGGTTCCAATGTGTTTGAGTAATTTGGATCCTGAAATTTGTTTTTCTTTACTTCAGATATACTCAGAAATGAGACAACTAGCAGAGCTTAAATATGGACTGGCATTAGATGATATTCATCTTCCTGAGCATTCTTTGGATCATACTTTTGATTTTGCTGTTGTTATGCAAAATCTACATAAGTTTGCAGAGGACTACTCATATAGTGTAAATAACCAGGTAAGATGATAACTTCTAATGTTAGTTTTTTGATCAGGTATTCTTGAAATTTTTTAATATAATGTAGGAAAAATATAATGGATTTTGAAGTTGATAATTGACTGACGTTGTTCTTTTATTGATTAGAACTTTGGCAAGCTTGTTATAATATTTGCACCTTTCTTGCTGCCTTTTCTCTGAACCTTATTGCCAAAGATTTACTCTGTGTTCCTGAGCTTCATTTCATGAAAATCATCTCCAGATTTTTATTGAGAAGGTCCCTGATGGTCAAGGTCGGAAGACCTTGAGGGTTTTTGGTGTGGAACATTTTGCTTCTATGATAGCTTCCTGCGGTATAGGAGCTGTACCGACTGCTTTAGATTCTGTGTTCAAGTTTTTAATGCAGAAGATTGCAGCCTTAGCTGAGCTTCTCCAAGATAATTTTTTCAGATCTCATTTATCAAAAGAATCCAAATTCTGGAAGGTATGCAGTTTATTAAGCATATTTCTGAATCATATATTTATTTTTATCTTTTCAGATCTTAGTTATCAAGAGAATCCAAATTCTGGAACGTATGCAATTTGTTAAGCATATATCTGAATCATATATATATATATATATATATATATATATATATATATATATATATATATATATATATATATTATAGAGCTTTATACCAAGACGTTTCTGCCGGTATTTTAAGGACTAAAATATAGAGGGAGAATTTTAAGCACCAAAATGTCACGTAGGGACAAAAAAGGGGATACTTTGATGATGGGTACCCATGTGCATTGATGGATGTCATGTTAGCAGAAGAATGATGAAAATACCCCTGGGAGGCATAGAAATGATGAAAATGCCCTGTGCAGCACCCTCGGTGAGACATTTTGGTTATTAAGATTTGGTCAAGTACTCGTTCTGGTAAGTTTTCCTTTGTTGTCTCCAATTCTTAGAAATTGCTGGCTACATATAGTAAATTAGGATGCTTGTTATATATGTCCAGTGGTTTATCCAAGATTTATTATTCATATGTAACATGTTTCACATTCTTGATAATTATTCTTTGATACTTTTGTCAAATACGCTCTTTTTTACTACTTAAATGTGTGTTTTGTTGGCATGTCACAGTACTTTTAGGGTGTCTTTAGTAAGAATAGAACACTCTTATAGGTGTTCTTATTTATAGATAAGCTGGATCGAACCTGTGACCTTGAGGTTTGAGGTTGCAGTATTGTCAACCTGTTTGTAGGCCCAAGCCCAATATTTTTATAGGTGATTAGCATGGAATTCTTTTGTACAGGAGCATGTGTATTAATAATATATGTGTGTAGGGCATATTGCTCTAACCCTAATTTATCACATTTCTTCTCCTATCTTCTTCTAACCCTACCTAATCCTAGTCTTCACCAAACTTAATATGGTATCAGAGCATGGTGTTCACAAAATCAAAACTATGCTGGCATCATCATGAAGTTAGCAGGTCAAAGGTTGAGAAGCTCAAAACAGGGTGGAACAACATGTTGTGTGATTTTGAAGGCCAAGTTGTGCTCATCCATTGTTGAAGAAGGCATGTACTTGTAGTTTCTTAGTTGCTGGTGTGTCAGAACAGTTGAAGGATCGTTATTGGTGTTTGCAAAGCCTGTAGAGGTCTGCAATTAAGTTATAAACATGGTTCAAAATTTCGGCCGAAACTGGTATGTTCCGGTTCAGCCATGTCCAGGAAAGTATTTATGCAAATACCTCCCCCCCTCTCTCTTTAAATTCTGCCAATTTACCACCGGTAAATTCAAAAATTTGGAAAATTCCGCCCAGTAATTTCTTTTTTTTTTTAAAAAGGTGCCACTTAAAGTGGCACCATATAGATACTCCCTCACCTTATTTTCTTCTCTTTACTTCCTCTCTCCTCTCTACCTCCCTCTTGGGTAGTTGGGGCCTTGCCTCCTTAAATCCAGCCACATTCAACGTAATGTTGGTGGCTAATCAATGAAAATCCACCGGAGCTTAGCTAAAAAGGAGGCCACCGTCGTTAAAAAATCTAGAATTTTTTTTTTAATAGATTTTTTTGGGAATTTCTATGATTTTTTCAGATTTAAAAAAAAAGTTGTACTGGCTGGAACATTGGTCAATGTTCCGCTGAAATTTTGGATTTGTTTTGGGCGTGAACGGTACATTGCCGAAAATTTGGGATTTTGAACCATGGTTGTAAAGCTACATCGAGTTGAGGTATCTCAACATGGATGAATCAAAGGTTTCAGTTGGAGATTGAAGCGACAACACCCATCAGTTACAAATTTCCGCTGTTAAATTTGATGGTGCTAATTATTTGGAGTGGTCATGTTTCGCTGACATGTATTTGGGATCTAAAAGGAAAATGGGGTATGTGAATGGTATAATTCCTAAACCCGAACTTACTGATGTGAAGTATATTGATTGTGAGTGTAACAATTTGACTATCATGACATGGCTTCTTGATTCAATGCAGGCCACTATCGGTTGTTCTTTTATGAGTTTATGGTGTGACTACCAAGAGAATTATGGAATGTTGTTCATGATGCATATTCTCAAAAACAGAACTTAGCAAAGATGTTCCAGCTGATTGATAAAATCAATAGTACATGTCAAGGTGAAAGGACCATAGGAGAGTACTATATCCAGTTAAGAAGCATATGGGGTGAATTGGCGCAATATAAAGAGGCGGATGTTTTTGATGATTTTGTTGGGAAATTTCGTTGTGTTGGATGTGTAAACAACGCTAGTAGTATTCTTGAATGAAAAAAAATCTTTGATTTGTTACAAGGGGTGAATCCTGGGTATGAACTCTGGAAACATTTTCTCCTTGCTACAGAATGAGGAGAGTAGACGTCAGTTGATGAGCCTTTCTCTTGAGGCACCTGAGTATTTTGTCTCCACATTTTCTAAGTTCCGTTGTGGGGATGGTACATAGGGCGGACCTGGACATGATCATAGCAACCTCACTCGTGAAGATAAAGAAAAATGAAAGTGCTCTTATTGTGGCAGGAAGGGGCATTTAGAGGAAAATTGTTAAGATATAATTGAACTTCTCAAGTTTTAGAACAATCGTGCTCTCTCGTCTGTTGTTGATGATGGATCCACCATAGGTACCTCTTCACCACCACCTACTTCAGTTGTGTCTCATGTCCCTTCAATTTTTTTCCTATATACATTCTATTTTAAAATTTTTTATTTTTCTTAAGCCCGTGCAGCCATATTGGAATTTTTAGAAATCGGCTTGCCAAACATCTATGACACCTTGACACTCGCACCCGTGCCACGTTTCTAGGTAACACTGGGCTCTGATACCATGAAGGAGTTAGGGTTTAGACAGGTGATTACGGTTCAGGTAGAAGAAATAGATGATGATTAGGGCTAGGTTTAGGTTTAGGTTTTAGGTTTAGGGTTAGAGAAGAAAGAGGAGAAGAGAGAAGAAAATTAGAGGGAATGAATGACTTAGAAGAATTAATCTCACTAGCCATTATATCAAATCAACTTTATTACATACACCCCCAATACTATGTAACACACCCCAGCACTAATAGCTCACTGAACATCAATAACACTAACAACTTCTACTTCCTTACACAATCATCCCAAATCATTGTTTCAATGTATGAAGCAAAACGAAGCTTGCTAACCGGATAAAACTGCTTATGGGGTCTATCATCTCCATCTAACAAGGGGTGTTTGTTCAAGGCAGACAAATGTTAGATGTGGTTGTTGTTGCACGTCAGGCTCTTGATTACTGCATCAAAGTAAAGTTTCAGGAATTATTTGCAAAGTAGATATAGAAAAGGCCTATGCTAGGGCTTTTGAGGACGTGTTTTGGCTTTATATGGGAATTTGGATGAGATCGTGCTACTCTTCGGCTTGGTTCTCGATTGTGGTCAACGAAACTCCCAAGGAATGCTTCAAAAGCTCGAGACGAGGGATTGGGCCTGTAGCACAATGGAAGGGTTGACAATATTGCAATCTCAAGGTCACAGGTTTGAGCCTAGCTTACCTATCAAAAATAAAAAAAGCTCAAAAGGACTAATGCAAGGAGATCCTGTATTGCCTTCTTCCTTACGTGGTCCATGAGGAACTTAGTAGGTTATTGCAAAAGGTCCAATCTGAAGGATTTTATAGAATTTAACTTTGCTAGAAACAGTCTTTAATGTTGATGATACCATTATTTTTGTGGCACTTCGGCCAAGGAGCTATGGTATGTTAGGGCCACCTTCACGGATTATGAGCTGGTGTCTGGTCAGAGAGTTAACCTTCACAAGGAAAAAAAATTTGGGGATGGGAGCGGATGGAAATCGGGTAGATGATGTGGTTAGGGGAATGGGTTTATGGCGGATACGTTTCCCACCTCCTAATCTTGCTCTTCTGCTATGTGTAGGAATACCATGTGTGGCATTGTGAGATATGATTGTTGAAAGGTTTGAGAAAAGGCTGGATGTTTGGAAAGGAAATCTACTAACAGCGACATATCTAGTCTCCTGGTTTTTTATTTTCACTAGGCTAGTGGGCAAAGTCTTTCATATGCCAGCTGGGCTTAGATAACTGCTTGTTAAACCGACTATATCTAGTCTCCTGGTTTTTTATTTTCGCTAGGCTATCTTGACTCAACTAGAGTGGGCAAAGTCTTTCATGTGCCATAGGACTCAATTGTAAAGTTTATACGGGACAAATTGATGTTTGTGATGCATCTGACACACAGAGGCACTTCTCAAAGGCATTAGGGGGATAAGAATTGAACCAAAACACATGGCGAGACTTATGAAGAACACCTAGCGAGACCTTTGATTGTTGAAATGGACTATGAAAGCCATTGGGGGGATAAGAAATGAACCAAAACACATGGAGAATAGCCAATTGGGTGGAAGAGGCTAGATACTTGTGTGGATCTATACCTATATGTTTAACCTGTCTTTCCGATTTAAATATGCAAGGAATGGAATCTAATGGGGGTTGTCCCCCTTTAACAACTCCTTGTGTCTACAACCAAGCCTAGCCAAACCATCATGGTCATAACTGGTAGAGTTTAGCTGCTTCATCCATAAAAGTCACGACATAATCCAAAGGTTGCCTTTGCCATTCTACAACACATTGACTTTGTCAACTTCCAATTTTGTGAGCTTACCCAACACGGGGAAGGAGGCAATAGGAAGAGATATTCTGCACAGGGAGCTACCATTTATAGAATCTCAACTGCAACTACTACAATTACGCAGAGGGAAACATAGGCTTGTGGTATGGCCCTGGTGTGATGGTATGCACACATCACATTCAAATCATAGGTATATTGAAGTGGATCTGGGGGTGGCCTTTGCTGCAACAGTGTGATTAGACCTCTCTCAACTAGCATCAGAAGGATCGCACTTATGGGTCTCCCTAATGGGGTGAAAACTCTATTCGACTTGAACACTGCCTCTGGTCTTGGACACCTACAAGTTGATTATGAGATGGCTACTATTGTCGCGGCTGAGGCTGTTGATAGGTTGGCTGTTGTTGGGCTGATTGCTGGTAGACTGGCTGCTGATAGATCAAAAGAAGTTGGAGCAGTTGTTGGATGAGTTCTTACTAGACGTAGGCCATCTGTGCCCATGTTTAGATGTGCCATAGCCGTGATCGCGTAGTTAGAGGAAATTGAGCGAAATTTTCTTTGGGAAGGTAGAGGGGAGGAAAGGAGGCATCACCTAGTGAATTGTGAGACTTGCCATTTTTCTAAGAAGGAAGGAGGGCTTGGAATTAGGCGCCTTCGAAAGTTGAATAAACCCTCCTTAGTAAGTGACTTTGGAGTGTTCGAATTGAGAGCGAGAATCTTTGGGTTCAGGTTCTTATTACCAAGTCTGGAAGTAAAAGAAATAGTTGGGATATTCACTCTAGAGGAAGCGAGTCGGCTTGGTGATGAGGGATGTGTGTGGTGAAAATGAGTTTAATTTGTGCATTCAATATGATTGAGGGACCGGGACCTCATTATTTTTCAGGAAAATGTTTACGTGGAAGATATACCTCTTGCAAGGAGATTTGGCACTATTCACAATCTCGCTTCGTGTGAAAGAACTTGTATGTCAAGTTAACGCGGGACGGGAATCCTAAAATGCATGAATATGATTTTTAATGCGATTTGCCGAAATTAAATAAAATTAATTCAAGAGTAATCTCAAAACTATCACGATACCTTCGGATTCGTAGAATTTCGATAGGTAAATCACACGAGATCCGAATAGGGTGTCCAATCCGATGCGCAAGTCCCGTTAGATTTAAGGCGGGATCGGCCTAGAGATAATATTCTAGCTTTTTCAGCCTTGGGCATTTGTCTTCGATCTGATGTAGATTCATGACTCGAACCAGAGTTGCGGAATTAGATTATGGGTTTATAATAGGTTTTGGTTTTGTAACAGGTTTATGGTTTGGAAGAGGGTGTTGGCTTTGTTTGATTTAGGGTTTCAAAAGGTTTAGAGTTTTGGGATCAAAAGGAAGCAATTAGACTAAGGTTTAGGGAAGCAAACACAAATCGAGAGATAGCAAATATAATAGATCAAAGCAAATTGATGACAAAGATAAATAAGAAGATATATGGGAATCACTCCCTTGGTCTCACACCAAACCCATCACGGGGAAGAAGACTCTCTCTTCATAAAGCAAAAGCTCTCATTCAATAATCAATCAACTAAATAAAAGTGTTTACAAGCCTCTATATATAGGCCACCAATAATTAATTCCGAAAATAAAAGAATCCTAATACTAATAAAACATAAAAGGCAGTTTTCGCATAAAAATAAAAAATCCCGTTTGAAGTCGTTGTAAATGCGGCACACGCTGACCGTCACTCTTCTTGTGGCGGTTTGTTGTATGGCGCTATAACAAGGCCATGACATCGTTTCTCCTTAGTATTTGTGTCATTTTCTCCTCTGAGGCTACGGTATCCGGGCTTCCTCTATGCTTCTTCCAACGCCAGTAAAATTGATGTGGTCCAAATTCGATTTCCATGTATGTGGTGTCCCCGTCAATTCCCCCGGGCCAAATAGGTTTCATCACCGATGAAATGCGCTCGTGGTAGATGTCAATCAAATCGGGGTTCAATCGGCGGACCTCATTCTCGTGGCTTCAAGTGTTTTCGAATTCCGATTTTCCGACCCACTTAACCAAGTACTTCTAGAATCCCTCATCTTGTGTGGAGACGACATGATCATTTATTATATCCTCTATCTCATCTTTTCTCTATCGGCTTGGGGTGGAAGAGGTACGAGCTACAAGGTTGGGTTGGGGCTATGAGGTGGTTGAAGTGGGTTTTCAGGACGTGGGGTGAAACCCAAGTGAGGATCCAAGTCCTCCACATTGAACGTTGAACCCCCGTACCTGGAGGAAGCTCAAGCACGTATGCATTAAGACCACTCTTAGCCAAAATTCTAAAAGGTTCAGTGCCTCGGGATTGGAGCTTCTTTGCAGATCCTGATGGGAACCGCTCAGGCCTAACCCGAACCATCACATAATCACCCACGTGAGCTTCTTTAAAACGTTTGTGAGCATCTGCAGATAATTTATATTGACTGTTGCTCGAATTAATCTTTTGTTTAATTTTGGCATGCAAGCTATGAATGTGTTGTGCAAATGCATCGGCAGACTCTGACACTCTATGGGATGCAGACATAGGGATCAAATTTAATGGGGTCCTAGGCCTATGACCATGTACTACCTCAAAAGGACTCATGCCTATGGATCTATTGATAGAATTATTATAGGCAAACTCAGCTGTGGGTAAAATGGTATCCCAGGTCCTAACATGATCACCGACAAGACTACGAAGGAGATTCCCAAGGCTCCTATTGGTGCTTTCTGTTTGGTCATCCATTTGAGAGTGGTAAGCTGTCGAGAACTGGACCAATGTGCCCATCATGTGCCAAAGGGTTTTCCAAAAATAACTAGTGAATTTAACATCCCTATTAGACACAATGGTTTTGGGTAACCCATGAAGACGTACTACCACCGCGAAAAATAATTTAGCAATATGAGATGCATCGGAGGATTTGGAACAAGGAATGAAGTGGGCCATCTTGGAAAATTGGTCCACTACGACATAGATGGAATCGTGCTTCCTTGGAGTTTTGGGAAGTCCAAGCACGAAGTCCATTGAAAGGTCTTGCCACGGTGTGTGTGGCACGGGTAACGGGGTGTACAAGCCGGTATTTTGTTTAGTCTGTTTTGACACTTGATAAGTACGACAATGTTTAACAATCCGGGCGACATCTCTCATTAGGCTAGGCCAAAAGAACCTATCCTCTACGAGCACAAAAATTTTATTACGCTCGAAATGTCCGGCCATCCCTCCAACATGTAACTCCCAAATGAGAAAGTCACGTAATGAAGTGCGAGGGATGCAAAGACGGTTGCCTTTAAATAAGTACCCATTATGGATGGTGTACATGGGGTGTGTGCTGGTCGGGTCACTAAGGAGAGCAGTGTACTCAACCCCAAAATCTGGGCACTCGGGGTATTCATCCTTTAACCTTTCGAACCCAACCACCTCGGTGCTCATTGTACCCAAAGTCACCACTCACCGACTAAACCTTTTTTCAGCACCGACCTTATGCTTTAACACGAATGTGAACCCTTGAAGGTACTCGACCCACTTCGCGTGCCTTGGTTTCAACTTTTTCTGTGAAGGAAGAAAGCATAAGGCTTCATGGTCAGAGAACAACACAAATTCCTGCGGTCTAAGGTAATGTTTCCAATACCAAAGAGATCGAACGACCGGATAGAACTCCTTGTCATAGGTGGAGTATTTTTGCTTTGCCTCATTAAGTTTTTCACTAAAATAGGCCACTGGGTGACCCTCTTGGCTAAGCACTCCTCCTATGCCCACACTCGATGCGTCGCATGCGACTTCAAAGACTTTAGAGAAGTCCGACAATCGCATGACGGGTGCATTACTCATTTGTTGTTTGATCTCAATAAAGGCTTTTGTCGCTGCTTTGCCCCATTTAAAGTCTCCCTTTTTCATGCAATCTGTGATTGGGGCCATAATGGTGCTAAAGCTTTTGATGAAGCAACGATAGACAGTAACCAAACCATGGAAGTTGTGGACATCATGTATGTTCTTAGGTTCGGGCCACTCCACAATGGCTTTAACCTTTTTGGAATCCGCGACCATTCCATCGGCCGAGATAATAAATCCCAAGAAGACAACGGAATGTTGCATAAGGGTGCACTTCTTGAAATTTGCAAACAATTTCTCGCCCTTGAGGGTTTCACAAACCAACCTAAGGTGGTTCAAGTGTTGATTATTGTCATGACTATAGATCAAAATGTCATCGAAATAAACAATAAGAAATTTGCCTAGAAATGGCCTCAACACTTGGGTCATAAGTCGCATGAAAGTGCTCGGGGCGTTAGAAAGCCCAAATGGCATGACCATCTCTACTCATAAAGATCATCCTTAGTCTTAAAGGCGGTTTTCCACTCATCACCGGGGCGGATGCGGACTTGACGGTAGCCACTCTTAAGGTCTATCTTTGAAAAGATAGTAGCATCAACCATCATATCGAACACGTCATCGAGCCTTGGTATGGGAAACCGATACTTAATCGTAATCTTATTGATTGCACGACTATCCACACACATGCGCCACGTACCATCTTTCTTAGGAGTAAGGCAGGTACGGCACACGGGCTCATGCTCTCTTAGATGAACCCCTTCTAAAGGAGCTTTTTGACTTGCCGAGTCAAGTCGGTGTGCTCAACCGGATTCAACCTGTAGTGGGGCAGGTTCGGTAAGGTAGATCCGGAAACCAAGTCTATTGCATGTTGGATATCACGCAGGGGATGGAGTTCGTTTGGTAAGTCTTCAGGGAAGACATCCATAAACTCTTTCAAGATCGGCTCAACCTCCTTGGGACACTCGCTCATTGACTCGGGAGCACTCTCAACGGTGAAGACTACGTACACTCACTCTCATCTAACGATGCCTTTTCGAATTCTGAAGGGCTCACAATATTGATAGATTTTGAAGACTCGCCCGTCTTCTCGATTTTGTTGGTCGATGGTATTTTGGGAGGCAAAGATTGTAAAGTGATCTTCTTGCCCTTATGCATGAACGTGCATATATTTGATTGACCATAAAGAGTCACGTCCATGTTGTAGAGCCACGACCTTCCCAAAATGATATGGCCCACATCCATCGGCACCACATTACACCATAAGGTGTCCGAATAAGAGCCTAATTGAATCAGTACACGACACCTTTTCGACACGGGAATGGATGAAAAATTGACCCATGCGACCTTATAAGGTCTCGGGTGGGCTTCAGGAAGAAGCCCAAACGGCACACGGCATGAGTTGATATTACGTTAGTGCAACTACCGCTATCCACGATGACCCTACAATTCTTTTCACCAAATCTGGAAAAGGTGTGAAAGATGTTCTTCCTTCGCCAGTCATTATTTTCATCCCGTTGAGGCTATACAAGGGCACACCTCACAACTAAAGCATGACCAATAGCATCACCCTCGTCATCACTGAGTGTGCTAATCGGCTCAATTACCTCTTCTTCGACCACTACCTCATCATCATCCTCCTCTCTCTCAATGAAGAGAGTCCTTTAGGGTTCTTTCGTAGGGCATTGGGCGGCAAAGTGTCCCATCCCATGACATTTATAGCACTTTACTTGAGAATTAACCCTTGAGGATTCTCTGACTACACCTTTTCCCTTTTCAAACCTCGAATGGGTAGGGGCAGGTTTTGTATGGTTGGGAGGAGGATTAAATCATCCCTCACCGGATCGTTTACTATATTGTGGCTTGGTTCTCTTCACCACCGTAGTTTTTAAATATCGTTCAAGATCTTGCACAACGGCATAACATCTTTCAAGAGTTTCTACGAGGTGAGAAATCAAAACTTTTTGCAATTCAAGTCACAATCCGGTGCGGAATCTAGAGAAAGTGATTTCAGGGTCTTTCGATACTTTGGCCCTCATCATGAACTCTTCGAATTTGGCAATGTAATCCGTCACGAGCATACCACCTTGGCGTAAATTTTGCCACTAGTCGAGGAGGCGTTGGTGGTATGATAAAGGAACATACTTCTCAGTAAGTCGTTCCTTCATGTCGTCCCAGTGGGTAATGGGAGGACAACTCGCAATCACCCTGATGTGCTCGACATTGAGCCAGAAAAGTCGAGCTTGACCAACCAATTTCATTTTAGCGAGCCTGACGCAACGGTCGGCATTCATGGCATACCAATCAAAGTGTTGATCCATGTCTGAAAGCCAATCGAGGAAGACGGTAGGGTCCATTCTTCCATCGAAAGTCGGAATCTCAACTCTGACATTCTTGAGGAGTTGAACTTCGGGGTCATAGTCACCTCTACGATGATCCCTACGGTTATGGTTCCCAATGTCTTGGCGACAATCGCGTTCAAAGTGAAGACCTTCACGCTCTTGGCGTTGATCCTGGAATTCATCTTCCGCTTCGAATCGGTTGATTTGATCACGCAAACGACCATTAGAAATTCCTAAGGATGTTTGAGCTTGCTCTATGGTATTCAGACGTGCATTAATCTCACCCAATTCTTCTTGCAGAGCTTTAAGGGTATGGACCTCATCCGAAGCCACGGTGATCATAAAGTCCTATTAGGGTTCTAATATGGAATGCAATATGGACTCAAAAAGAAAAATAATGCAATAAATTAAATATGACAAGCAAATATGCCCTAACCCAGAAAACCTAGGGCTCTGATACCAAAATTGACGCGGGACGGGAACCCTAAAATGCGTGAATATGATTTTTAATACGATTTGCCGAAATTAAATAAAATTAATTCAAGAGTAATCTCAAAACTTTCACGATACCTTCGAGTTCATAGAATTTCGGTAGGTCAATCACGCGAGATCCGAATAGGGTGTCCAATTCGATGCGCAAGTCCCGTTAGATTTGAGGCGGGATCGAGCCTAGAGATAGGACTCTAGCTTTTCCAAGCTTGGGCGTTCGTCTTCGATCCGATGTAGATTCACGGCTCGAACCAGAGTTGCGGAATTAGATTATGGGTTTGTAACAGGTTTATGGTTTGGAAGAGGATGTTGGCTTTGTTTGATTTAGGGTTTCAAAAGGTTTAGGGTTTTGGGATCAAAAGGAAACAATTAGACTAAGGTTTAGGGAAACAAACACAGATCGAGAGATAGTAAATATAATAGATCAAAGCAAATTGATGACAAAGATAAATAAGAAGATATATGAGAATCACTCCCTTGGTCTCACACCAAACCCATCACAGGGAAGAAGATTCTCTCTTCATAAAGCAAAAGCTCTCATTCAATAATTAATCAACTAAATAAAAAAGTGTTTACAAGCCTCTATATATAAAAGAATCCTAATACTTATAAAACATAAAAGGCAGTTTTCGCATAAAAATAAAAAGTCCCGTCTGAAGTCGTCAGCGCGCTGCGGTGGCTGTCACGGCGCGCTGTGACGGTGTGCTGTGGCAGCTGTCACGGCGCACTGCTGTGACGGCGTGCTGCGGTGCTGTTCTCCTTGGTATTTGTGTCCTTTTGTCCTCTAAGGCTACGATATCCGGGCTTCCTCTATGCTTCTTCCGACACCAGTAAAACTGATGTGATCCAAATCCAATGTCCATGTATGTGGCGTCCCCATCACAAGTATATATAATAGTGTTGAGGGTAACATTGTTTTGGGACATTCGGCTGTATGGAAATTTGTTCGATGGTGAGAATTCTGCTGGCGGAGATTCTCGACCTTATTGGAAATTTCCAACCAAATCAAGGCAAGGAAGATTGTAGAGTCTGGCACGTGGAATCTAAGGGAAAGTTCTTGATGAAGCCTTTCTGTAGTTCCTTAGTGAGACACCTGTTGATGGTTCATAATGGGTGGATGCCTGGAGGCTCCTGCTCCTCCCAGAGTGAAATTTTTTCGCTGGAGCCTCGCTTGGTGCGGAATCCTTATTGTGGATCAGTTGACTAGGAGAGGGAAAAGAATGCACAAGTGTGTCACTTGTCTCCAGGAGGAGGAAGCCGCTAACCATCTATTCATCCACGGCTGCACTGCTGAGGAGATTTGGAACTTGTTACTGAACATGTTTATTTCAGTTGGGTCTTCCTTCTTTCTCGTAGGAACCTGATGGAGTTGTGGGATCGGAGCGGCTTCGCGAGGTTGAAAATTCATTCTAGAAGACTGCTCTTTGGGTTGTCATTTGGGTGTTGTGGGTGGAGAAAAATGATAGGGTCTTCCATAAGATAAGGTGGCCCATGGTTATGATCATGAGTGCCAGAGATTGGGCTATAAGTTGGGTTGTAGTAGATAAGGATGTGCTTGTTGTCAGTAGTGGGGAGCTCATCAAGAGGTGGGAGGATCTGTCGATATTGTCGTGACTCTATTTGGCCTGGGTGAGGTCCCTCTAGCTAACTCCCTTGCCTTTGCTGCCTCTTGTCTTTTGGCTAGGCATATTCGGGTTTTGGGCTTTTTATTTTTATGTAGAGCGCGTTTTGCTCATATGGTACTTGTGCTTTAGTCTGTTGCTGCTTCACAGGTATGTAATCTCTTTCCCTCTTTCAATATATTTTGCTTAGCAAATATTACAAATTTTCCATTTCAAGCTTGTCTTTTATTGTAGAAGAATGGTTTCATGGCAAGTTACTTCTCTGCTGCATGGCTCAACTATGTTTTCCTTGTTTCTATTGCAGAGTGACAAAGGTTATTCTCTGCTGCATGAATTAACTACATTTTCCTTGTTTCTATTGCAGATTGACAAAGGAACAATAAACAAGTACCCTTTCGTACGAGCACAGGAGCTCAACATAACATTAGGAAAACCATCCCTGGGGAATCATGAATTTAGCTTCTTAGAACGACTGCGCTGGATCATCACTGAAGTGGGTACTGTTTTAGGGTTAGTTAGGATTCTACGAGCTGGGGGTTCCCGTCATGCCTCCAATATATCCCGGTATGAGTAAAACCTTTAGCAAATAATAATATATCTCTTGGCACAAACTATGTATCCTCAGGTAAATTTTTTGTTTCCGGACTGTAGGTTTCTATATGGACCTAGAAGTACTAAGTGCTTTAAGGAAATGTCTCAGAAGATGGGTTTTACAGATGGAAAGGTTGTGGCTGGAAGGAATATGGACATAGCAACGGATAATAAGTACCAATCTCAAGAATGTGCAAACTACTTCTCGCTTCTCATCTCCGCATTTTCAAAGGTAACTTTGTCGGGTTTTTATGTTTGAAATTATTGTACTTTTTTGTTTTCTCTCTTTGTCCAACATAATTTTTTCTTGCACTTTCTAGTTAGCATAGCTTTTGTATCTTGATTTGTATTTTTATTGTATTTGGCCTATGGAAAATTTCAGTTATCTGTTTAAATTTATGCCCATTTTGTCACTGTCCGAAGAAGAGGATATTTTATTTTGCACCTGGATTTGATTCAGGATGAAAGGCAATTTTATTTGGATGAACAAATCATATTGAAAAATCAATATTCAAAAATAATTATTCCTTGTTACATCTGCAAGTACACGTCTGTGATTAAGTACTGACAGTTGTTTTTCATGTTTCTACATCTGTGCTTTCCTGACAGTGATGCATAACTTACTCCAGGGTTGGACTCATTTTCTGGGTGATTTGTGTTTTTTCATAGGAGAGCATGTAGTGTCTCCCTCTAGCATAGGAGATGGATATCTTGTTATCGTACGACTTGCTGTGCAATACACACAAATGACGAATGCATACTGGAAGTTCTGTGTGTTCACACATGTGCTGGCTTCCATGCGGCTTTTAACATTATTGACAGAGAATGAACATGTTACAGAAATTCAAATCTTGGTGGAATGCCTTGTCGTGAAGATTTAAGTTGAAATTCATATATTGTTGTTTAGAACATAAGTAGATTATTGTGTGATCTTTCTTATTGCTGGGATAGATTGAGCTTGCTCATTCAGGTGATCTTGGCATTCATCTTTTTGATGAAGTGCGTAAAGATTTACTGTTACACAGTAGAGCTCAAGAGACAAACATGTGTGACATCTTTTTGGTGGCCATTAAAAATTGATGTCTTCAATGAAATAATTGCCAACAATTAACATCAAATCTTAGAGTAGTGGTGTTCTTGCAGGAATTTCCTTGGCTTGTTCTCAGATGATGTGTTGCTAATGGGCTTTCTAAGGAAACGAGTAAATGATAATTTCAAACTTAAGAGAAATCCCTTGAAATTAAGAGGACAAAAACAAAATACATGGAGTGCAAGTTTAGCGAACACAAGAGCCTAGGGAATGATTTGGTCAAAATGACAAATCATTTTGTTCGACAGACATAGATTTCAGTATTTGGGCTGTACAATTCAACCTGATGGTGGGTTTAATGATATTTCAAACAGGATCAAGGGAAGGTAGGTGAAGTGGAGACAGGAAAGTGGTGTGGTGTGATCAATGAATGCCTTAAAAATGATGGTATGACATTTATTACTATAAGGTGCAAAGTGTTGGACTAAAAAGTAGCAACTAGAAGTTAAGAGTTCATGTGTCTGTGATGCATATGTTGAGGTGGATGATTGGAATAACAAGAAAGGATAAAATTGGGAACGGGTACATAAGAGAGAAGTTTAGGAGTGGCCCCAACAAAAGAGGAATAAAAGAATGTCACTTGTGATGGTTTCGGCATGTCCAATGGATACCTGAAAGAACCCAATGCAAAGGATGTAAACAATAGAAGGTTCGGGACGAAGGTGCAGACGAAAGCCACTAAGCAAATCAACGCTTTTGCCCCCATCAAAGATTTCAACTAGATTCACCCGCCCACAAGGTGCATAATCTAAAACTGAAAACAACTATATTTAGATTCTACATGCGATGGAGCGAAGACAAGTCGGAGACACGTCTCGAAGAATAGATCAGGCCACTTCAAGTGGTTCCATGGATCGAAGAGGCAGCTTCTAACACTTAAGCCAATTACGGTGAGAATTAGGGATTGCGTATGTAACAGATGTAACACTCTCAACTTTAAACGTCGTATGATCTGCCATAAATCAAACTATGGAGCTCATTGGAGTTCAGCCATCACCATTAATCACTGTGGTAATAACCCACCGAGCGAGTGGTTCAGTGGTCAATCGCAGCTTTTTATCTCTAGTCAGGAAGAAACTGATCTCAGAGAAGGATGGTCCATTGCAGGGAAAAGATATGCTAAGGCAGGGAAGCTCTGGAAGAAGCACGAGGTTGATGACAACAGTGGGTCGTCTTGTGTCCGTTTTATTAGCAAGATTGGTAAATTCACCGACAAATGGATTCATGGGAACTCTGGAGAGTAGCGGGTCCACCCACCTGTGGGAACTTTGAGAGAGTTTTGGGTCTACCCACCTATCCCTTTAATGCCATTAATGGGTCGAGGCGTAATATCTCCTCTCAGGTTGGAGCTAATGATATTAATGGTCGTTTGGACAACTTTGATCCTTCACTTTCAAGGATCTCTTCTCTGTGGAGATAATGCAGTACGCTTGCAGTATATATGATAATACTACTCTCTTGTTAGTGATCAAAATATTTAAAGGGAAAGCTTCTTTCATCACTAGTCAAAGGTTCTTACAGTCCATCATTGGGGGCGGAAAAAAACTACAACCTTGCTAAACAAAACAAAAAACGCATCCTCCTGCTTTACAATTCCGGTGAAGAAGCTAGGGTCGCAAAAAGGGTCTCAGGCATATTGAGGGTTGCACCTTGCTTCTTCATAGATGGGAGGAGGTGGATGTCTAACACAAACCCCAAAACATCAACCTTCACAACGACGGCTTCGGTACCTGGCTACGTGTCTTTGGCCTTCCCCCGAACCTCTGGACCACGGAGGTCCTTAGTGGGATCGGGCGCCACTGTGGAGGACTCCTCAAGGTCGACAGGAGGACCTTCGACATTTCAGATGCTCGAAGTGCTCGCATTCGTGTAGCAGGAACGAATCGACACCTCATCCAATGGCGGGGAAATGTCGCGGTTGGAGGGAAGAGGTACAAGTGCTTCATGGAAATGGAGCGGCCGGAATGGGTAGTCTGCCGAGATCACCACGAAGTAGCAGCCAATTGCATCCAGACCGGCTATATACAACACGCGTCGGGGACTAGCAAGGTACTGCTCAACAATCCAATGGAGGTTCATGGGATAAGGGGCACAGAAACTCGCCGCATCTCCACGTTTCCAACATGGTAGGGACTACCTCGTTGGCATATGGTCGATGTAATCGGACGATTAGCAAGAGCAGCCCGTGGATCTGGGGCATTTTGAGGCAAATGATGTGAACAATCGCTTCAAAGGGAAAGGCAAGTTGGAGGGAGACATTAAGACAACAATTTTGTTTTTTTAATTTGAGTGTCCTGTTACAGAGAAACTGCCTTTTATAGAGCAGATCGCTGAGCTGACTAGCAGCGGGGATGGGATGAGAAAAGACAGATTTGAATCTTGAAGCGACAACAGGATGTTGGAGTCTGATACAAGGAACGCTGCCTCATCCTCTCACATTTCTAATACCATTGGTTTCTCTTAAACCGACTGTGCCATTTCAGATAGTTTGATGCCATCGGGACACCTGGGGACCACTCTCCTATCAGTACGGCGGGATCATTAGATGCTTTGAAAGCCCTTTCTGCTCCAGCGGTTGGAAGTCACATCCTCTTAAAGTACACGAAGATCGTTGTTGGTGGGATATAGTCTCTTCGACTGTTGGAAAGGAGGGACACGTGGGTCTACCTTACTTCCTTCAGGGGTCGTATGGCGAGACGTCACTGTCAGTTGCTAGCTCAGATCCCAGGGTCAACGAAAAGTTTTCACCCGTCATTGTTGTCATTTCGCATATGTGACCATATGCGAAATGACATATGCGATCGCATAAGCGATCGTATAATCACATATGCGATTGCATATTCCATTTCAATTTACTTTTTTTTTTTTTTTAAATGCCAAAAAATATGCAAAACATCTGAAAAAATAGGAAAATATATGGGAATAATATAAGGTCTTACAAATAAAAAGCATACATTGTGGTCTTTATAATACAAAAAACTCCCCCATTAAAGGTAGCAAACTTCCATTTTATTAAGAGAAATAACCAAAAAGACACATTAACTATATGAAAATTAAAAAAACTTGAAAAAATATATTTTAAGAGAGAGAGGTTGGAAATAGAATGGGCATGCAAGAGAGAGAGAGACTCTAAATGAGTTGTGGTGAAGAGAGGAAGAGAACCCCTTTATTTATAGAGGTAGAGAAGATCTCATTTTCGGAAAAAAAGAAAAAAACCCCAACGGGACAATATGCGATCGCATATTGCACTATGTCGCATATGCCATCATGGCATATGTGATATAGTCATAGGGGACCGCATATGCGGTCACATTTTACAACAATGTCACCCTCTCACCTGCACTGCATGCTCGACAACTGCACGGACGGGCACTCTGACGGTGCGCTTGCTAGGTCATTGGGAGTCACTGAGCGACCAGATTTGCTTCTTGCACCCCAGGACACCAACCACAATACCCGCACACCAGTCGGTGACCCGTCGTTTCTCCACAACGCTAGGAACGTGGGCCCTTTTCCCAAACATGGCGGGTCCACCAACAGGGCCACTTCTAACCTTAATCTCTCCTTAACTCTTGACCCTACGTTTTCTATTAAGCATTATAGGTCCAATGGGCCAATTTTTTTCTACTAACGGGTTAAGTCTGTCTATGGGTTGTGAGCTATTCTGTAGGGACGGCAACGACAGAAGCAAAGTGCCAAGGTACCCCTCTTCCTCGCCTCTCAGTCTCCCAAACACTGGACCTTTAGCCTCCTCTTGTGACCTAATGCAGGAGCCAGCCCCACCCTCGCCTGCTACAGAAGCGACGTCGTTGATTAGCTGAGCTATTATGTAAGGACACCAACGACAGAAGCAGAGTGCCAAGGGCCCCTTCTTCCTCGCCTCTCAGCCTCCCAAACCCCCCTATTGCAGGACCCCGCTCCACCCTCGCTTGCTACAGCAGCGACGTCGTTGATCGAGAAAGTTGATCCCATTCTACTGAGTGCAGACGTTGACATTAATTTTGCAGAAAATATTGGTATGACTGTGACGTCCCCAATTTCACACACCGGATCAATGCGCTCACTTGGAGACATCACACTACGTATATCCATGATTTTAAATAAATTAATTATTCCATAAAGATCTGCATATAAACGCAACGAAAAAAAAACAACTATTAAAAGTGCACGCAAAATTATTTTTTTCTTCATCATGAGAACAATACTAAATTATGAGATAACAACCTATTATACCAAATTGCATGGTTACTCCTTAAATTAAATAAAACTGAAATCAAACATAATCCATCATTACCCTGAACTTGTTCATAAAACAATCTGAATTAAACATCTAAAAATCCTTTCTAATGCATAAAGAAAATCTTCAAATCCATCTTCGCTCAGATCTGGATTTCCGTCAATCATTGAAGCGTCTACTTCATCCACTCCATGTATAACTGTACTCCATGGAATCCCAAACAATGGGTTAGTTTACCAAGTAAACTGGTATGGACCAGACATGATGAGGCTAATAGAAAAAGTCCATAACTCAAATCATCTCATAAAAATCAAACAATAACAGAGATATAGCATGTGACATAAAGAATATGTAAAACAATAGAATGCAACTGAAACATAGCATTAAATCTAAATAAACATTATGACTTGGGTCTCTACCCTAATTTTATGTGTGGTTATTTTTAATTGTGCATTTAATGCTCATGAATCGGCATACATAATGGACATGGTTATCTCTTTCTTAATCATTATCCTAATCTTCTCTGATCCTTCGATTAGTATCTACGTTAACCTTCACATAACTTCTCTTCAGTTAAGTAGAAAGCTTAAAATTAAAGACCTCCATCCCTTCAGTTTTATCATTAATGCATGGATACATAACTTTTATTACTTGTCATTCTTATTCATGTTAATTCCTCTAGCATAAGCCCATAGGAATTCTATCATAATCATAGAAATATTTTATTTTCATGTGTCATGTCGTAAACGTATCTTTTCACTTTTATGAATGCCATGAATGTACATGCATAGAAAAATTTGAAATTAACCGATCATGCAATATCTCTTTCACTTGTTTAGGCTTAACACATCATAAATATGTAATCTCTATCGATTCTTACTTGTTTCATGTTGTGTAAATCAAACATCCTAGCTTGCATGGATTCTAAGCAATAAAACAATGATGAACATAAATAAACATTTAAGCATGATGATTAAATATAGACAATATTTGAATAAAAATTCATTGTTTGCATCCTAGACAAATTCTGAAATTTCTAACAAATTCAGATTACGGGCCATTACGGATTACGGGCATTACGGTTTAACAGATTACGGATTCGATTACGGTTTCCAAAGCGATTCTAGATTACGCTGGATTACGGATTACGAGCGGATTACGGATTCCAAATGATTACGGATTACGAGCAGATTTACGGATTACGGGCGATTCGGGTTCCAACAGATTACGGATTACGCGGATTACGGATTCGAACAATTCGTTTCCAAAGCAGTTACGGGCGGTTCTAGTTTCCAACAGATTCTGATTGTATACGGATTTTGGATTCCAAACAAATTCGGATTACGAGCGATTCTAAATTGCGGGCGATTACGGGTTCCAAACAGATTACGGATTACGCGGATGCGGAATCCAAAGCATTACGGATTACGAGCAGTTATGGATTCGCGGATTACGGATTCCAAACAGATTATGGATTCTAAATGATTACGGATTCTACCGTGATTCGGATTCCAACAGTTACGGATTACGAGCAGATTCTGGTTTCCAAACAGATTCTAGATTCTACACCGAATTTCGTGATCAATCACAAAACCCCATGTACCATCGAAAACCCGTGATTAAGCATAAAAATTTATCAATCTAATATGAAGGATATTCATTAAATGAAATAAAATCTAATTTCTATTTTATTGTGTTATCTACATTTCCGATTAATCTCAACATGATTTTTTCATACCTCTAGTCTTCGCGTAAAATATTTATGTAACTTCTCTCCCTTGATCCAATCTGAAGCACTAATCCGAAAACCGGTCGTGTCGTAAGCTCCTCTTGCGTTCTTCAAAGCCTTCAAACCAAAAACTCTAGGGTTCTTCTAATTTTCCTCCTCTAGAATTTTCTCTCTCTCTATGAGGTTATTAAGTTATAAGAGCTATGTAAAAATTCTGTAAATTAATCTCTATATTTATAATGCTTTAAGGTTTCCTATTTAATATCTAACTCTATTTAGAATACTTAAGGTTTCCTATTTAAGATCTAACTCTATTTAGAATTTCCTACATGGGTCTTAAGTGATTCTATGGGCCTTTAATTACTTAATGGGTCTTTAATTAGTTATTGGGTCTTTAATTACTTAATGGGTATTTAATTAGTTATTTACTAACATATTTTAAAAGTCCATTAAACATTACTAAACGCACCCCAATTATTACTAACACATATCTAAGGGCTTTTACGGTATATTAATTAGATTAATTAATTATCATGAGTCATTATAAAATAAAGTACGCATTACATTCATGCGTAAAATTAATCACATCCATCAAATCAATTAAACTAATCATAATTACAAATCTAGCAAATAATTAAGGACTAAATAACGAAAAATCTCGGTCGTTACATTCTTCCCTCCTTATTAAAAATTTCGTCCTCGAAATTAGATCGTACCTGAAGTAAAAAGGTGTGGATATTCCTTCCTCATATCATCCTCGTGCTCCCAAGTAGATTCTTCTCGTGAGTGGTGCTTCCAATTAACCAAGACCAATGGAATCTTCTTATTACGCAGTGTTCTCTCTTTTCTTTCTAGAATTGAAATTGGTTCCTCAATGATAGTCATATCCTTCTCAATTTCCAATGGCTCCAAATCGATTACATGTGAAGAGTCCTTGATATACTTCTTCAACATTGATATGTGAAAAATATTGTGCATCCTGGCTAACTTTGGTGGCAACTGAATCCGATACGTCGTCTCTCCAATCCTCTTTAATATTTCAAAAGGTCCAATATACCTTGGACATAGTTTTCCTTTCTTTCCAAATCTCATCACGCCCTTAATAGGTGATATTTTGATAAAACTAAATCTCCCTTAGCAAATTCTGCATCTCTCCTTTCTTTATCCACGTAACTTTTCTGCCTGCTTTGAGCCATCTTCATACGTTCTCTGATTAGCTGCACTTGTGTCGCCGTGTCTTCAACAATCTGTGGTCCAAGTAGGTTTCTTACTCCAACCTCATCCCAACATAACATCGCTCGTCATATGGTGACATTTGAATCGTTGTGATAACCTGTTGTCTAAAACTCTGCTAATGCTAAGTGATCATCCCAACTTCCCTTAAAATCTAGCACGCATGCTCTTAACATGTCCTCTAAAATTTGATTCAACCTCCCAGTCTGACCATCGGTCTAAGGGTGAAAACCTGAGCTATACTCCAATCTTGATCCCATACCATCCTGAAAACTCTGCCACATACGTGAGGTAAACCTGGAATCTTTATCGGAAATAATACTCGTTGGTACTCCATGTAAATGTACAATTTCTCTTATGTAGATATCTGCCAGTTGCGTAGACGAAAAAGTAGTCCTGACTGGAATAAAGTGTGCTGATTTTATCAGTCAGTCTACTACCACCCAAACCGAATCGTTCCTTCTCTTCGTCCTCGGCAATCCCATGATAAAATCCATACCAATGCTCTCCCATTTCCATCCTGGTACAGGTAACGGCTGTAATAATCCTGGTGGTTTCTTGTGCTCAGCCTTCACTTGATGACAAGTAAGGCATCTTGACACATAATCTGCAATCTCTCTCTTCATATCTGGCCACCAATAATTCCTCTTTATATCTTGATACATCTTTGTACTTCCAGGGTGTATCGCGAATTTTGATCTGTGAGCATCGTAGAGAAGTTGCTGCTTCATTTCCGCATCATCTAGTACGCAACATCTTCCCTTGAATAATATCATTCCATCATCTCTACATGTTACTTCTGCATTTTTACTCCTTCAAACGAACTAGAACTGGATCTTTTAACTGCTTCCCTCTAATTTGATCCAATAGTACCGGCTTAATGTCAATGTAGGATAACAAAGCCCTTGGTCTAAGTATCTTCTCTGGAACATTCCTACTCAGCGCATCAGCTACTACGTTAGCCTTCCCTGGGTGGTACCTAATCTCAGGATTGAAGTCTATCAAAGTCTCCATCCACCTCCTCTGTCTCAAGTTCAGATCCTTCTGCGTAAACAAGTACTTTAAACTCTGATGGTCCGTTGATACGATGAACTTCTCCCCGTAAAGGTAATGTTTCCATAACTTCAACACGAAAATAATTGTTGCGAGCTCTAAGTAATGTGTCGGGTAGTTCCTCTCATGATCTTTCAATTGCCTTGAAGCGTAGGTGATAACTTTCTCATTCTGCATCAACACGCCACTCAGACCCTTATTTGACGCATCTGTATAAATAAGAAAACCTCCACTACCTGATGGTGTCGTCAAAATTGGTGCGGTTGTCAATCTTCTTTTTAGCTCTTGAAAACTCTGCTCGCATTCATCGGACCAAACAAATTTCGTCTTCTTCCTTGTTAAATTTGTAAGCGGTTCAGAAATCTTTGAAAAACCTTCTACAAATCTTCTATAATACCCTGCTAAACCAATAAAACTTCTAATCTCGGTCACACTCTTCGGTCGTACCCACTGAACAATCGCCTCGATCTTCGCAGGATCAACAGTGATTCCTTTCTCAGAACCCGATGGCCTAGAAAAGCCACCTCCGTCATCCAAAACTCACACTTGCTCAACTTGGCAAAAAGTTGATGCTCCAAAAGTGTCCGAAGCACTATCTGTAGGTGAGTAGCATGCTCCTCTGATTTCGAGTAGACTAAAATGTCGTCCACAAAGACTACTACAAATTGGTCCAAAAAGGGTCTGAACACCCTATTCAACAAGGCCATAAATACTGCAGGTGCATTCGTCAAACCAAAAGGCATCACTAAAAACTCGAACTGTCCATACCTTGTATTAAAAGTTGTCTTTTGTATATCCTCTTCTCGTACTCGCACTTGATGGTAACCAGACCTTAAATCAATCTTCGAAAAGCATCGAGCACCTCCTAACTGGTCAAACAAATCATTAATCCTCGGTAACGGGTATTTATTCTTCACTGTCACTTGATTTAACTGTCTATAATCGATGCACAGTCTCATTGAGCCATCCTTCTTCTTTACAAACAAAACCGGGGCTCCCCATGGTGAGTGACTCAAGCGTATAAAACCTTTCCCCTGTAACTCTTCTAGTTGCCTCTTCAACTCAGACATCTCAAGTGGTGCCATCCTGTATGGTGTCTTCGAAATCGATGCCGTACCCGGTAATAAATCGATTCGAAACTCCACTTCTCTAATAGGCGGTAAACTAGGAAGTTCCTCGGGAAATACGTCAGCAAACTCCCTGACTATAGATATCTTCGAAATATCAACACTCTTCTCTTCTAAATTCGCCATCGCACATAATGTTGGCACGGTTCCTTTTCTCAAGCCCTTGAATTTAAAAATCGTCAAGTAAGATCACCTTCTTCTCGTAACAATCCAATACAGCTCGTGACTCTGCTAACCAATCTATCCCAAGAATAACGTCAAAATCTTCAAAGTCTAAAACAATCAAATCAGTCAGGTCGTTCTCTCCAATTCGAACAACGCAATCTGAGTAGTACCGATCAGCAATGACGGTTTTTCCCAAATGTGTTACGACAACCAAGGTAAAGCTCATTATGCTAGGTTCCTTCTCCAATCGTGTAGCGAAACCCAAAGAAACAAATGAATGTGATGCTCCCGAATCCATAAGTACGTGAGCGAAACATCCGTCAATCAACAAATGACCTAAAACAAACACACACATTCATTATTGCTAAGCGATCTTAAGAAAATTTCTAACTTTAAATTTCTCTTGAATTCTTAAGTGTCTTAATTAACGTCTCATATTTGCGTGATTTATAAAGCTAAGGTAGATAAATATGCGCATTAAATATAACAATTTGAATAGCTCCTATATGCAATAAAATGAAGATAAACTATCTAAAACATACCGTGAATCACATCATCGGAGGCTCTAGCATCCATCTCAGATAAGGTATAAACTCGTCCATGAGCCGTTATCGTCATTGGTGCTTTCTTATTCTTCTTCGGCTCCTTGCAATCCACCGCTCTATGCCCTTCTTTCCCGCAGTTGTAGCATGCGGTCGTTCCTCGTAAACATTTACCGTCGTGTTGTTTTCCGCATGTGTCGCACGTCGGTTTCGACTTCATCGTCGTATGAGTTGTCATAGCTGTTGGCTGTCCCTTCTGTTGAATCTGTTGGGGTTTGCCATATGGGATAAACTTCCTCCCCTGTTAATTGTTCTGCCTGCCCATGACTCGATCTCGTCCATTAAATTGATTGCTACTTTGAGTCAATTGACCAAAATTTTTCCCTTGATTTGTCTGGCGAACATCTCTCTCTACAACATAACATCTATCTAATAATTCTCTGAAGGTAGTACTCCTATGCCCCACTACAAGAGACCTGATATGTGGCCTAAGTCCCTGCTCAAACTTCCTAATGCGGAAGGTCTCATCAGCTATCATATTCGGCACAAATCTTCCAAGTTCAGTAAATGCCCTATCGTAGGCATCGATTGTCATGTTCCCTTGTTCTAACTTCAAAAATTCAGTAATCTTACCCTCACGAACACTCTGCGGATAGTATTTATCGTTAAAGGTTCTCACAAATTCTGCCCAAGTCCAAACATGTTCTGGGTTTGCTGCAATTGTGGTATCATTGACTTCGCTCCACCAGTGGTCTGCGGCGTCTTCCAATTTGTAAGTTGCTAGCCTCACCTTACAAGCATCGGGGCACTGCATTATCCCAAATATTTTTTCTAAGTGCTTAATTCACCTTTGTGCCTCCATAACCTCGCTAGTTCCATTGAAAGTCCTAGGATGGTTCTTTCTAAACTCATCCACATCCGATCTAGGCACGGGTGCTCTCGCTGCATTGATCGCCTCGTAATAAAGACATCTGCTAACCTATCACCTTGTCTCTGAAAATTGGCCATCTGAAATCAATACCATTCCTACATCAGTTTCAATCTCCACAAATTTAGATCGCAAAACTGCTTTGATACCAACTGTGACGTCCCCAATTTCACACGCCGGATCAATGCGCTCACTTGGAGACATCACACTACGTCATATATCCACGATTTTAAATAAATCAATTATTCCATAAAGATCCGCATATAAACGCAACGAAAAAAAAATAACTATTAAAAGTGCACGCAAATTTTTTTTTTCTTCATCATGAGAACAATATTAAATTATGAGATAACAACCTATTATACCAAATTGTGTGGTTACTCCTTAAATTAAATAAAACTGAAATCAAACATAATCCATCATTAGCCTGAACTTGATCATAAAACAATCTGAATTAAACATCTAAAAATCCTTTCTAATGCATAAAGAAAATCCTATAAACTAAACTTCAAATCCATCTTCGCTCGGATCCGATTTCGCCAATCATTGAGCGTCTACTTCATCCACTCCATGTATAGTCAGTACTCTCGAATCCCTAAATAATGGGTTACAAGTAAACTGGTATGGACCAAACATGATGAGGCTAATAGAAAAGGTCCATAACTCAAATCATCTCATAAAAATCAAACAATAACAGAGATATAGCATGTGACATAAAGAATAAGTAAAGCAATAGAATGCAATTGAAACATAGCATTAAATCTAAATAAACATTATGACTTGGGTCTCTACCCTAATTTCATGTGTGGTTATTTTTAATTGTGCATTTAATGCTCATGAATCGGCATACATAATGGACATGGTTATCTCTTTCTTAATCATTATCCTAATCTTCTCTGATCCTAGACAAATTTTGAAATTCCTAACAAATTCGGATTACGGGAGATTACGGATTACGCGGATTCTGGATTCCAAGCAGATTCGGATTACGAACATATTACGGTTTCCAAACAGATTACGGATTATGAGCGATTCGAATTTACGGGCATTCGGGTTCCAAAACAGATTCGGATTACGCGGATTCGGATTCCAAACAGCATTACGGATTACGAGCGATTTTGGTTTCCAAAACGATTACGGATTACGCACGGATTGGATTCCAAGCAGATTCGGATTACGAGCATTTACGGATTCGGGCGATTCTTGTTTCCAAACAGATTACGGATTACGCACAGTGCGGATTCCAAGCAGATTCTAGAATTACGAGCAGTTACGGTTTACGAGCAGTTGGATTACGGGCGGATTCGGTTTCCAACAGTTACGGATTACGCACGGATTACGGATTACGAGCAGATTACGGTTTCCAAAATTACGAATTACGGGCGGATTACGATTACGCATGGATTACGAATTCAAGCAGTTACGGATTACGAGCGATTACGGTTTCCAAACATATTCAGATTCTCACAAAACCTCGTGTACCATCGAAAACCCGTGATTAAGCATAAAAATTTATCAATCTAATATGAAGGATATTCATTAAATGAAATAAACTCTAATTTCTATTTTATTGTGTTATCTACATTTCCGATTAATCTCAACATGATTTTTCCATACCTCTAGTCTTCGCGTAAAATATTTATGTAACTTCTCTCCCTTGATCCAATCCGAAAACCGGTCGCGTCGTAAGCTCCTCTTGCGTTCTTCAAAGCCTTCAAACCAAAAACTCTAGGGTTCTTCTAATTTTCCTCCTCCTCTAGAATTTTCTCTCTTTCTCTATGAGGTTATTAAGTTATAAGAGTTATGTAAAAATTCTGTAAATTAATCTCTATATTTATAATAATTTATGGTTTCCTATTTAAGATCTAATTCTATTTAGAATGCTTTAAGGTTTCCTATTTAAGATCTAACTCTATTTAGAATACTTAAGGTTTTCTATTTAAGATCTAACTCTATTTAGAATTTCCTATATGGGTCTTAAGTGATTCTATGGGCCTTTAATTACTTAATGGGTCTTTAATTAGTTATTGGGTCTTTAATTACTTAATGGGTCTTTAATTAGTTATTTACTAACATATTTTAAAAGTCCATTAAACATTGCTAAACGCACCCCAATTATTACTAACACATATTTAAGGGATTTTAGGGTATATTAATTAGATTAATTAATTATCATGAGTCATTATAAAATAAAGTATGCATTACATTTATGCGTAAAATTAATCGCATCCATCAAATCAATTAAACTAATCATAATTACAAATCTAGCAAATAATTAAGGACTAAATAACGAAAAATCTCGGTCATTACAATGACCTTCTCAGGCTCTAATGAAACGCTTCAACATCTATTTCAAAAAATCCACCGACAGAGAAAAAACAAAGAGAGGGTTTCAAAATCAAAGGCAAAAGCGACCTAGACCAGCTTAAATGGGGTCTTTCCTATACCAGATCCAAGATTAAAGGACACAGTAAGGATGAAAGGAGGGACAAAGGGAAAGAATTAGTCTTATAGTTGTTGCTGGGCTTTTTTCCTCTGTTGATTTATGTTTTTTTCTCTCTTGGAATGTTAGAGGTCTTGGTGCTACAGATAAGAGGGTATAAGGGTACGATCAGGCATTTGAAATATTATTTCTTTTTGAGAAACCAAGTGGGATGAGTGATCTGATGCCAAAGTAACAATATTCCTTGGTAGAGGTAGTTGGCCATGGATATCTCTTGACGCCGACAGTACCAACGGGGGATTTTGCTTGGTTGGAACACTAACAGGTTCGTAAAGGTTGGTGAAGAGATTGGTTGTTTCTCGGCCTCAGTCAACCTGCAAAGCAAATCAGATGGGAAATTTTGTATGTGCACTGGTGTCTATGGGCCCAATGATGACTCTCAAAGGGAGGACCTGTTTTTCGAACTAAACTCGATGGCGCACAGATGGGAACACAACTGGTGCTTAGGGATATTTTAACGTCCTTCAATTTCCGAGAGAAAAAAAGGGGCTACCTTCAATAACAAAGAGGTGGCTAAATTCGAAGACTTCCTCTCGGAGTGCACCTTATGTGATGTTGGCGTGAAGGGGGGTTCACTTGGTCAAGTGGACAAGACTTTCCTACTTTTTTCCGCCTCGATAGGTTCCTTTGTAATACTGAATGGATGGTTGAATTCCCGAGTACTAAGGTGGAATGTTGGGCAACTATGGTGTCGAACCATAAACCAATACTCCTTAACACGCACTTCTTTAGGGGATCGGGTCTTTCGTCTTTCAAGTTTGAGAACATTTAGCTTCAGGTTGAAGATTTTCGTAATAGAGTTCCGGCTTGGTGGAATGAAGATGGCCTATAGGGGACTGCCATAGCTCAAAAATAAAAAACCTCAAGTTCAAAATTATAGCTTGGAACAGTGACATCTTTGGCAACGTCTCTAAGATGAAAGAACACCTTCTCATGGAAATCAAACCCTTTGATGGGTTTGAAGAAGATCACTATGACGTCCCCAAATTCACACACCAGATCAATGCGCTTACTTGGAGACATCACACTACATCACATATCCATGATCTTAAATAAATCAATTAATCAATAAAGATCCGCATATAAACGCAACGGAAAAATAACTATTAGAAGTGCACGCATAAATTTTCTTTTTATATCATCATGAGAACAATACTAAATTATGAGATAACAACCTATTATACCATATTGTATGCTTACTCCTTAAATTAAATAAAACTGAAATCAAGCATAATCCATCATTAACATAAACTTGCTCATAAAACTAAATCTGAAATAAACATCTTAAGATCTTTCCTAATGCATAAAGAAAAACCTATAAACTAAACTTCAAATCCTTCTTCGCTCAAATCTAGATTTCCATCAATCATTGACGCATCTATTTTATCCTCTCCATGTATAGCTGTACTCCCTGGAATCTCAAACAATGGGTCAGTTTGCCAAGTAAACTGGTTTGGACCAGATATGATGAGGCTAATAGAAAAGGTTCATAACTCAAATCATCTCATAAAATCAAACAATAACAGAGATATAACATGTGACATAAAGAATAAGTGAAGCAATAGAATGAAACTGAAACATAGCATTAAATCTAAATGAACATTATAGCTTAGGTCTCTACCCTAATTTCATGCATGGTTATTTTTAATTGTGCATTTAATGCTCATGAATCGGCATACATAATGGACATGATTATCTCTTTCTTAATCATTATCCTAATCTTCTCTGATCCTTCGATTAGTATCTACGTTAACCTTCACAGAACTTCTCTTTAGTTAAGTAGTAAGCTTAAAATTAAAGACCTTCTTCATCTCTTCACTCTTATCATTAATGCATGGGTGCATAACTTTTATTACTTGTCATTCTTATTCATGTTAATTCTTCTAGCATAAGCCCATAAGAATTCTATTATAATCATAGAAATATTTTGTTTTCATGTGTCATGTCGTAAACGTATCTTTTAACTTTTATAAATGCCAAGAATGTACATACATAGAAAAACTGGAAATCAATCGATCATGCAATAGCTTTTTCACTTGTTTAGGTTTAAATCATCATAAATATGTAATCTCTATCGATTCCTACTTGTTTCATATTGTGTAAATCAAATATCCTAGCTTCTATGGATTCTAAGCAATAAAACAATGATGAACATAAATAAACATTTAAGCATGATGATTAAACATAAACAATATTTGAATAGAAATTCATTGCTTGCATCCTAGACAATTATGAAATTCCTAACAAATTCTAGATTTCAAACAGATTCTAGATTCTGGATTCCAAATAGATTCTGGATTCTATACAGATTTTAGATTCTGGATTCTAAACAGATTTTGGATTTTGAATTTTGGACTGATTCTGGATTCTGCACAGAATTTCGTGATCAATCACGAAATCCCGTGTACCATCGAAAACCGGTGATTAAGCATAAAATTTAACAATCTAATATGAAGAATATTCATTAAATGAAATAAATCCTAATTCCTATTTTATATTTGTGTTATCTACATTTCCGATTAATCTCAATATAATTTTTTCATACCTCTAGTCTTCACGTAAAATTGACGTAATTCCTCTCCTTGATTCAATCCGAAATTCGGTCGTGTCGTAAACTCCTCTCACGTTCTTCTTAAGCCTTCAAACCGAAAACTCTAGGGTTGACGGGGACGCCGACATCGTAGACATCGGGTATGGACCTTTTCGCGTGTACCGACGTCGGAAGAAGAGGAATGGAAATTAAAACTAGGCAAGAGAAGATATTCTGGAAACTGCAAGGAGAATGCCGCAGCAAGCCCTCGCTCGAGCGGTTATAATCCTCGCTCGAGCGGGACCTCGCCCGAGCGGCCACTTAAGCTCGCTCGAGCGAGCCCTCGCTCGAGCGGTTATAATCCTCGCTCGAGCGGGCCCAGTGACGAAAATTTTCTTTTATTTGTTTTTTTTTAGTCTTTTATTATTTTAGAACTCTTTTAGTGCGAGTTTTATTTCGTTTAGGGTTTTCTTAGCCTATATAAAGGCCTTGTAAACACTCTATTAAGGAGATTGATTATGAATGAAAGAGCTTTTGCTTATGTGTGCTTGAGATGAGCCTCTACGAAGAGTGAATCTTCTTCCCGAGAAGGGTTTGGTGCGAAGCCAAGGGTGTGAAGCCTACAATTCTATCTACCTCTTTTTATTTTGTTTGCGTGATTCTACAACCCTAATTCGACCATCTTTTTGTGAAATCCTAAACCCTAAACTTCTCTAAATCCTTGAATCGATCCGATTCAACAACCGTAGAGCCCAGTAGAGTTATTAAACCTTCCGCACCTAATATTCAGAGAAAATCAGCGATCCCATCATTGAATCGTGAGCACCTAATCGGAAAGAAACCAGAGTTCTATCTCTAGGATCGATTGTTGCAACCTAACGGATCTAAGCGCTTGAACTACTGCTGAATTATACGTGATTCTCCCAAGGAATAGTATGAGACCCTGAGGTATTCGTTATATTTTGCAAGTTTCATTGTTTAGTTTAATTCTCATTTAATTTCGGCAAAATTCAATCATATCATTCACAGTTTAGGGTACCGCCCATCGCGTGGGCTTTTGGTATCGAGCCCTAGGTTCTAGGTTAGGCATATTGTGTGTCATTTTAATTTTCGTTGCATTTTATCTCATTTGTGTTCAAAAGTATACACGTCTCTTGTTTGACAAAATTCTTCATCCATTGTAGTTCATGTTTGTATGGCATTTAGCATTCGTGTTAAGCCGTGTTCACCATGAGCATGGCGAGATTGTTGATGCCCTTAGGGACATCAAAGCCCAAATGTGTGCAATTAATAATAGGGGCCGCTACACATCAAATTATGGGCAAAATCTCAAAAGTTGTGATGAGACTAGAGTTAGGGGATACCTTTACCATTGTAAACCTAAGTACGACCGAGAGGTTTCTAAAATCTATTCAATGAGGTTCCAAATTTTGAAGGTACGACAAATCCTAAAACCTTTGTGGAGTGGTTATCTAGTGTGGAAGAGTATTTTGATTGGTATGGTGTCTTAGAATGAGTACAAAGTTAGGTTAGTGAAAACAAAGTTGGAGGATAGTGCCAAAACCTATTGGACTAATGTTGAGCTTCTACGCGACTTAGCTAATCGTAAGCCCATCACACAATGGGAAGACATGCGGGAGCGACTTATCGAGAATTATGTTCCTCTTACACACCGTCATCTTTTACGATTTCTAAAATCAAAGACAGACAAGTGTCCTGATTGCTCCAAGTGTCACGGATTTGGACACTTTGCTTACCAATGCTCCACAGAACTTTCCACTCCGAATTTATTGATTAAAAGGGAGTTCTAAGGAGAAAATTTGAGAGTAGAAGAGGTGTATGACCCCCGTACCGTGATGAGTGAAGAGGAGATGGAAGAAGCTGATGAGAGCCTAACTTGTGTCAAAGAGACTACCATTTCCCTTGTGAGTAGTGATATTGAGTTGCCCACACGTGAGTCAACTGAGTCACCCACGCACGATTCGACCGAGTCACTTACACACGATTTATTAGTGCCCGTAGAGCCCGTTGTGCACAAGTCCTTGTTGGTGGTAGAGTCAAGAGTACTTGAGTCGGTTACATGTGAGTCATTCGCATCGCATGCACATGAGAGTATCGAGTCCATAGACACACATGCACATCATAGTCTCAAGTTGCATACTTCTATACATTCCAAGTCTTATTGTAAGTCATCTTTTGAGTCTCATTCCGCATTGCATGTAAATTAAGCTTGAAATTAATTTATGCAATGAAGCTCTCAAAATATCGATGCAGTTACCTAAGGCTTTTATGAAATTTCAATTGAATGATTATGTGATGGTTCGGGTTAGGCCTGAACGATTCCCTTTGGAAGTCGTAAAGGATATCCAAGCCCACGGCGCTGGACCTTTTAGAATTGTGGCAAGGAGCGGACCTAATGCATATGTTCTCGAGCTTCCAGCTGATATAGGGGTCAACTCTACGTTCAATGTGGAGGACCTAGTTCCTTCTTTGAGCTCAACCATACCCCCTTGCAACCCATTTCAAACAACCCCTAGTTACAACCACATCCCAACTTTGCAACCAATACCCCTTCCCTACCCAAGCAAGCAGAGAGATGAGGTAATTGAGAGAATTTTAGATGATCTTGTGGTATTCACCTGCGGCAAAGAGTTCCCCGGTTTATACGATGCGGAGGATTGACAAGTCGCCTACCGAGAGTGCATGGGTCAATCATGAGAGGGCTTGTCATTTGTTTTCTTGCATTCCCGCTCTATATCGCGATGACACATGATCAGGGATGAATCCCTTTGAGTCAGAGAGTGTTGATGAGCAGCTTCAAAAATATTTGGTAGGGGTTACTTGGTTCGTAGAGAGATACTCTACGTCGCTCCGATACAATCGATCGAGATGATACTCGGATGTTACGGATGCCGAGATTGTTTGGGTTAGTTGTGAGGAGTTCTACCGTTCGGGTCCCCATACACGTGATTCATACTACATGCGTGTTTCATCGGTGATGAAACATTTTCAGTCGGGGAGAATTGACGGGGACGCCGACATCGTAGACATCGAGTATGGACCTTTTCGCGTGTACCGACGGCGGAGGAAGAGGAATGGAAATTAAAACTAGGCAAGAGAAGATATTCGAAGCATGAGGAGAATGCGCAAGAAGCCCTCGCTCGGCGGTAATAATCCTCGCGCAGGCGGGACCTCGCTCGACCGGCCACTTAAGCTCGCTCGAGCGACCCCTCGCTCGAGCGGTTATAATCCTCGCTCGAGCGGGCCCAGTGACGAAAATTTTCTTTTATTTATTTTTTTTTAGTCTTTTATTATTTTAGAACTCTTTTAGTGCGAGTTTTATTTCGTTTAGGGTTTTCTTAGCCTATATAAAGGCCTTGTAAACACTCTATTAAGGAGATTGATTATGAATGAAAGAGCTTTTGCTTATGTGCTTGAGATGAGCCTCTACGAAGAGTGAATCTTCTTCCGAGAAGGGTTTAAAAGCCAAGGGTGTGAAGCCTACAATTCTATCTACCTCTTTTTATTTTGTTTGCGTGATTCTACAACCCTAAATCGACCATCTTTTTGTGAAATCCTAAACCCTAAACTTCTCTAAATCCTTGAATCGATCCGATTCAACAACCGTAGAGCCCAGTAGAGTTATTAAACCTTCCGCACCTAATATTCAGAGAAAATCAGCGATCCCATCATTGAATCGTGAGCACCCTAATCTGGAAAGAAACCTAGAGTTCTATCTCTAGGATCGATCTGCGCTGCAACCTAACGGATCTAGCGCCTGGACTGAACCCTGCCTGAATTATACGTGATTCTCCCAAGGAATAGTATGAGACCCTGAGGTATTCGTTATATTTTGCAAGTTTCATTGTTTAGTTTAATTCCCATTTAATTTCGGCAAAATTCAATCATATCATTCACGTAGTTTAGGGTACCGTCCTGCGTCAAGGGTTCCTCTTCTAATTCTCCTTCTCTAGAATTTTTTTTCTCTCTAGTTATTAGATAATAAGAGTTATACAAAAATTCTGTAATTTAATCTCTTTATTTATAATACTTAATGATTTCCTATTTTATTTTTAATTCTATTTAGAATGCTTTAAGGTTTCCTATTTAATATCTTAACTCTATTTAGAATACTTTAAAGTTTCCTATTTAAGATCTAACTCTATTTAGAATTTCCTACATGGGTCTTAAGTGATTATATGGACCTTTAATTACTTAATGGGTCTTTAATTAGTTATTGGGTCTTTAGTTACTTAATGGGTCTATAATTAATTATTGGGTCTTTAATTACTTAATGGGTCTTTAGTTAATTTACTAACATATTTTAAAAGTTCATTAAGCATTATTAAACGCACCCCAATTATTACTAACACATATTTAAAGGATTTTAGGGTATATTCATTAGATTAATTTATTATTACGGGTCATTATAAAATAAAGTAAGTATTACATTCATGTGCAACAATTAATCAGATCAATAAAACTAATCATAATTACAAATCTAACAAATAATTAAGGACTAAATAACGAAAATCTCAGTCGTTACAATCACCCGCTCTCAATAGAGTAGAAAGATATCAAGCTCGCCCTTAAGATGGCTTACAACCAGAAGTGTTTTGAGGACGAAGTTTAGAATCAAAAATCTAAAACTCACTGTCTTAGAGAGGGAGACAACAATACTAAGTTTTTTCATCTTATCACCAATGGTAGAAGATCAAGGAACTCCATTACCCAGTTACAAGTGGAAGATACTCTCTTCACGAATGCGCATTGATGTTCAAGGGGTCAACTTTTATGAGAAACTGTACTCGAGCTAGGGAGATCCCAGGCCAAATTTGGAGGGGATTCAATTTCAGAGAATCTGTGATGCTCAAAAAGAGGAATTAGAAGGTGATTTCATAAAGGAAGAGATCAAAGCTGCGGTGTTCTCTTCGGGGAAAAATAAAGCACTAGGTCTGGACAGATTCACCATGGAATTCTTTCAATCTTTTGGGAAGTGGTCGAATCAGATTTTGTTAATTTCTTCCATGAATTTTACATTACCAATAGAATCGGCAAAAGTATGAACTCCACCTTTGTAGCCTTCATTCCGTCGGTTGAGGGAGCCATTAACATCAAGGACTTCGGACCAAATAGCCTCCTCAATTGCTCATACAAGATTATTACCAAAGGCCTCAGGACTCGTCTTCGGAACGTTGCAGGAACAATCCTTTCAAACACGCAAGGGGCCTTTCTCCCTAGGAGACAACTTCTGAATGTGGCCCTCACGGCTCACGAACCGACTCATTCAGTAAAAGCAAAGAAGGAATCAGGGGTCATCTTTAAAATTGACATGGAAAAAGCCTACGACAGAGTTGACGGGGGATTTCTTCAATTTCTTCTTCATGAGATGGATCAGATGGATGAAAGGGTGTTTCAGTTCGGCAAGATTCTCCATTCTAGTCAATGGTTGCCCCAAAGGTTTTTTAGGGGCACTAGGGGGTTGCGCCAAGGGGACCCCTTATCCCCGTTGCTTTTCAACGTTGTGGGAGAGGCCTTACACATGATACTCGGTCGTTGCACTACTCTTAACCTCTTCTAGGGTTTTCTAATTACCAGTGTATGTTATGTCTATCACTGCTGTTACGAAAGTCGCATACAGGCGGTTATAGCGTAGGAGCCCTAATTTAGGCACCCCCGAGCTAACTGAATTTGGGGCACCTTGGCCACCACCGTCTCCTTGATCCCAAATTTATTATTTTTTTTTTAATTTTTTTTTCTCGGGAGTCATTACTTGATAGATTTTGAAAGGGCTTTTGCACTCGGAAAGTTGGCCCTTGCAACGACTTTAAAGAGAGACTTGGTATTTTAGGGACATGTGGCATATGAAGACCATTGATAGTGTCAAATCAAATGACGGAGGTTGTATTTCACCCCGATATTCCACTCAATAGATCTTGTGGGTGTTCTTGGGTGCAATTAATGTCACTCTAAGTTAGAAATTGGGGGCAAATAAGCAAAGAACCCTTCTTGGGTGCAATTAACACAACCTTAGGTTATAAATTGGGTGCAAATGACGCAAATAACCTACCCTAAGTTGTAGGGTGCAAATAACTTCACAAGAAGAATGGATGCAAATAATATATATATATAGCGGCCACCTGAATCTTGGGGTGCCCGCCCGGGCGCCGCCTAGTGATTTTCTCCAGAACATCCCCCGACTGCCCAAACCTGCCCGATGATTTTAAGAATATTGCTATCACCTCCAGTATGCGGATGATACAACGATTTTTTGTGGGACCTCCAGTGATGAGATCAAAGTGGTAATCAGTGCTTTAACAATGTATGAAGGTGTTTCGGCTCAAAGGGTTAATCTCCCAAAGTCCAAGCTCATTGGGGTTAACTTCAACAGTGTCAGATTAGATGACCTTGCCAATTTGATTGGTGTTTAATAGAGAAGATGACTTTTTCGTGCCTTGCATTACCTCTGGGCGAGTTTGGGCAAAATCAGGGGTTCACTAGCAGACAGTCATCCACAGATTTCAGAAAAGACTAGCCACCTAGAAAAGTGGACTTCTAAGTAACAGTGGTCGTCTCATGCTCATCAATTCTACCTTTGTGGCCTTGCCCATCTTCTACATGTCGTACGAGGCGTCTCGTAAAGTTATTTGCCAAATGGAAAAGATTGTTCATGAATTCCTATGGGAGGGTGGGGGTCCGGATGGGAAACTTCATCTTCTCAACTGGAACATCTGCTCTAATAGTAAAAATGAGAGAGGTTTGGGTACCAAAAACCTAGCAACAGTAAATAAAGCGTTGTTGGGAAAATGGCTATGGAAAATTGGGGATGAACTTGAGAAAGGTAAACTCTGGTGGCATGTTATCAAGGCTAAAAAAGGGTTCGATCACAGCGGCTGACACTTGGAAACCCTTAATGTTAGAAAGACCTTGGGTTGGTGGAAGGGAAGTACTAACGTTCTGAATTCCTTTAATGCTTGCTTTAAGTATAGTTGGGGACATGGCCCCCGTATCAGCTTCTAAGACGATATTTGGACTGGGGAATGAAACTGACGGGGACGCCACTTTCACGGACATTGGATTCAGACCGCATCGTTTCTTCCGGCGTAGAAAGACGAGGCGGAATGGAAGTCAGATCTAAGCAAATTCGAAAGATGAAAATTCTGGAGAATTGAAGGAACAGATGAAAATTATGGAGAATCGAAAATTTCGATCGATCGAAGTCTTATTTCGATCGGTCGAATTAGGTCGACAAAAACACTACATTCTTAAGTGATATTTCGATCGATCGAAATTTTAATTCGATCGATCGAATGTCGACGACAATATTTTATATATATGAATTTCTATCGATCGACTTTCACTTTCGATCGATCGAAATCGCACCGAGTTGTTTTAGAAGTCTAGTTTCGAACTTAAGTTTTGGGGGTTTATTTGTCTTTTATTTAATATTCGTTTTAGGGTTTTCTTTTATTGCAAGACCTCCTATATAAGGTCCTTAAGCTAAACAATGTAGCTAGTTGATTGACTATTGAATGAGAGCTTTTGCTTTATGAAGAGAGTCTTCTTCCCTGCGATGGCTTTGGTGCGAGGCCAAGGGAGTGATTCCCATATATCTTGTGTTATCTTGTCTTCAATTTGCGGTGATTTATTATATTTGTTATTTCTCGATCTGTGTTTGCTTTTCTAAACCTTAGACTAATTGTTTCCTTTCGATTCCAAAACCCTCATCCTTTTGAAACCATAAACCACACAAAGCCCACACCCCTTTCCAAAATCATAATCCAATCCGAAAACCATAAGCCTTTTACAAACCGTAAATCCCTTTCACAACCCTATTTGGAATCCGTGAACCTACATCGGACTGAAGACGAGCGCCTCAGCCTAGAAAGCTAGAGTCCTATCTCTAGCCCGATCACGCCTCAACTCTAAATGTACTTGCGCATTGGACTAGACTTTATCTGGATCTCATGTGATCTGCCCATCAAAATTCTGCAAACCCTAAAGGTATCAAGGATAATTTTTCGATTAAACTTGAGTTAATTTATTTAATTTCGGCAAAATCTGCATTAAAATCATATTCACGCATTTTAGGGTCGTTGTCCCGCATCAGAAACCTTAGGCAAGTTAACCCTAATATTTATACTATTGTTACTCTGAAGGATGGCTCTATTAGCTCCATGGCTGAATGGAGAACGGTGTCACAACATGGAATGTCTCTACTCGGAGAAGACTCAAAGATGACAAGATTGATGAGTTTATAAGGCTTCCAGGTCCTTCACTCTACCAATCCTATCCCTTCCCTCAAAGACTACAGGCGTTGGAGCCTTAATGATAAAAGAATTTTTACTGTCAAAAGCTTCTACGACCATCTGCAGCAGCAACATCTTCGTAGCGTTAGAAGGGAGGAAAAGCCAAAATGGCTCAAATTCTAGAAAATTAAAATCCCTCCTAAAATCAAGTTCTTTGCATGGTCCGCTGCCTGGGGAGGGCTTCTTACTAGCGTTCAGATGAGGAGAAGAGGTATCCACATCAGAAATCAGTGCATGTTGTGTATGACAGGTAACTAATCTAATACTCATACTCTCCTTCACTACCGTTTCCCGACGACTATCTAGGGCACGGTTTTCAGGATCGTGGGGATCTGCTTGGTCTTCCCTAATAACATTGCCGAGATGCTTCACCAATGGCATGGTATGAATTTGGCTGACTATATCAGGAACTCTTCCAGCTTGTGGCAAATGATATTGTATGCAGTAATGTGGGCTATTTGGCTCGAAAGGAACAATAGAGTCTTTTGTCGCATGGGCAGACCGCATTGCTTATTTCTCAAGTCCGTCAGAGATCTCCTTCTCTATTGGGATCTCCTGCAAACAAACCATGCTGATTTGCACTTCCTGGCAAACTGGGATCACTTGCAGCCTAATGGGTAACCGTATGATTTTACCACAATCGAGACCCCTCTTCTTGCCCTTCGTCAGCCTCCTCCCTTTTCCCCTCTTCTTGCCCTTCGTCAGCCTCCTCCCTTTTCCCCTCTGCCCTTCACCTCCCCCTACCTCATTTGTTTCTTGCTCTTTGGATGAGGTCCCCTGATGCTTGCACTGTCTTGGCACCCAGGGTTTTTCTCGTTAGAGTTCTTTTGGGTAGATCCTTTCTACCTTTTCTGGTATGTTCTCTTTGCACCATGGATCAAAATATCGTCCGATACCGATACGTATCGGTTTTAGACCTCACCGATACGATACAATGGGTTTTTATCGCCCCCCTGAAAAAACAGTCAAATTATCATTCAATGTATCGTTCGTATCATCTGTATCGTTCAATGTATCGTTCGTATCGTCCGATAATTTGAAATTATCGGTTTTGATATTTTTTTTGTTTTTTTTATATTTTTTTTTGGGAAAAAATCGGAGAGTATCATCCAGAACCGATACGTATTGGTTTTGGGGCTAGTCGATACGTATTGAAAAAACGAGATTTTGATCCTTGCTTTGCACGTTTTTCTTTCCATTTCTTTCAATATATTTTTTGTTATCGATTAAAAGACGTCCGTAGTGCCCCATGGACATCCGTGACCTACGGACAGTGAGGGGGCAAAATCACGGACATCCGTCATTGTGAACAGTAACTTTTTTTTTTCCTGAAGTTGAAATTCTGTTGCGGTTCAACTTCAATCCTCTCGATCATGACGTTCCCCGTCATTCTCCTCCACTCAAAATGTTTCATCACCGATGAAACACGCATGTTGTACTGATTAAGTGTATCGAAAGTCGCACGGTGGAACTCCTTGCAACTAGCCCAAACAATCTCAGCTCTTGGTGACGTATGATCCTCATCTCGGTTGATTGTAGCAGGACGCACACGGTAAACCTCTCCTTGATGAACCTGATAACCCGGCTCGCCAACCCACTCTATCAAATATTTTTGAAGTTGCTCATCAACTCTCCCAGACCTGAAGGAATTCATCCCTGATAAAGTGTGATTGCGATATCGGTCGGGATTACAAGAACTCAAGCGGCAAGCTCGTTCATCACTGGCCCATGTACTCTCGGTAGTCGAAGTATCAGCAGATAATTTGTAGTGATTGCTGCTTGAATAATCTTTTGTTTAATTTTTGCATGCAATGCGGAATGAGACTCAAATGTTGACTCACAATAAGACTCGAAATGTGAAGGGGTATGCAATTCGGGACTATGATGTGCATACGACTCACATTTAGTGGGTTCTATTGCCACTAGCGACTCATGTGTGATCAAATCAAGTGACACTATTGGCTCATGTGGACTCAACTCAACGGATTCCAATGATTCATTGGTAGGTGAATTGATTGGCGCATGTGTACTCGGTTCGACGAACTTCAAAGATTCAAGTGCACTCGACTCGATGAACTCGTGCGTACTCGACCCAACATCACTATCCACAGGGAGATAGAAAGTCTCTTTAACACAAGCGGGACTTTCGTCAGCCTCTTCCATCTCCTCTTCACTCATCACGATACGAGGGTCGTACACTTCTTCCACTTCCCTATTCTCGGGCTCCTTAGGACTCACTCTTTTAGTCAATAAATTCGGAGTGGGAAATTTTGTGAGGCACTGGTATGCAAAGCGTCCGAACCCTTGACGCTTAAGATAATCAGGGTACTTATTTGTCTTCGTTCTCAAACTCTGCAGAAGGTGATGGTGTGTCAAAGGAACATCTTTTTCAATAAGTGTCACCTTCATATCCTCCCATGTGGAGATGGGTTTATTCCGACGAAACTCAACACGGAGTTCTATATGAATCCAAAAAATCTCGGCATTACCCTTAAACTTTGTTGTCACTAGTCTAATTTTGTACTCATCTGATACATCATACCAATCAAAATACTCCTCTACACTAGACAACCACTCTATGAAGGTTTTAGGGTTCGCCGTGCCCTCAAAATTTGGAACCTCATCCCGAATAGATTTTAAAAACTTCTCGGAAGGGTCGTACTCAGGTTCACGATGATGAGGGTATCCCCTAACTCTAGTTTCATCACGACTTTGGGGACTTTGCCAAAAATTTGGGTGTAGTGGTTCCCTCGTTCGGGTAGCACCTTTTCATGACGAGTAAGGAATTCATGGTGGCGTGTAAGTGACTCATACATGATACTCGAGACAAACTCAACTTAATCACAATTCTATGGACCACACAACAGTTGAGGAATTTTAACAAACACTAGACATGCATATTTTTGAACACAAATGAGATAAAATGCAATAAAAATTAAAATGACACAATATGCCCTAACCTAGAAACCTAGGGCTCTGATACCAAAACTGACGCGAGACGACAACCCTAAAATGCGTGATTATGATTTTATGCGATTTTGTCGAAATTAAATAAAATTAAATCAAGCTTAATCTCAAAACTATCTTAAATACCTTAAGGTTCAGAGAATTCAGGTTGGTAGATCACGTGAGATCCAGTTAGGGTCCAGTCCGATGCGCAAGTACTATTAAATTTAAGGCGAGATCGGCCTAGAGATAGAACTCCAGCTTTTTTCATGCTTGGGCGTTCGTCTTTGATTCGATGTAGATTCGCAGGCTCTAACTGGGGTTGTGAAATGGATTTATGGTTTTGTAATAGGCTTATGGTTTGATTTAGGTTTATGGTTTAGAAAAGGGCTTTGGCTCTGATTGATTTAGGGTTTAAAAGGGGTTTAGGATTTTGGGATCGAAATCAATATATTAAGATTTAGAAATTTAAATCAACACAGAGAAAGGTTAAGAAAACAGAGATAGATAATAGAGAAGATAGCAAAGATTGCTTGTGGGAATCACTCCCTTGGCCTCACACCAAACCCATCTCAGGCAGAGAATATTCAAGCATAAAAGCATTCAAATATTCAATCAACTAATTAAAATATGTTTACAAACCTCAATATATAGGCCACCAATAATTAAATTCGAAGTAAAGAGTCCTAATACTAATAAAACACTAAAAAGGAAAGTTTTTGCAACAAAAAACTCAATATTAGAAGTCTCGTCACGACATCCACGGACATCCGTAGTGTCCCACGGACGTCCGTGGCCTACGGACAGTGAGGGGGAAAAATCACGAGCATCCGTCACTGTTCATCACAGATGTTCGTCACTATTCACAGACATCCGTCACTGTTCACTGTGAACAGTAACTTTTTTTTTTTTCCTGAAGTTGAAATTTTGTTGCGGTTCAACTTCAATGCTCTCGATCTTGATGTTCCCCGTCATATGTACTCCTCAAAAAAAAAAGTAGTGAGAAATGATATGAAGGATTATGGAGAAGCAGAGAGTTTAGCCATGAACAAAATTGAGTGGAGAAATAAGACACAAAGCTAACCCTAAATAGATGCAACAAGGCAATAATGATGACTATGATGATTCTTGCAATTCTTTGTCCTGAACTAAGGTTCTTGGTATTTCCTTGCTAGAATGATATATTTATTTTTCGATTTCTTTTTAATAAATCGGAAAGCCAATTTTGATTATAATATGCTCTCTCTCCACTTATATGTCAAAACATTTGATAAATTGCAAGGTTTAAGGTTGTGGATAATACAAATAAACCTATGCCATATGATATTATATTAAATTCTACAGTATAGATCTATAAAGTTTAGTTAAGTGAATTTTTAAGTTGTACAATTCAGTTAACTCGAGAACCATATAATACATGAACATGCTAAGATGATATAAATTATATTTTGCATTGGGATTTGAGTCACATTGACTCAACCTTAATATCTCTACTTTTCTCTTCCTCTCTCTTCTTCCTCTTTCCTATTACTAAACTCTAACCCTAAATTACAGTTTGGTCTTGGTATCAAAGCCAACAAAACCTAACACTATAAATTTTTTACAGCCTATTGAAGCCATCCACGTCATCGCTGACATCATCATGCTGATGTTAGCAGGGGTCAACCCGTTGCTTTTTTCTCAAAGATTTTTGGGTTTTGATCAATTTTTTCCCCTCTTCATTTTCTTCTTCTTGCTCAAAGGGATTTGAGGCCGGGAACATGGAGTTTCGAAGGTGTTTCTAAAGAAAAGTGTGTTTTTCGTTTTTTAGATCCCCAAGATTTGTGAAGGCTTAAAGGAGCTCAGGATTGGATCAGGTTGAACCGGAATCACCATACAAGATTGATGGTGTACTCCGTTTTTGTTTTTGGATCTATTTTGGTGTTGTTTAATTGATTCTCGTGAATCCTTCTTTTACCGCCCAATCACATAAATCCCCGCCATTCCATTGCTAATCGCTTTTTCATCTGGCAAAGTATGGCTTGTTTGAAAGCTCGTTTCATTTGCAGACTGATAGTTCAAGTTTCGTTAAATTCAGAGTTCATTTGAAGGAGTTATGGATGTTTTAGTGGCTGCTATAGGCTATGCTCGACTGTTTTGTCGATATTTTTTTTATGATTGTTACAAAAACTGCTGCCCAACATTTTTGAATGTTGTTTTGGGATTAATCAGTGGATTGTGTAGGGGTTCTCCCTGTTTGGAATCTATGAGCCTTCTATTTTTTGAATTGTTTTGATATCGGTATCTCTTAATCATGGACGAGAATAAATCCAGAATCGTTGGTGGGGGAGATATTTCTCATAACTTACAAATACGAATGTCACGGTCTGCTACTATGTACTTAGGGATGAAGAAAAAATTTGGTTACATTTACGGGACTATCCCAAAACCCAAAGAAAATGACCCTAAGTATGTTGATTAGGAAAGTGACAATCTAACTGTCATGACATGACTGCTACACTCAATGCAACTAGACATTAGTGATTCTTTTATGTATACTAGTGTTACTAAACAATTATGGGAGGTTGTGAAGGATGCGTTCTCGCAGAAACAAAACCTTGCAAAAATGTTTCAAGTTAGTGACAAAATTAACACTATGAAGCAAAGTGATAAGACTATTGGAGAGTATTATACTCAAATGAGAAGTTTGTGGGATGAACTAGCCCAGTATCAAGAAGAACTGTGCAGCTCGTGTGTATGCAAGGCCAGTAAAAATACTGAAAGTAGGAGAGTGTTTGACTTCCTAAAAGGAGTTTGACGCCTGAATATGAGAATGTTAAATCAAACATTCTAGGCAGAGAGGAGTGTCCTCCACTTGGTACCGTGTATGCCCTCCTTCAGCATGAGGAGAGTAGGCAACAGTTTATGCGAATTCCTAGTGGTGATGTATCTGAGAGATCTACTCTACCATCCTTCACTTCTTTTGGCCATGGTGGAGGCAAATCTGGTGGTAGAGGTGGTGGCCATGGAAGTCGTGGGGGACTCTCACGTGAAGAAAGAGAAAAAATTTTGTGTTCTCATTGTGGCAAGAAGGGCCATACTAGAGAAAGATGTTGGGAATTACATGAGAAACTTAAATTCCTTCCAAATCATGCATTCCAGTCCTCCACTGAGGAAACTTGTAATCCAGTTGGTGGTCAGAGTATCCCTATTGCTTCAGCTCCGTCTGACTTTCAGAGCTTACAGAGAGAGCTTCAAGATCTCCAGGGTCGCCTTCAGCGCATGACAGTAACACAGGGATAGACATCTTCCTTCCACATAGCTGAGTCAGGTACCTATGGATCTGCACATGTGACCTCTCTCAGTCTCCATGGATCATTGATTTTGGGGCTACGGATCACTTGTCTAGTATGACATATTTATTTTCATCTGTGTCTATCCTTTCTGATTCTGTTCATATTCGCATTGCTGATGGATCCCTTGCTCCTGTAAAGAGCAAAAGGAGTGTTCAATTTGGCACCTTGTCTCTTGACTCTACTCTTTTGATTCCTAACATGCCCATGAATCTATTATTTGTCAGTAAAATTACCAATTCATTACATTGTAGTGACATTCTTTCAGTCATATTGTGTTTTCCAAGACCTAAAATCAGGGAAGATCCTTGGTCATGGTACTGAAGATAAGGGATTCTACCTCTTTCAAGATTTACGTGGTCATCTCCTCTTACAGCTATTGTGGTTTTTGTTGATGAAACAAGATTGTGGCACTCCCGCTGTGGCCATCCTCTTATTAGTCGTTTGAAACTTTTATTTCTACAAAAATTTCATGGATTTGATAGTAATTTGTTTAATTGTGAGGCTTGTCAGTTCTCTAAACATGTTCGCAATTCTTATCCCTTGAGTGGTAGTAAATGTGCTATTCCTTTTGAAGTTATTCACTCGGATGTGTGGGGGCCTTCCCCTATTATTGCTTTGAATGGTTATCGTTATTTTATTACTTTTATTGATGCTTGTACTAGACTCACATACTAGTTAGCACACAATTTTATGGCATGTTAAGGTTCTTCGATCGGTTAATGGTGAGGAATATTCCTCTCACCTTCTCTAGTCTTATCTTCACTCTCATGGAATTGTGTTACAAACTACTTGTCCTTATACTCTCCAACAGAATGGGGTTGCTGAGAGGAAAAATAGGCATCTTCTTGAGGTTGCTCGATCTTTATTGTTTGATATGAAGGTTCCTAAACATCTCTGGGTGAAATTGTCCTCACTGCTGCCTTCCTCATTAATCAAATGCCTACACCTATTTTGGAAGGACATTCTCCCTTCCAACTTGTGTCTCTTCATCAACCTTTGTTCTTGGTGACACCACGCATTTTTGGTTCCTCGTGTTTTACACATATCCCCAATATTCAGCGAAGTAAACTTGATCCCAAGGTTACCAAGTATATTTTTATTGGGTATCCCTCTTCTCATAAAGGATACGAGTGCTTTGACCCTCTCACTCGTATGATAGTCACCATGGATGTCACATTCTTTGAGGGCACTCATTTTTCTAGTCCTCCGAGTTCTCTTCAGGGGGAGAAACAATTTAAAAATGAAGAGTACTTTGAGATGTTTAGAGCTTTACCTATGGAAGATGATGGAGATTGCGAAGAAGTGGATGATGACGCAGTTGAGCCACTGAAAAGCAAACAGCCCAACTTTGATGAATATGGAAAGGGAAAGATGTATGTGCAAAGGAACAAGAAAGGCATCATTGAAGCCATTGCGCATGAGAAAATAAATGAGTCACATTTTCAAAATACCAACCAGGATCCCTTACCCGAAGAGGGCCCTCTTATTTCTGATCTTCATCTACCCATTGCTCACAGAAAATTTCCTAGATCGTGTACTCGTCATCCCATCAGTAAGTATGTGTCATATCACAATCTCTCATCATCTCATTATGGTTTTATTTGTTTTCTTGATTCTATCACCCTTCCTTCTACTGTTTTTGATACCTTATTGTTGCCAAAATGGATGATTTTGTGATTCAGGAGATGAAAACTTTGGAACAGAATCAAACTTGGGAACTCCCAGAAGGAAAAGAGTTGATTGCAAATGGGTGTATACAATAAAGTCTAAACCTAATGATATTGTTGAAAGATATAAAGCAAGGCTTATAGCAAAGGGGTACACTCAAACACATGGAGTTAGTTATCAGGATACTATTGCACCTATAGCCAAGTCCAACGCAATCAGGGTATTGTTATCTCTGGCTGCCCACAAAGACTGACCACTCTCTCAACTTGATGTGAAGAACGCATTTCTTCATGGTAATCTCAAGGAAGAAGTCTACATGAACCTTCCTCCTGGATTTGTAAAAGAATGGGAGAAGGGAAAAGTGTGTAGATTGAAGAAATCTATCTATGGATTAAAACAATCCCCAAGGGCTTGGTTTCAAAATTTTAATGATGCTATTATGAGATTCGGGTATCGAAGAAGTCTATCATACTCTATCATACTCTATTTGTAAAAAAGGGAATCAAGATGGCTGCCATACTAGTCTATGTTGATGATATCATCATTACCGGTGATGATAGTCATAAGATTCTTAAACTGAAGGAGTATTTGAGCAGTGTTTGAAATTAAAGACTTGGGAAGCTTGAAATATTTCCTTGACATTGAAGTGGCGAGATTTAAGAAGGGCATCTCATTATACCAGCGGAAGTATACCATAGACCTCCTTCATGATACGTGGGTTTTTGGGGTGTAGGCCTATTGTGAGCCCTATTGAACAAAATCACCGATTAAATGGTGAAGAAGGTGATCTTCTCAAGGATCCACATACCTATCAGAGATTTGTTGGTAAACCGATTTATCTAATCATGACCTGTCCGGGCATTGCTTATGCAGTAAGCGTGGTGAGTCAATATATGCACTCACCAAGGACAGTACATTTAACGTTGTTCACAGGATCCTGAGGTATTTGAAAGGAAGTCCTGACAAATGGCTTCTCTATAAAAATCGTGGTCATTTGGATGTAGAAATATTTATTGATGCCGATTGGGTCGGGTCTTTGGATGATAGGAGATCAACTGCCGAATATTGCACCTTCTTGGGGGGTAATTTGGTCACATGAAAATCTAAGAAACAATATGTAATATCAAACGCCAGTGCTGAGGGGGAGTACCGCGCCATGTCCCAAGGTGCGAGAGAAGGCATGTGGCTTAAATTCATCTTGTCAGACTTGGGAGTTGTTGTATCATCTCTAATTTGTATGGTGACAGTGAAGTCGCCCATCATATTGCAGAGAATCATGTCTTTCATGAAAGAACAAAACACATTGAGGTGGGCTGTCACTATATTCGCAAGAAGATCGAGTCCAAAGAAATCAGTATTCCTCATGTTAGAACTAGGGATCAACTTGCCGACATCTTGACTAAAGGTGTTGGTGGCAAGAGACTTTATGACATCTCCTTCAAGTTGGATATGACCGACATCTATACTCCAACTTGAGGGGGAGTGTTGGAGATGTTATTTCTATTGTATGGGTGCGTTGTAAGTAACTTTGGGTGTGTAGTTAAGTAAATTTTAAGTTGTACAATTCACTTAACTCGAGAACCATGTAATACGTGAACATGCTAAAATGATATAAATAGTATTTTACATTGGGATTTGAGTCACATTGACTCAACCCTAATATCTCATACTTTTTTCTTTCTCTCTCTTCTTTCTCCTTCCTATTACTAAACCCTAACCCTAAATTACAGTTTTGTCTGTTGTTGCTCATAAAGTGATCCATTCGACATGCTAGAGTGGTCAGCCAATGATATTATATAATGTAGATACGGAGAAGGCGTATGACAGGGTGAGCTGGGACTGTTTGGATTATATGCTGTCTAGGTTTGATTTTGGGGGCAAGTGTTGGGGGTGGATGAGAGCCTGCGTATCTTCCGCGTGATTTTCGGTCATTGTGAATGGTATCCAGCTGGATATTTTAAGAGTTCTTGAGGCCTTTAGCCCCTTGTTCAACATGGTGCCGGAGGCTTTAGATAGGCTTGTCAGCTGTTCTCGTCAGCTTGGTCGGGCATTCCAGGGAGTAGCGAGGTCGTCATATTACACATCTCCAATACACAGATGGCACGGTTCTTTTTTGTAAAGGGGAGTTGAGAGACACACAGGCGCTAGCTGATGTGTTGTCGGTTTATGAAGCAGGTTTGGGGCAGCAGTTTAACCTTTATAAATCCAAAGTGACTGTCATAGGGGTTAATCCCAGACCCTATGCAGGCTGGCGGAGATTGTGAATGGTGATACCAAGCAGCTTCCTATTTCATATTTGGGCCTCCCCCTTGGTATCTTCGAATGCTACTATCTGGGACCCGGTAGTCCAAAGGTTCGAAATAGAGTGGCATCCTGGAAGGGAAAGCTTCTCAGCAGTGGGGAGCGTTTGCTCTTGATCAAGACGGTCCTTGCTAGCCTCCCTATTTTCTACAGGACCATGTTCAAATGTCCTATGGCGGTGATTCCCAGACTTGAGCAGATTGTGAGAGATTTTTTGTGGGAAGGTTCAAGTTTGCAATAGAAAATATCATCTTATCAATTGGGAGATTTTTCAGTTACATAAGTGCAAGGGGGCTCGGTATTTGCAGCTTATGGCAGTTCAATCTAGCTATGTTGGGGAAATGGTTCTGGTGTGCTGGCTCTAAATCAGAAAGGGAGGAGAGTCTGGGTTTTGGTGCCGGTTGAGAAGTATGGTTGGATGGAGAATTTCTGGGGTGTGAACGTTAAGATTAATAGGAATTTTTCGTCATCGTGGAAAAGTGTCTGCAATTCTTGGCCTGATTTCTTGTGGTGGATTCTCTTTAGTTCAGGAGATGGCTCCCGTATCAGTTTCGGGGAGGACCCATGGTTGGAGTTCAAGCCCCTAAAGGATTGCTACCCGTCAATCCACCAGTATTTGGCGGACCCTTACATTTCTATGGCTGATCTTTTCTCTGAGTTTGGAGGGGAGCCGAGCCTTCTTGGGACCTTTACACTAGGAGGCTTTTAAGGGATGAGGAGTTGCTTCCTTTCCAAAACCTGATGCCCTCATTGTGAGGCCAAGAGGAGTATTAAGAGATGTAATCCCCTCATTTGGTTGGCCAACAAGATGGGGGTATTCTCTGTCAATTCCTACTATCGGGTCCTCTCGGTCGAGCCTCTTGTTAAATGTTATTGGGCTGTGTTGTGGAAGGCTCCGGTTTCTCCTATGGTGAAATTCTTTACCTGGACTGTGGTGAGGGGTCACATCCTTACTATCGACCAATTAATTGTGTGAGGGAAGAATCTGCCCAATATGTGTGCCATGTGCTTGCAGTAGGAGGAATCGGTGTCACACCTTTTTCTACAATGTTGGGTGGCGGCTGAGATATGGGGTGTTCTTCTCAAGTCCTTTAATTTGTATTGGGTGTTCCTGGACTTGGCACAAAATCTCCTTGTTTTGTGGTCGGGGACAGAGCTGGAGGGGCATCTCGGGGCTTACTGGAGGGTTGGTTTCTTTGCAGTTTTATGGGAATTCTGGCTCGACAAGAATGTGCGGATCTTCACCAGAAAGTGTCGTCCTATTGGGTTTGAGGAGCATCAGGGATCTTATTGTAGAATTCCATGGGCCTAACTCAACCTCACAAAACCGGCTTTAAGGTGAGGTTTTGCTCAGGTTTATATATAGCCCAAGGCCATTGACCTAGGCGATGTGGGACTATCGTTCACTCCCCCTCACGTGTAACGTGTCTCACTGCCAAGGATCAAAATTTCGGTTTCGGGCATGACCGAAAATGAAATCCGAAATTTTGGCCGAAATTCGAAATTTCGTCCAAAATTTTGGATCACATACAAAAAATCCGAAATTCTGGATTTCGGTTTCGATGGGGACTGAAACCGAAATTTCGGACATTTCAGCAGAAATTTTGATCCTTGCTCACTACATCCCTTTGGTTACCTGCTCTGATTCCATGTAGAATTCCATGGGCCTAACTCAACCTCACAAAACCGGCTTGTAAGGTGTGGTTTGCGCAGATTTATATATAGCCCAAGGTCATTGACACAGCGATGTAGGACTATCGTTCACTTATGACCCACTGGGTGGTCCTCGATGAGTTTGCTGGGGGGGGGGGGGGGGGGGTAACCCGGAGCTGCTGGATTTTGGTTATGTTTCGGAATGGTTTGTCCCAGGGGTTCGGGGCTGCCCCCTCGGCTTTTTGTCGCTCTTTTGTTTTTTGCTTCTCTATTGGTCGGTTACTTTTTGTTTTTGTTTCCTTGTACTCTGCTTTCCAGCTCCTCGCTGGTTTGTTTTAATAGATTTTTGCTTTACTGATAAAAAAAAAATGTATATGAGAAGAATTGGTTAGCTAGGATTTCACAAATTTTTTGCATAGTTATGTTCTATGTTGCTCAGGTTTGGGTGCCATACGACCCAAGAATATGATGTACCGGACTCTTAAAATAAGGGTATTTGGATCCACAAATTAGATTTATTTTATGTTTTATACGCTAATTTTAATGAGTTGGTATAGCGTAACCTACCTGTTCACTCTTAAGTCTGAACAAGTCAACCTCCTTATGCCCAAAGGGTTGGGAAGTGTAAAGCTATTAATGAGCATGCAAATTGGTAAAAGCATAGGTTTGACCATTTTCGCATAAGAAGATTGACCCTACCAACTCAATTTTATGTAGCTTGTGAAATTCTACCTAAGTGTCAAACTACAAAGAATCTATAACAATGCTGATAAAACTATTAACTAGTACTCACTATTTTTTTGTGTGCCATAATGTGTATTTTGCTATGCCTAGTGCTTGGCCTCCCTTGGGTAGGGTTGAAGTGCCAGGCATGGGTTTTGTACCTATATTGGAGCCATGGTGAGCCCCGGAATATGTCTACTTTCAACAATAAGAGAATGAACCTTCATTTGATCTTAATGGTTTACAAAATATGCACTATGCTACATTTGTACAAACTTTTGATAATATCGAGAAATAACTAGAGGTCAACATTATTACATGTATGTGCAGTAGTTGGAACACATTTATAGTCCAGTGCATGTTTCCTTCAAGTCAGAATAAGAAAGCTTTCAAACACTTTTTGTAACATAGGTAATGTACTTTATGTTGCACGTGGTGGATTAGCAAGTTCTAAAATGATAAAATTTTGAGAAAAATGGAAAGTAGAGCATGATTAGGTGAATCCGTGCTTACAACTTAATATAAATGCTAGTGAAGGTTGATCATTAAAAATATAAAACTTGGCAAGTGCACAAGTTCGTGGAACTAGGGCAAGTACTAAGGGTGTCAAACCACATGGACTACTATTATCCAATCTAAAGTTTTGGTTTTTAAAACTAAATGGAAACTAAGAATTCGCAAAATAGGATTAGATTTTGAAAGCAAAAGAGAAAACAGTCTAGGACCCCTCTTGATCACCGATTCGTAATAATGTGCAAATCTATTCCTAATCCAATTTAAATTCCGGGTAATAACCTTCTCTTGGCTACAAGCTAAAGCTAGGTAAAATAATCATATCCTATTCATAGTCATGGACTAGTCGGGATAATATAAACTATCTAATCTCTAGCGATCTAATCCGTAAGCTCCATTGCATGAAACCTATCAAACTAGAGTACAAGTACTAATTCAATGGTGAGTATTCTATAAATTCTAATCCTAATCCCTACAAGGCGATTACGATTATCATAACAGAAATAAAACGCTTTAGAATCATTCGCAACAAGTCACAAACAAGAGTGAATCTCAATCATGCAATCATTACCATAAATGAATTCAAATTAGAAAGGAAAATAGAAATTTGAATTAAAACTTATCTTTGATTACAGAGTAACCAAACTTAGGAAACTAGCCACGCATCGTAGCTCTGATCTTCATCATCGGAGTACAACTCTCTAATTCGGTCATAGAATGATGGTTTACAATCTCTCGAATCTCAAAACTCTCAAAAATCTAAAAGAATAGAAAACTAGAAAGCAATGTAAAAACTAGACTAAACTTTCTATAAAATTCTCTACACATACATAAACCTAAACCTAGGTCCTTTTGTATATTCATAAGGCGCTAGCACATTGAGAAAAAGTAGGAAGGAAACTCTTAATTCGAGCCAAAAATAAAAAGGGAAGAAAAGACTTCAAAATTCTGCAAGTTTCCCTTCTCGGACAGGCTCTGTAATTGAGTTTTCCCGATCTCGACCTGTCGATATTGGGAAAAACTCCAACTCGAAATTCTTCTTCTCTGTTCCAGCAGGTATTTATATATATTAATCTTCTAAGGATCTCGATGGGTCGAGATCACAATGTGGGCCTGTCGAGATTGATTTTTCTTGAATTCTTTCTTTCTTTAACATTCTTTTTTTTTTCCTTAAAAACTTCTTATAAACTCAAAACAATCTAAAAGCAAGCATTAGAGATGCCTTCAAGGCCTAGCAAAGTCAAGATCTAGGGTTTTTACATACAGTTTTGAAGGTTTATCAAAGGCCCCCTAACTCACTAAGCCTTCTCATTAATTCTCTCTCTCTCTCTTTATATATATATATATATATCTTTCACTTTTTCTCCTTTCTAACCCTGAACCCAATACCATCTACCTAACCCTAATAGGCTAACACCACATTCTTAGCCCTAATACAACTAACCCTAGACTTCAACTGCTTAGCCCTTGTTGGCAGAGCGAATTTGAAACTCACTCAAGGATCTTTCCTATTTCTCTTGATACATAATATTTAAATTATTTTTACTATTTGAAGGAGAGAGGGCATGTAATTACTTAGTCTTACTTTAAGGTCTTTTAAGAGAAAAATACCCCTCCTTTATAAATAGGTTTAAAACTTAAAACAGTAGTCTAAGAGTTATTTGGTAATGTTGTGACTACTCTATTGCACAAATATTCTCAAATGTTTCTCTCTCCCTCCATGTGCATCGCACATGCTACCCTGTAGTGAAATATAATTGCATATAAATATATCTTTGAACTCCTCCAACCAACCTCAGCATGCTGGGAGTTAAGGTATAGGAAATGATGAATTGCATAAAGTAGGATGATCATAATTCTGAAACTTTGATTGTTGAAGAGCACTCGTCGCAGTCCTCATGCTCAAAGCTCCGGTCTCCAAGTTATTCACTCCCATGGATCCTCCCCAAGATCTCCCTAGGAGAAAGAAACAAAGCACAAAAGTGCCTTGGACATCCATCCATCTTCCTTTTTAAAGAAGAGTTGGACTTTTATGGTAGTTCTTGGGCTTGAGCATGGAATCCCTATGAATTATAGGATATGGGCCAACATCCAGTGTTGAGCACCAATACTTGCGTACAAATAGACAAGTTCTAATTTGAAATTGATTTACAAATTCACCTTCAAGGCTACATATTCCTTTTTGGTTCAACCTTACCATAGGCCACTGGACGCATCTTACTAAATATGGCCATGATGATACATTTCAAGGAGAAGAGTATATGTTTCTCAATGTTCTGATTCAAATGAAATGCCCCACATCTAAACTAGAGTACCAAGTTGGCCATGATCATCTATGTTACATGGATCTTTCAACGATCCTGAGTACGTGTGTTAAATGCTACACTACATTGGTGGTGTGGGATTTGTGTTGCAGAAATGTAGCGAACTATTTCAGTTTAAGGATATACAAAAATTGCTTTAAAATATTGATGTTTGTAAAAAAATTTATTTAGGAAAAATGTGTAGTACCTTCTGTTTTGGATGCCAAGCAAGTCTGACTTCTAGGCCAATACCATACCGAACACCTATACCCATATCCCACACCTGTACCTGTAACCTTGTAGCATAGATTTACATCAACCAAGTTTTAAACCTTTCCAATGGTCCATAGGAAGACCACATATGAACAAAGAGTTACTCAGATGATCCTTGAACCCTTCATTTCTATGAGCTTAATAGAAGTTTCGAACAGCAAATATCATTATACTTCTTTGGTCTAGTGAAGTGCTTACATGTGCATCCCTAGTAATGTAAATTGGAAACCGAATCTAATATGTAATGTACTATCCACAGCCATTGTAATCTTGTTCTTTACTGATTCCTTTTTGAAGTTCTGAATCAATTCGTTTGTATATAGGAACTTCAGGGTGATGATTATCTCCATCTTAGGGATTTTTTCCTCATAGTTCCAGCTCTTACAATCAATTTTGTGGACTGTAAAATTCATTATAAGGATAAGAAGTTAAGAAGGGGTCGTGATTATGGAAACCCGGTTATTACAGACGATGGCTTTATGATGGGCATTGCTTACATTCTCAAGGTATGTTTGTTTAAACTTTTATTTTCCATGCTTTAGTGATTCCTTGGTTGGATGATTGTATACCATCCATCTATTTTTCAAGGAAGCAAGTTCAATATGTTTTTAGTTGATAAAACTCAATATGACATTATGGATTTGCTTTTTTAGTTCAGTGATTTGTTTTTAACTAAGTTATAACCTTTTACTGATTGTACTCTTTTCGTGAAGATTACATTTTTGTAAAAAAATCTCCATGATTCCTTTTTTGGTTTCTTCCGTTGTTGTGGACTTCATTCATACAATTTCTTACATTATGCATATTATTTTCTTTTTTCATGCATAAATCAAGTGAATTAATAAAATTGAATAGTACAAGGAGTCTCACATGTAAACTGGTGGTTAGACTGCAGGACAAAGAAAAAGGATATGTACATCAGTGTTTTACAAAATTACAACTATCATATGTGTCATGTCCTACGAAATTATGCCTGTCCTTTAATACCCTTCTTCAACAAGAGCTTCTGCCACATCTTGTGTTTATATGAGCTTGGGGCTTGCTTGAATGTCATCTATGAAAGATCACAATTTTTAATCTGTAATTTTGGCAGTTTTTGGATTTTATGAAAATGCAATTTAGACAATCAATTTCTTTTTTACTATTTGATCAGTCTATTACTGTTACCATTATAGACATCTGAATATCATAAAATCTAACAAAATCATAGACATCTGAATATCATAAAAAGCCATCTCAGATTTCATTAGTATGGGTTGCAAATGCCAAAAAACGCAATGTATATCAAAATCAAGATACCTTATTTCACAAAACGTCACAACTCCTTCACTATGAAGCCAAACTCCACAAGAACACATCTAACTGAACATTGTACATATTCTGGTGCTACCCTACACAATAAACAAGATCAGTGGAGCTCACATGCATCTCAGAAATCAATGAAACTGGCTAAAGATAGCAATGAAGAGAAAACAACACCATAGCTGCTTCAAAAATAATCCAAATCACTTTAGACCAACTACAATAGGTAGCTAAAATCCGACCATGATCGTGATGACTAGGGTTGTGCAGAAAACCAACCCGACCAACTGAAACCAACCGAAATTTCAGTAATTCGGTCGGTTTCGGTTTTAGGGCATATTGGTTCGGTTTTGGAAATGTGGCTTCTCGGGTTATCAGTTCGGTTTCGGTTTTAATGGAAAAAATGCAAAACCGAACCGATAAGAAACTGATATTAGAGTTTTACTTAGGTGCATACAAAAATAGGTTGCAATTAAAAAAATTTCAATTAAAAAATTTTCTCTTAAAACCTAAACTTTAAAGTTAAAACATAGAAATTAGAAAATAAGGAATAAACCTTAAAACTTAAAACAAGCAAAAAGGCAAAAACCTTTGTTGTCCCATAGCCCATTCGTTTCCGCTTCCCAATTCCCACCGGCCATTCACCGTCCTTTCGGTCGCCATCACTAGCGTCGTCCATCACAATCCCACACGGCCACACTCCACAGCAGACAACAGGTTTCACTCTCTCTTTCTTTGTCTCTCTCTCTCTCTCTTCCTCTCTTTATTCTTCACCCTCTTCCTTGCTGCTTTTTTTAAATTTTATAAATAGGGTTTAGCTTTCAATATACATGGAGTTTTAAAACTTTTAGGGTTTGATCTGATTAAGCCTTTTTAGTGAGTTATATTGGATTTGTTTGTTTATCTTTTAAGGGTTTACTATGCTTCTTCTGCTTCTTTTCTAATTTATATTGGCTTATCCCTCTCATCGTATGTTGGATTAATTTCATTAACATGGAATAAAACTTCTTGCTAATATAAATGCTACAAATAAAAAACTAAGGTTTAGAAACCGAAAACCAACCGAACAGACCGAACCAATAACTATCGGTTCGGTTTCAGTTTGAGAAACTAGAAACCGATAGTTATCTGTTCGGTTTCGGTTTAGCAAGAAAACCAACCCGATAACACCCTTAGTGATAACACAGAAGTCAAGGACGCAAAAACATTTGAAACCCTATTTTAAAAAACTTCCAAAAATACACTAAAACCTCTTCAAATCATAAACATGTCTTCATTAAAAATGACCCACAGTGAAAATTGATCAAACTGTATCCTTCTTTCTCTAATCTGAGGTCAAAATTTGACCACTACTGATGACAGCATGATATCATGCTGACATCAGTGATGACAGGTGACGTTAGCGATGAGCACGCCAAGGAAAAGCTCTCTCTGATATCAAGTTAAGAAGATGAGATATGGGTTAGAGAAAAATAGGTTAGAGGGGAGAAGGTAGAAGATAGAGATATGCACTCACACCCTTCTTTATTATTATATATTCCATTTACAAAACAGAATCTACTATAAAGCACCAACACATAAGATATACTCCACTATTATCTACACACCAATTCACTAGTATATACGACCCACCAACAATCATGACATGGCGTGATGGGTTCACAAGGATGCTTTGGCTCTGATATCAAGAAGACTAATGGATAGTTAATTAGGGTTAGGTAGATGATGACGATGTAAGTGTTTGTAGTTAATGTTAGGGTAGATAGAAGAAGAAGAAGAAGAAGAGAGAGTGATGGTTAAAGAATTTAGCTAGGGTTGGCAAGACCTACTAGCTTTTGTATTACCGACAAAAAGACAACAATACTAACATAGACCGCAACCCACGATAATTAAAGGGATTACCCCTTCAATTTTGTCACTGCTGCATGAGTATACAGTCAACAATACTTAATAATGTGTGAACACAGAATTCAGCAGTGATAATAATCGCTAAACTGTCCCGCATTCCAGATGACCACTTCCCACCAAATTTATTATTACAGCTGTAATTCAAAAGTAATGTAAACTGATTTTAATATTCACTACTTAAAATAAGCGTGAAATATTCCTTGTGACAGGTTGGAGACGACAAACAACGCAATATTAAGCAGTAGGTTACAGAATACTAAGTGGCAGTTCCATAGTATGCAGTAATAACAGTAGCGGGGGAAGCAACTTCACCGAAAAATTTGGTTCAGATTCTGCAGAAACTTCTCATTTCTAGGAGACGAGATATGGATCTCATAAACTGGAATAACCAGCCATAAAAAAACTCTGTATTTTTAATCAACCTGCTCTCTGTAGCCTTCTCAGTAGTTACAATATATAGAAATAAAAGCAGATCCTAATCTATTTCTAATTTAAGACTCCTTCTAAACTTGGACTCCAAGTAAAAAGCAAATAAGAAAACAAATTTTTCCTATTTACTATGTAAGCAAATAAGAAATCTAATTATCCCTATTTACTATGAGTTAATCCTGAAATAGCAACAAATACTAATCTTTTACTGCCCTATTTACTATCCCTAAATTTTAGGACCCTCAAATAATAGGCAACTGGCCTTGAGATCTTCAAAAATCAGAGTCTCTTATAGAATAGGACCCTATTTTGTAGGAGTGAACCATAAAGAAAGTTGTGATTACTGAGAGCAAATAAAAAATTTAAGTGATTCATGTGACCACTTTATTTAATCATGTGAGGCTTTATTTAGGGCTCGATTTTGGCCCAGTTTAAGGTTCATCAAGGTTTTCTTTCAGGCCCATTTTAGCTTCAGAACTAGCGCATTTTTATTGCAATTTCAGGCTCTAAATCACCCCTCTTTATGCCCTGCAACATTCTCCCAGGGTTGAGAAGAGGACGAGTTGCTTTGTCGTCGTATTTCCCCTATCGTCCCTCCCTTTGACCTGATTTTCCGCATTGCCGGTAGTTGGTGATGTAGACCTACCATTCCTCTTGACCCGTACACTATTGGACAATGTTGGATCATAAGTTCAGTATCCAATACTTCACAATGAAGCACTTCTTTCAGTAATTCTCTATTACACTTTGGTGGTTGGTAGAGATAGGGCTCCTAATGCCACCATCATAAGGTCAGCCTCTAGATCAATCGTCACCTGTTGATTCTCCTCAATGATTACACATGAAACATTATTACTGGCCGCACCTCCATCAGACAACTTTCACCATTAGAATCGCCATTGAATTTTTGACTGATGATATCAGTTTGAATTGACACTCTAGCACTGTCAAAACCCATGTACCTGATTCGCTGGTTCACTAAGTTCGGAATTCCTGGTTCGCCAGACCCAGGTGAACCCGGTTCTCTAGGAGTAGGATGAGTTTTCTCTTATATTAGGGGAAGTGCTAATATTTATTATATATTTGTAAAAATTCAAATTTACTACAAGAGTTTTTGACAATGTTGTTGGTTTAACTCGTTTATGTGTTCTATTAGGTCTAAGGATCGATGCCTACTCTTCCCATTTTTTAAACCTTATACCCAAAACCAATTCATGGTAGTCTGGTTCACCTGTTATATCCGAAACGGACCGAACTCCGAACCGGTTCGCCATTCGCTGCCACTTGGGGTGAATTGGGTAACCCTGGTCAAAACCTTTCTCGGACCGCAGATCCTCATCTTGAGGACAATCGATAACCCTTTCACACCTAGAATCATCCACATCCCCGCCGTCAACATTTCCTTCATACACTCGATCTATAACATGACAAGAATTTGAGATCTTTGCACCGTTAGATGCATCAGAAAATGGTTGATCAACGGTTAAAAATTGATCTAAACTTTGACGGCCACCTGATCTTCTGGACTAGATCGGACCATTGATTCTCAAGTAAGTAAGAATCTGTCAGTTTATCTTTAATCAGATCGAGATCTAACCGTTGATCCGCTTGATTTGGTACCCTTGCTTCAATCAGATCTTTGTCTTTAATTCTGCCATGAAGAACGATGGTGTCAACGACATACACATCGTTTTAGCAGTCGCCTCTTCATGGATTGGAATCTATCCACTTCGATCGGCGTTTTCGGTTTTGTTCGACGCAACAAAATCATCTGATCCAATTTTTGGCACACCCTTTCAACCCTAAGTTCCAATAGATCCAAACGCAACATTCTTGCGAACCTATTATCACTCCTAACTGAAGCAACCCTTCTTTTCCCCATGGAAAATAATTGTTCTAATCGATCCAATCGCGTGATCGACGTAGATCTAAACCTTGGTGACATCTTGTCACTACCGAAGGTACTAGCCTTCATCCTTCCAACCGAAAAGACCTGCTCCGATACCATTTGATGTGATCTGCGCATGATAGCCACTTAAGAGGATGCTAGTTTTGACACAGAATTAGGAAAATCTGCAGGAAGGCTAAATTATTCCTCCAAGGTGGTTGAATTAAGGAATATCCCACCAAAATTCCTCTATCAGTGAACCTGCGGGAACACCTAATACTAACCACAGTTAGTAGGGCTTTGAAAACTCCAAACAAAATATTTTATTCAACTCTCCATTAATTAAATTCCGTCACCAATGACTTTTAAATAGGATTTTACGAAGCATAAAATTAGAAATCCTAGTCAAACCATAATTCCTAATTCAAATAAAAAAAATATCCTAGTTTTCATAAAATAATAAAATAAGTCCTAAAACAATGAGGAAACTAATCATATTTCTAATAAAATGAACAAATGCTATTTGCTAAAATAAAATAATAAAAGAAACTAATCCTAATTCAACTAGGAGTCTGGATATTCATTACTTTCAATGCAGCCTACAAAATTTGACCATAACTTCTTCAATACTTGTCGAAATTGTGCGTTTCCCAGCTCGTTGGAAAGCTACTTCAATGTGCTTTCAAATAAGACCAATTTCGCATCAATCCGATTTTGTTTGATCCTTCAAAGTAAGCCAGACATAAAAGTGACGAGATTGAAAGTTGAAGTCTCTGTGACCCTCTTATCAAAGACTTTTTGACAATAAATTTTTAATTTCTTTTTCTTTCTTCTCTTCTTCCAATCATTTTTCTTCTCACTTTCTCTAGTCTTCTTTCTCGGATTTTGTTAAAATTTTGCACTGCATCAAATACCCTTACGGATCAGGCACCCCAGAAAACGTATTATACTCCAACAATGTAGTTAAGGCAGTGTAGCGAGGTCATGGAGAAAAGGCTCGCTACGCCCTAGCAAAGCCATGATAAAGCTATTTATTAATTATTTCTAAGAAATATTTTTTATAAATTTTTAAATTTTATTTATTAATCTTTAGTATTCCTTTTTTTTAATACATTTGTATAGATGAAGAAAAAAATTCAACTACTTCGGCATCATTCTTTTATTCTAATAGTGAGGATTTCATGTTCTAAGCTTAAACAAATATTAATAAATAAAAATCAAATATGCAACATCAACAAATTTGCAATATGAACCAATATAAATAAATATGAAATATCAACAAAAATGAAATAAAAAAATATGAAATATCATGTACATATACCGTAATGTCCTCGACGTTGAGGTGTCGTTGATTGGTAAGCCGCTAAGGTGTCAACGCTGGTGTTGGTAGTTGCCGTGATGAGAGAGAGAGTTGGGTTTTGTAACTTATAAGTTATAACAGTATTAGAAGTTATAAAAATGTTATACTTATAATTTATTTATTTTATAAGTATTATAAATTATAATCCAAAAGAATCAAATAGCGTGCATAGCGACGCCATAGCGCTATTCCATCATGGCGACCTATGGCACCGCTATTTATCCATCCTTGGTATTTGGTTATATACGCCGTTTCCAATCGCCATTCACCATAGCAAAGTTATAGCGTCGCCTTGACAACCATGCACTCCAACTATTATATTACAATTGAGGAGAATAAATATATCTCAATTAAAGCTCTTCATTAGAGGTAATTTTACCCAATCTAGAATTTTTGTCTACGACGAGGTCCAAGAAAGAAGACTTTGGAAAAGAAGATATGGAAGAAAAGGAAAATTTAAACTTTATTTATGAAAAGTTGTTGATTAGTTGGTCATATAGTGCTCAACTTCCAATCCCGACACTTATATTTGACATGTTTTCAAGTGGCAAATGACATCCGATTGCTATAAGATTGGTCTTATTTGAAGCCTTCTCGAAATACCTTTCCAACGAGCTAAGAAATGTGCAATTTTGATGAGTATTAAAGAGGTTATAGGCTTATAGCAAGCTTTCAGAAGTTGCACTGCAAAGTGACAAATTTCAGGACTTTTAGTTAAATTAGGATCCATCATCATCAACACAACCTTATTCTATCTATTTGTGGTCGGCTTTGTGAGTCCTATTTCTCGACTTGTTTCTAATCAGCACTAAGCTCTCAATAAGCAATCCTTCATGTCCCTTCTCACAGCTTCCCTCGAGGTCTTCACTAGCCTTCGTCTTATCTTCCTTCTTTTTGTTTGTAGCTTCTCAACCCTTTGTCCAGGGTCAGTTTTTGGCATCTAATAGACTAGTTGAATTGGGATTATTTTTTTATTATTATTCAATATTTATGTATTTTAGCTAATAGGAATTGTTTCTTTTATTAGAAATATATTTAGTTTCCTTATTGTTTAGGAACTTATTTTACTATTTTGGAAAATTTATTAGAATTACCTTTTTTTTAATTAAATTAGGAATTAAAGTTAGACTAGGATTTTCTAATTTATGCATTGTAAAAGCATGTTAAAGGTCAATAGTGTTAGAATTTAATTTAGAGTTGAATGAATTATTTTATTTGGAGCTTTAGAAAGCGCCACTAGCGGTGTTCAGTATTAGAAGTTCATGCAGGTTCATTGGCAAAGGAATTTTGTGGGATACTCCTGAATTCAGCCACACTAAAAGATCAACTTCAGCCCGCCCACAAGTTTTGCTAGTTTTGTGTCAAAACTACTATTCACTCCAAGTGACTATCATGCGCAGATTTTGATGATTTTGAAGAGTTGTGAGAGCTGTATAATTGAAATTTTTTTGACGGTTTCATGCAAAAAAACCCTATTTCATGGTTTTACGTGGATTATGCCTCAACGTTGAATTTCTCCTTAGTAAACTTGCATTGTGTGGGTCAACTTTCTCTTAGAAATCATTTGAATGTATTTTCGTGGGGTTTGATAGAGGTTTGATTGTGCAGCGATCAAAATTTCATGATACTGCGATCAGCAGTTACTATATGGGATTATATGATATACTAGTTCACTGTTTTTGGTGTTTTTGGGTGTGTTATTGTGGGTTGCCATTTACATGCCTTCTGGCATCAGCTTGCACGGTGAATGGCACGATTGAAATGTTCTTAACGGGGGATGTAAAGATCGAGAGCATTGGATTTGGGCCGCAACAATTTTTTCATCTTCAAAAAGAACCTAAAAGAGAACTGATGCATACTTTAGTCGATCGATCGATTGAGGACAGGGGGCTCTTAACTTTTGGCGAATTTCTTTTTCAGTCGATCGATCGAATCCAAAGTTTCGATCGATCGAATGTGAACCGTGACTTCGAGCGATTTTAAAATTTATAAATTGATCGATCAATTTATCGCGTAAGTCTGATCCGCCAAAAGACGGAATTTTAGTTTTTGGGCAAACTTGTCCTTTTTAGTGTTTTAATTATTTTAGGGTTTTCTTCTTTTGAGGTCTACTATATAAGCTCCTTATAAACTTTGTAATAGATAGTTGATGAATTTTAATGAAAAGTGTATTGCATTTTAGAGCTTGAGATGAGCTTTTGATAGAGAGTGATCCTTCTTCCCTGTGATGGGTTTGATGTGAGGCCAAGGGTGTGATGCCCACAAATTATCTTGATCTTCTCCTTACTTCTTATTTTAATTTGCTTGCAATTTTCGTACTTTTATTTCCATCTATTCGAATCTTTTAAAAACCCCAAAACCTAGATCTAGAACAACCTTGATGCCCATCCTTATGGATCGACTCCGATCTAACCCGTCGATTCATGACCGTTGTTGGGCTCAATATTGTTCAATTTGAGACCGATTGATCATTTTCTTTCAAAACCCTAGTAGGGATCTAACGAATCCACATCAAATTTACGAGCGAACGCCCCAACCTAGAGGATGCTAGAGTTCTATATCTAGGATCGCCCATTCCGAAAAGCTAATGGATCTAGCGCACCGGATTGGACCCTAGCAGAATCTAGCGTGATCACTCAAGCGGAAATCTACAAAACTCTAAGGTATCGCGAGTACTTGAGAGTTTTGCTTAATTAATTAGTTTAATTTCGGCACATTTTCATTCTATCATCACTCACGAGTTTTAGGGTGGTTATCCCACGTCAGTTCTCCCTGTAATAACCATGTCAAACTAGTCAAATTTTCCAATATCCAAACACTAAACAACGGATTGAACACCTCAGGATGATGTATTGTCCTTTCTATGTAACCCAACTTCTTCTTGGGGGGCTAAGATATTCTTAGGAGGCAAGAGGAAGTTCTTCATTGACAAATCCAGAAGAACATTTCAATCCTGGGATGATGCCATTGTATAATCTGTGTCGTGTGACTAGGGATATATTCTTCCATCCTGGATTCGTTCAACATGTCTTCTTGGGAGGCAAGAAGAAGTTGGGTTACATCGAAGTGACAATGCATCATCCTGAAGTGTTCGATCCGTTGTTTAGTGACTGGATATTGGAAATTTTGACTGGTATGTCGTGGTTATTACACTTTGTGCAACTTATCATCATTAAAACCTCCATACATGTGGAAACAGTCTATTTAGTGTATCTGTGTATGTCTAGGTCACATATTGTAGTGTGTGTACCATAATGCCAGTTTGGTTAATCAATTATGTTGTAAGGGTAGTTTTGACAAAATGTAGACAAATACCTTCTCAGTGAAATGAATCGGGTAAGATTTGTGATTTTGCCTCTGATCTACAGGAGAGGCTAACCCTAATATCCTCTCTCATACTTCTTACCTCTAACCCTAAATCTAACAATTCCATTACATAATAAATCTCGAGTAGTTATTTATGAATTGGCCAGCTCCTCATGGCCCCTTTTCTGTGATGCTTTTTGGGTTTTAATTGATTTTGTTACTGATAAATAACAAACAACACAGTGAATATCTGAAGATGAGATCATTGCAGGTTACGGAGCAAGAGAAACAGTTTGATGGGTTACAATGGTTTGCCTGCGCAAGTATGCATTTTGAGGAGGAAGTGCTGTCCGTGGCGGAGAGTAGAAGTGTGGAGCAACGAAGGGGAAGCAGTCTCACTGGTTTTAAGCTTTGGGGCCAGGCTGCTAAACCCATTTCAACAGAAGCCCAAAAGGTATCTCTTTTCCTCTCTTGCTATATCGTCCAAAGTTAGCATCCATGACCTTTTCCTTTTATAGTTACTGCTTTCATCAGGGGATAATTGTGTGTTTAGAGTCTTACTCCAGTTTGAAAATAGAATGCATGCCTCCTGGCCATAGATTCACACGAAAATTTGACTTTCACAGATGAGGTTAAATAACTATATATATATATATATAATCCTACAGGAAATAGGCATCTACTACATTTTTAGAATAGAATACGCTCTACATGAGTCCTTCCCTGGCATCTGATTGTTCTCTCTATGTGGTAGGGCATCGATAAGTTGAAGCAATATAAAAAAGAGATGGAGATTATTCAATGTGGTCTCAATGTTGCAAGGGCAATCATGTCTTAAAGTGGCTCACGTTACCGGAATGGAACACTGAACATACAGTATGGCAGGTACTATTTTTACTGTTTCAACATGTAGCTTGCAGCATAAGAGGTGTCATCAATGTAGTATAGGGCTTAAGAGGCATCATAACATATGAGCCGCCCCCTTTTAGCAAACTAACCATGTTAAAAGCTGATTGATTTAGATTACAGGGGCATTGTAATCCGTGGAACTGAGTGGAAGTCAGCGTTTGCAAGATTTGTTGACCAGCGCGGTTCATAACTTTACAAACCATGCAGTGTTTCTGAGGGAACTCTTTCCCTTTGTCCATTGTATCATACTTATGGGAAAACAGCAACAGTTGAAATGAATTTTGCGGAAATTATAGTACCTAATTGCTATACAATTGTGCACATGGCAATTGATCGAGGCTGGTCATTCGATGAGCCACAGCCCAGTGGTTGCAATGATTGATCGTATCCTTATTATCTAAGCAATGAACGTTTTTGTAAGCATTTGGGCTTTTATGTTTATTGATTATACTTAAGTTGATTCAAGAAATGTTCAGGGCTAAAAACTGTCTAGATGGATATGCTTCTGAAATGACTGCTTAAAAAACTGTTTGCACAAGGTTCTTTTTTTCTCAGAGCTGGTATATGGTAACGGACCCGTTCCAAACGGTGACTCGGAATGGGTCATTCTTAGGAATGTGTGCGATGTGGAGTCACAATATGTACCATTTGCACACTTCTAAAGGTCTATGGTGCTGAAGATTAGGAAGAAAATCAATGTCTATCATATGATTCAAAGCAATAATCATCATCATCGCCATAGTCTTATCCTATCTATTTGGGGTCAGCTTTGCGATTCTCATTTCTCCACTCGATTTTTATCTACATGAAGCTCTCAGTAACTTTTCAATCTTTTTTGTCCCTTCTCACTGTTTCCCTTCAGATTTTTGTTGATCTTCCTTTTCTCCTACTTGTGCTCTACGTCTCAATCGCATATGGGTCTACTTATGACCTCAGATGGATATGTCCAAACCACTTCCAGGAACATTCCGTAATTTTTTCTTTAAAATGTCTCATCATCAGGAGTTAATAGGGTTTTTACAGCCGGCTGTCAAGTTGACACTAACCCTTTTTTCATCCAGGCTTGAGACACAACAATAGAGTTAATTTAAAGGGGCATTGGTTGCTTCGACTGAATGACTATACTGATTTTAGAGATTTACCTTCATGTCATTCGTTCAAAGGACATTGATTGCTTTGAATCACTTGATAGACATTGTTTTTTGTCCCAATCTTCGGCACTAGAGATCTTTAAATTATTGATGTACCATCAAACAGTACACGTGACTCCACATGGCATACATCCTAAAAAGTGACCTATGTCAAATCACTGTTTGGAATGGGTCTATTACCATATACCATCTTTTTTTTATGGTGGATTACCAACAAGGGTCGAAAACTTTTGCATTTTACCTGACAAGGTGCAACCTATCTCTTATTTTCTGAGAGGGTTGGGCCCTTCACTTTTTTCAAAAATAATATGCTTGGGCATTATATCTACTTTCTGTGGGCGAAAATGCTCCTAAATTAAAAGAATATACATTTTTTTTAAGTAAAATCAGTCTCATAGAAGATAGTGACCGATCAATCTCGTACAAGACCGATGGATCAATTGCAGTCTTATACAAGACCAATAAATCACAATCTAATTTAAAAACAAATGTGCACATGTTTTTAGTTAAAAGGGCATTTTTGCCCATTAAAAGTGAACAACAAAATTCAAGGTTTTCATTTTTTGAAGAAATTTCAGGTTCCCAGCTCAACTAATAAGAGATAGGTGGGCCTCTCTCAGGTAAATATGTTAGAGGTCCATGTGAAAAACAATGATTGGGCTCCTTAGTATGTTAGACTTTTCTTTATTGGAAGTTACTTTTATATGAGCCACACTCATCCTCATGATCTTGTGATCCGTGCAGAGTCCAAAAGGGTGCTTCTGCCGATTATAGTCTAAATCTTTTTATATGTGGTCTATAGGTATGTTGCCCATTGTAGTCTAAATCTTTTTATGTGGTCTATAGGTATGTTTCCCACCAAGAGACCATAAGGAATGGTCACTGGGTGATGGCAAAATATTACGGAGTTCCTTTATTGTCACTCACCAAATCTTTGAGTTAGCCAACTCATCTGTGTGTACAACTTTAAAAAATTAAATCTTTAAGTTCACCCAATTATTCAAGTGAATATTTTGTAAAGGATTCATCTATGTGAATTCTTTTGACACGCTCACATCTTCTTCCTTGCTCGACGACGGCGATATAAGTGACGACGATGTTGATGCTGGTGATGTTGATGCTGGTGATGTCGATGCCTACAATGGTGACACTGAGAAAGAAAAAGTCTACAAAATCTCTTCAAACCTTAAGAGGAATCCAAGAACTTTTGAAACTCTAAGAACTCATAGAACTCTCTAAAAACCCTCAGAAAAAAAAATAAGGAGAATAAGAGAAAGAAAACTTTAGAACTTATGTACTCCTCTTGAAAAATCTCTTAAAAGAATGAGAAACGTAAGAAGAAAAGGACAAAGTAGGGGAAAAAAAATTGTGTTTGTATATGGCGGTGGGTACCCATTGCCAGTTTTTTAATCTGACAATGAGTACCCACCATCAATGGATACCCGTCGTAGTTTAAAACTGACAGTGGATATCCATTGTCAAAATTAAATAATTAACAATGGATACCCACTGTCAATTTTAAATCACTAATAGTGGGTACTCACCGTCACACATATAGACAAGCTTGTTTTATTTCTTACATTTCTCATTCTTTTCAGAGTTTCCAATTGATTTTTGTAAGTTTAATAAGGAAGGAGAATATGAAGAAATGGATTTCTTCTCCTTTAACAAGAGGATATATGATTAGCCGGAATGAAAGAAGAAGAAGTGAGTTTCAAGCGTGTTTTATGGGAGAATACGACTCATCGGACTAAAACATTCGCCAGAACATATGGAGAAGAAGAAGTGGGTTTCATAGGAGTGTATGACTCACTGGAACAGAGTACTTGTTGGAATGATGGAGGAAGAAGACGAAAAATAGCACCCAAATAAGTAGGTGAATTTCAAGATTCACTCGTCACCAAATTGAATCTTTAAGGACACTCACAAATTGTCTTTTTTTCCTCTCGCACGTGTGTACGTGTGTAAACCTACATTCGGTGGATGGAAATAAAGGTACTCACACTATTATGAAAAGCTTTTAGCCCATCGATTTTTGTCAAAGGTTAGGTTTCACTGCCAGCCTTTTGAGGATTCAGCGTACAAGGGATACCTCCCACAAAATAGAAAAGTTGGCGCTTTCATCTACCTCAGAGTCCACCGTTCACCAGTGTTCTGTCACAAAATCCTCCGATTTAGTCAATTTTTTGGAAAAACAGCTGAATAGGTGGTATGTAAAACTTTTCGCTGAATAATCGGCCAATTCGTCATTATATGATTTTTTGTTAAATTTTTTCCAAATTTTTATAATCATGATGCATTAATCATGTTTTAATTTTTTTTTAGAGAACCGCTACGTGCACACTATTTTTTCTTGAGGCATACCACTTAAAATCACTTAATGAAAAGACTTGGTATTTTGGGGACCTGTGTCTTGTTATAATACTATCTTGATTGTCTGATTTAAAGGTCATGATCAAAGGATCTTTCTTACAAAATATCGATATGAAACATTCGGACAATGGCCTGTGACTACGTAAAATCATATGATAGAGAACATACTTTATGCCAATTTTTTGTATTAAAGATCTTTAACACATGGCTTTCAAATCATTTGGATTAGATGATGTTTTCATATGGCACAAGTCCCCAAAATGCAGGTGTATACGGGTGAAATTTTAGGGTTTTAGGAGCTCTGGCATATGTAGAAGTCAGCCTTTGAGAGGATTGATGAGTAGAAGCTTATTTTTAAAACTGGTTAAATCTTATGACGGTATCCGAGACTCATAATTCATCATCACCACCACGTTAGCTCATCTGAAATCTTAAGTCTAGGGCTAAAAAAAAGGCTTCAGAGAGTTGGGCTAAAGCCTCAAGCCAAAAGCTTGTTGGGCGTCTAAGCAGGTTACTTATATTTTACTTATAAAGCCTTTAAACCCAGCCCACACATCTCTTTTACTTATATTTGGTTGTTGTTTACAATCAAATTTCCAAGATTTTCTTTATATTATTATATAGAAAATTTTCATAAATTAAATAATAAAGACAGGTCTTAAGATTTTCTTTAAAATCTTTTAATATCCTGAACGATTAAAAAAAACCAAAAATAAAAAGAAACGGACCTGCCCTGACCCGCTTAAGATAGGACTAAGGCTGTGCATATCAAAGCGCTCCTAAGATAGGACTAAGTCTTGGCAGCGAGCCAGATCTAACCCGGCCTGTTTCTAATTCACACATTATCACACGTGGACAACTGAACTTAGCCTAAACGATATTATCCCTAAAATTACAAGAGACTGTAGTACGAGATTGGTGAGTGGTCAATCTACAAGAAACGTTAAATTGTACTTTCACTGATTTCAGTCACATAAATATCAATGTTTGACGAGATCAGTAGAGGAAGAAGTAGCCGTACATGCAAGCTGTGCACCTAATGCCATAGCAATAACACAGCTGTAATATCTCTACCACATCATCAAGATCCTACAAGTATCAAGTATCATTCCGTATCAATTTTTCGGCAAATCGATATGTTTCAGTATGAGTATTAACCAATACAAGCCTGTATCAGCCGATATATATCAGGAATCGGCCAATTCGTATCCGTCCTCTAAGGACCGATACCCGATACCAATTTTGTTACATTGCCTATACCAACCTTCAAACTTCCGCAATAACTAAAGGTCCAAGGTATCACTAATCCGTTTTAAGAGTGGACTTCATGCCTCCCACTGGAATATGTGACAAGTTGGACCTTTAAGGAGCTCAATGCAAAGCACTTCATTTGTCCAGCCTTAATGGCTTATACGCAATCCTAAAGTTTAAGGGCACGTTTGATGGACAAATTTGACATGTTACAATTCATATGGGGCTAAATATTGTAATCGTTTGTTTTATATGAACACAATTGATTGTACGATGTTTGACCAACTTTGGATTTATACTTGTTTGTCATTACTAGTGAACCATCTAATTTATGATTGTAATCAGAGCCTGTGCGATTGTCCGATTTGCGTTAAATTTTGGGAGATCACAGTCCAAAGTGGGCTAAACAATTGTAACAGTTCCCTTTTCTATGTGAATAATTGATCACACAGTTTTGTAGTTTGGATTTGATATCTATAGCCATTTGAGTATCTTCGTTTGCGCCCACATCCCAGAGCCATTTAAAACCTTTGATTGCTTTAGATAAAATGATGAGATTGTGTTTCACCATGATCTTCCACACAATAAATCTTGAAATCATGGCGCACCTATGAGAAGGTTAGCTTTTTTTTTATGTGTCAGATCCGCAAAAAATGGCCCTTGGATCATATGGCACACATCACGCTGAAACATAAAGTTTGGGCCATTTTTTCAAATAGAGGTACCCTTTCAATTATACTATCAAATGTATTCGCATGTTCCAATTGAAAAAATTCTCAAGCAGTTCGAATCACTTATAATTTAGCACAAAAAAAACAATTGGTACCACTTTCCAAATAGTCTACCTAAGCCGAATATAACTTTGTTTAGATTTAAATTTCGAATTATAAACTAGATTTTCAAACAACACACAATTCAGTTTATATATGTGGTTTAACCCAACCGCTAATATCACCGATATCATATATTCTTAACATAATGATACTAGGGGAAAAGAAATATCCAACACATCCAGATTTGAAGGAGTAAATTGTACATTATGCGAGTCACATATAACGGGCAGCTACTTACACATACCACAAGAAAACAATAATAGAATTGTCTCATCTAAATGCTCAAATCAAAGTGACTAACTGTCACTTGCATGCATCCTCACCCACCTCCTTACCCTCATATGCATTGTTAGAAGAGGGTGTTGCATTCCTCCTTGTATTTGCAGCATCACATACAGGCCCAAATTTATTTTCCTTCCTAACAAGGAAACGCAGCATATCATTACTTTTCTCTGGTTTGTGGTTTCTGAATTGCAGTTAACGCTTGGCGGGTTTGTTGGAGGGGGGTCGGGGCTAGGACATTTCTTCGTCGTCTGAAGGAAGGATGATGAGGGGACGTTCGTAAGAATTATCGACAACACGGCGACCAAGCCCTCGTGCAGGGTTGAGATGATCCTGGCCGGTGCCAGAAACAAACCCTAGGGGAGATGCTAGGGTTGCAAAGCTTCTTTGTGTTGCCCCACATGACACATTCCTCTTTAGAGAAGTTGATGATCAGGCATTGCTGCTCAAGAAAAAAAAAAAAAAAAAAGTGAAAGATGGAGCGTTGTTAAGAAGAGAAATTTTAGACCCATATGACTTCAACAATGACAATAGCATGAAAAATCATATGCACATTTGAATATACCATGTACATAAAAGTAAACATTTAAAAGATAAAAATACAAGAAAGTAAATATAAATAATACATAATTATAATAAATAAATTATTATTAATGCTCACTTGAAAGTAAATAAAACAAGCACAAAGGAGAACCCTGCAGTCACTTAAAAACAACAATCTAAATAAGACAAAGAACCATTATTAATTTGGGACTTAAATGGATATAAGAAAATATTAAAAAAAAAAAAAAAAAAAAAAAAAACTCACAATCATATTCCGCCTATTATATATATTATCAAGTCCAAAAGGTAAACAGAAGGTTGTAGAAAACGTTGGTCAAATATTACAAACACTCATTAAAAATTTGCTCCATCCCACATACGGGAAGTAATATCATCTCGATATTGATGCATCCGCTCACGTTATTGTCTCGTTTGTGATGCACGAAGATCCGCATCAATAACGTATTCGAACTCTTCCCTGTTTGGTGGAAGCACTCTTTCCTTGCGCCATTGTAGAAACATTAAGTCATTGTCCCGATAACCCATGATGAAATTGTGCAAAATACAACATGCATATACAATAATAATTTGTGTTTTTAGTGGATACCGTACTAGAACTGTAAGGATGGGCCAACGTTGTTTTAAGAACCCAAATGCTCATTCAACTACATTGCGCAATTGGGTGTGCCTCTTGTTGAATAGTTCTTTCGGCTGTCTTGGAGGATTCGAACTGTTGAATTCTGTCAAGTAGTATCGGGTGCCACGATATAAGACAAGAAAACTTTGCATATTTGCGTATCCTCCATCATCTAGGTAATATTTCAATGGTGGCACGTGCAACCTATTGTAACGTCTATTTAGTGCAGCCTTTAGGACCCTAAAGTCAGCAACGGATCCCTCCCAGCCCACAAGTACCTATTGGAATCGCATATCAAACGAAACAACTGCAAGTACATTTTGGCTTGAGGGTTGTCGCGCAACGGTACCCAAACTGGTATATGAGTCCCATCAATCGCTCCAACAACACCCTTTCAAAAAAAAAGATGAAACTTAAAATGTTGTCACATGAATAAAAGGTTGGAGTAACGGATTATTGTGGAGGGCATATATTGAGGGGTACCTTGAACCAAGGATAGAATTGGTGATCGCTCAGTATTTGGAGAGGCACATCATTGTGGCAAGTAGTATGAGATCACTATTAAGGCTCATCAAGGCATCTAGCACTATGTTGAAATACTTGCTTACTGTTTGTCCTGAATGTTGGAATCGATTTTTCACAATCCGGTTCCGTTCGTTATGAGACAATATTAACAAGCAGAGTGCAAGCTGCTCTTCAACAAAAATCTCTCTTGCATTACGCAATAAACCTCTCCTTCAACGTATCACAAAGAAAATAAAATACAGCAAGTTTCATTTGAAATAAGTCGTATGCAGTTTGGGGATGTCCATTCAGAGTTTTCACTGTGTACATGCGACCCGTGAGGGCCGATATATGTTGTTGTCGCCTACGAATCATAATATAGTAAACGCAAGCAGCTAACATGATCACCCCTCACTCATCATCAATAAAGCCTTGACTTCTTTATCGATTAAATCCATAAGGCCCTACGCGTTACACAGGTAATAAAAACATTAACGATGTTGCTAACAATGGAAAAGAAAATGGATAGTAGGATACTATGAATAAATGGAAATGAAAATAGAAACAAAGTTGCAAAAAACTACGTTGTTAAAACAAGCACTAGTAGAATACTAAAAATAAAATAGAAATGGAAAATAGAGTTACCAACCAAATATGCCCAATACAACAAGAAAATAAATATATTAACTACGTAGTTTATAAATGACAATCATAAAAGAGTGGCTAGTATGGTCCACGAGTGATAGCCTCGATATATGCCAATCGTCTGCTCGCATCCAAGAGTAAGAAGGTCTCACCAAGTTTACTATTAACAAATTGTAGGCATGCACCAATATACTGAGCTTCAGAGATAATTTCCTGCTCCTGCATGGCCAACAAAATGGGCATCCACTATTTCTCCAAACTCTGCCCAACTCTGTACAGCATCATCTCTTGGGTGTACTCCTACATTGTCTCGATGAGCCTTTCTCTAATGTCGACTCCCCTCCTTCGACGTGAGGTGGAGGCACCGTCTCCGCCTCTCCCCGTTCTCCTGGTTCCCGTTGGAGAGCTCTCTGCGGCATGGGTTAAAATATCAAAAAAACGATACGTATCATCCAATCCCAAAACCAATACGTATCGGACGATACGTATCAATTTCGGACGATACATTCCAATGTATCATCCGAAATTTTAGATTTTTGTATGGGAGGCACCGATACGGTACCTTGAATATATCGTATCTGTGAGGTCCAAAACTGATACGTATCGATATCGGACGATATTTTGACCCATGCTTTACGGTATTATGCGCTTGAGAGCCACGTATGTTGCTCTCACCCCCGCCATAGATTGTGTGAGAGACTATTGGTTTACATGTGGGGGAGAGCCTCTTAAGCTCTCGACCAGCGTATTAGGCACAGGGATGGGGTCATCTAGGTGGGTCACATTTCTGCCATCAGCGATGTTATCATTGAAAATAAGCCTAAGACTATCCCAATCAGCTAACTTCTTGTTCTTGTAGGCCCCAACCTATGACCTCTGCAATAGTTAGCAAAGATTGTGTTAACAATTTTCATTATAAGCAAAAGTTATTAGTCAAACTTATAATACTTTTGGGGTCAAAGAGTTGGTCTAACCTTCTCAAATGCAAGCCATACTTCAGGCTCTGCAATGATCCACTTTGTGTTGTGGCCCCACTCGAACCCGCTTCCCTTCAGGATGATATTCATTGCTTGGTAGTGCTTCCTTATCACCTTCAACCAATTGTACATGTGACTTTTAATCAACTCTACACTCGTTGCTTGAAATTCAAGAAGACTGTTAAATTGACACCCATTTCTACCCAAGCAATGGTGCTAAATTTCCCAGCTCTTGACCTTCTACATTGCAAACACTGATCGGTCAATTCCCTTATGAAGAATTCTTCAAATTTTTCCATCCAATTAAAGTTTTGGGCCTATGGGGGAGGGATGACTTAGTGGTGTGTGCAGAAGAGGCAATTGTCATTTATATTAACCAATAGTTAAATGATTTTATATAAGGAGGCTATATATACTACTACAGTTATCAATTTGGAAGGCATCTAATTTTTTTGTCGTGTCTTAAACTTAAATGCGCCCTCAAAATTATATACTATCCTACAATCTAAATTTTTTTTATTGTGTTTGACACTTGAATACCCAACACTTAAATGGTGGCTTTATTACTTGGATTATTAAATTATCCAAGAGGCCATTTAAATATACAACAATCACTAGAAATGACCCTATTTATGAAATATGATACGTAGCTAAAATAAAAAATAAACGCCTTGGTTTGTTTACTTAAATACCCAACACTTAAATGGTAGCTTTATTAATTGGATTCTTAAATTATCTAAGAGGCCATTTAAATAAAAACAATCACTAGAAATGACCCTATTTATGAAATATGGTACGTAGCTGAAATAAAAAATAAAGGCCTTGGTTAAGCTGTTTTGGGCGTGGCTGCTTAGCTTGCACTGCATACGATATGATACATAGCTGCCCGGGTTGAGCTAAAATAAAAATGGTACATAACTGCTTGAGTTGAGCTGAAGTACCATATTGTACATAGCTGAAACACTTGTACCATAAAAAATAGAGGCCTTGACTTTTATGGATCTGAGTGAGGACCGTCTCAAGGTTAAACCAAAGGTCAATGGGTGCAGCAGTTTGGGCCACCTTATTCCGTCTTAGAACCGCTGTCATGGAGGAATCCCAAAGTTCATTGGTGCTAATTTTATAGGCATAAAAAGTAATTTATGACACAGGTACATATGACCTACTTGCAGGCTGATATATGTGGGACGGCCTGAGTCCATTACGTTCTAGGATGAGCTGAAGTACCATATTAGGTGACTCGTTTGTGTGCGCGATTGAAGCTGAATCAACACAGCAGAAAGGAATCATATTGTTCAATTGGGTATAATCAAGATGTCTTCTCAGTGAACATATCAATGAATCACCGCACGTAATAAATTAAACCGTTAATAACAAAATAAGTTTGGAAGCTGGAATTAACATTAATGGCATGGTGAATAGTTACCATCCAATAATTACTGAAAACAAATCATTTAAATAGATTTCCTTTTTCAGAAAAAAAAATTTTAATTAATACTAATGACAACGATAGTCACATCTATCAATTTGCACTATAAGGCATTCTTTCGTTCAAACATAATTTCAACTTGTATGATAAAAGTTTACTTAGTTCGCTAGTCCTCATCAAGCATTCATCTTGTGGTAGAATTTTTTTTTTCGTAAAGAGCTTTCTTTGCAAATCATATTTCGTTTAATTAGTTAATTTACATAATCAGGATCATTTTTTTTCATATTCGTAGGATTAGTAGCTCTTCCTTGAGCTTAAAGGAAAATGACAATTGAGCCAAACCCTTTAATCAAATTATTCGAAGGCCATTTTTTCTTTTTTAGTGTTTCATGGCAACTAAATTTCTAGTGCTCTCTATTTATGACTTAGAGAAGGTCATTTTCCCAAGAGTTCAAACTTCCACCCATCTCTCATCCACAAAATTTTCTGTCTTTTGATGGTTTTAAATCGAATTATCACAAAACTCTTTGCAATGGAACATTTAAATCAAATCCCAACAGTCTCAACCTTTCATTATTATCCAAAATGAACTGAAGATCACAATACTTCAAAACTCCTTTCTTGTGACTTGCTTGTAGGGCTGACCCTCACTGTCAATGCCCTTCACCATCTTATGGCCTTGTTTTCCCATGTTGAATTTTGGTGGTTTCCCTCACGTGGTATCGATTGGAACACATAAAATGCACATCAGATGCTTGGTCTTATTATATATACACACCCATATATTATTTTGGCGAGTTGATTGAAATTGAATCCTGTGACCTCTACATCGCGACTCTTATATTTAGCTTTGCTTGAGACCTTTTTCATACGTGTCAAATCCTTTGTGGTCTTAGACACTAGTGCACCCCGCCATCAATTTCTAGGTTTTGTTTGCTGTTCTTTTTTCTCAACTGTAATGTCTGCTGAAAAAAATTAAATAAATAACAGAGAAATGCCATCAGATGTTAAAGCCTTTTCGAATACACACATTTGGAATAGCTTTGTAGGTTAACAGATTTTATAAATCAGAATCTCTCAAATCCAAACTGCTTCTTTTTAACATGAGAAATCAATAAAACCTATTCATTCAATGTTTCCTCAGTCATACTTTTGAAACCAGTCCGGTTAACAGCTGTATTTTGCAGTCAAACAGTCATATTGTTATAGGCAGGGATGCGTAGTTACCAATATTAAGGTCATTATGTGAAAGCATCTTTCTATTGTTGATTATAAATTATTTGCTTTCACTCTTCTCATAGGCATCATAAGGTTATAAAGCACATTTTAGCTACTGAATCCTCTACAAGCTGATTCTGCAGACATCATTCAAGCCCAAATCCAAAACCCACCAAGCGTTTGTCGCATCGGTTGAGGCCTTGGGTATGCTCCCCAAGGTCGTGAGCTCAAAACGACTCCTCCTCCGCCATAAATGGCATATGATGTTTTATTTTTTTTCTGGTTCTTGCTGTTCTAATGATTTCTATATGGGTTTTTTTTTATCTCCTGATATTGAGTTCCAGGAAATTGGACTGGTGAAGCCCATGGATTTCTACTACATGCTCAAGGCCATTGTTAGAGAGGAGAGCCAGGCCTCAAAAAGAGCAAGCTTTGAACTGCCCAAGGTGCAATTCCACCAACACCAACTTCCCTACCACCCAAGATTATCAAAACGTGCCTGAACTTGTTGAAAACAACAACACCACCACCAACCCTTCTGCTGCTGCTCCTTCTCTTTAAGGTTAGAGCTGCTGAGAAGTGGGATGTCATCAAGGGGCTTGAATTCATTCATGCCGATGCCAATGGTGAATTCGAATGATGTTTACCCACCTAGGTTTGTTTTTCATAATATCAAACCAACCCTTAATTTTGCTTTGGATGGGCTTAGTGTTGGGTATGGGAATATGGTAGGAGTTCAAGGGGTGGGGATGGGGGTGGGGGGGGACAAGCAATGAATTTGAGCAGAAAAGAGGACAAGGAATTCATCTGGGTATTGGAATGGAATGTTAGGAGGGACATGGTAGAAGTAGAAGAAGAAGCTAGTATCCGCAATTTTATTTTTTTTCAACTTAAATTTATGTTGGGTGACTTTGTTTGGAGCTGTTCAGAACTAACAAATACTGTATTTTAGGTTGGCTTCAATAGGGTGGGGTGTCGTGGAAAGAGTGAATTTTGACAGTGGGGAAAAAAAGAGCCCAGATTTTTCAGGGCACCATGGATAAGAGAAACAATTTCTAGGGCATCAAAATGCAGTCTCATCATCATGGATGTTTCTCTCCAAAAACAGGAAAAGGACACCGAATTTTATATGCTTTGGTTTGGAAATAATCTCTATTTGTATCAAGAGCTTTTGGAATGTAGAAGTTTGTATCAAAAAACAAAAACAAGAAATTTGGGTGGGATTGGTTGTTTACTTGGTATTCTATAACGGGTTGCAATGATAGCATAATATCAGAAAATGTTAAGAGGCTGCAGTGAAATAAGCATTGCAGTCATTTATCACATGTATGCATGTTGAATTAGAAGGTGTAGTTAAAGGTCACTTGTATTTGTACTCGCTTAAAAAGTCCTAGAGAGAGAAACTGCAATGCCAAGAAGGAACTCCTACTCTATTGAGGAAAACAGATCACGAAGAGTAGTGTTCAATGGCCACCTGCTAAACATTTTCAACTCTTGGTGCAAGAATCTAGTGAAGATTTGACCTTCAATGTGAGTTGAGGTGAGTCCTTGCAATGAGACCCGGGGAAGTAAAATCTTGTGAGATAACTATTGTCACCGACGAAGTGCACTGGTACTAGCTTGATGGCATCTATCAACCCTTTAAGTGTTAAACTTTCAAACTAAAAGATATCAAATTTCCAACCAGTACATCCCAATATAACCACGAATAGCATATAACAAGATCAAGTAACATTACACATCCAAAAAACTAAATTATACAGAAAGCAAAGAACCCCAGTCTAAAAGGTAAAATCAACACAGAGGAGCTAACTAACTGAAACAAGAACGTGGACCTCATACAGATACAAGTACATCATGAATATATAGATTTTTATCAGGAAGCCCTACTTAAATGGTAACCAACAAAACATCTAAAATCTCTCCAAAAGAAACATGCTAAGAGCTAATAAAACCCATCTTAAGTCTAAAATTTATAATGGCATGATTTTCAAACCTTTGGATTAAGGATCACCCACTTGAGCAATCATTGATCAAGAAGCTCACCAATCTTAGCAAGTAGGTCAAAATTCGCACAATAAGGAGGCATTCTTATTTTACGAATAAGAGCACTCAACAAAACATTTGAAAGATAGAAGTAGTTCATTACATATCTTAAATAGTCCCAACAAAGTGTCAATCTTATGCTATCATCAATAATAACAAAGGCGTGAATATGATTTTAATACGGTTTCGCCGAAATTAAATAGATTTCGGCAAATCCATTGTTGACACGAAACAACAACCTTAAAATGCGTGAACATGATTTTAATGCGGATTTGCCGAAATTAAATAGATTAAAACAAACTTAATCTCAAAATTAACTCGATACCTACGGGTTCGTAGAATTCCGGTAGGTAAATCACGCGAGATTCGAATAGTGTCCAATCCGATGCGCAAGTACTTTTAGATTTGAGGCGAGATCGGCTTAGAGATAGAACTCTAGCTTTTCAGGCTTGGGTGTTCGTCTTCGATCCGAAGTAGATTCGTAGGCTCTAACTAGGGCTTTGGAAATAGGTGTATGATTTTGTAATGAGCTTATGGTTTGATTTATGGCTTAGAAAAAGGGTTTTGAGCTCTGTTTGATTTAGGGTTCAGAAAGGGATTTATGGTTTATGGTCTATAAGATCGAAATCAATAGGTTGAGATTTAGAAACAAGCATAGATCAATAAGGTAAAAGATTCAAAGAAGACAATGATAAATAATAGAAAAGATAACAATAACTTTTGATAATCACTCCCTTTGTCTCACTCCAAACTCATCTCAGGCAAAGTATACTCAAGCGTAAAAGCATTCAAATATTCAATCAACTCATTAAAAGGTCTTTACAAGCCTCAATATATAGGCCACCAGTAATTAAATTCGAAATAAAGAGTCCTAATACTAATAAAACACTAAAAAGGAAAGTTTGTGCAGCAAAACTCCAAAAATAGAAATCCCATCACAACATTCACGAACGTCCGTTCTGGAGATCACGGACGTCCGTGACCTACGGACTCAAAACCACGGACGTCCATGGTGCACTACGGGTGTCCGTCCCTCCAAAAACAGTGAGGGGCTCATTTTACGGACGTCCGTTCTGAACCCACGGACGTCTGTCACCGGTTAGCGTTTTCTTCTTCGTTCTTTCTCCTGATGATGTTGTACTCAGGCTACTCGGGCTCCCTCTTCGCTTCTTTCGACGCCGGTAGAAGCGATGTGGTCCAAAACTAATGTCCACGTACTCGACGTCCCCGTCAATTCCCCTAGATCAAAAAGGTTTCATCACCGATGAAACGCGCTTGTGGTAGATGTCAATCAAGTCGAGGTTCAGGCGGCGAACTTCATTTTCGTGGATCAAAGTGTTTTCAGACTCCGATTTTCCAACTCATTTAACCAAGTACTTCTGGAATCCCCCGTCATGTGTAGAGACGGCATGATCATTGATTATATCTTCTATTTCATCTGTTCTCTGTCTGCTCGAGGAAGGAAGAGGTACAAGCTGTAAGGTGGGGTTGGGGCAGGGGCTATGAGGTGGCTGGAGTGGGTTTTCAAGAGGTGGAGTGAAACCCAAGTAAGGAACCAAGTCCTCCACATTGAACGTTGAACAAACCCTCATACCTGGAGGAAGCTTGAGTATGTATGCATTAGGACAACTCTTAGCCAAATTTCTAAAAGACCCAGCGCCTCTAGATTGGAGCTTCTTTGCGGATCCCGATGGGAACCGCTCAAGCCTAACTCGGACCATCACATAATCACCCACGTGAAATTCTTTAAAACGCCTGTGAGCATCTGCACATAACTTATATTGACTATTGCTTGAATTAATCTTTTGTTTAATTTCGGTATGCAAGCTATGAATATGTTGTGCAAATGCATCGGCAGATTCTGACACTTTATGGGATGCAAACATGGAAATCAAATCTAATGGAGGCTTATGACCATGTACTACCTCAAAAGAACTCATGCCTATAGACCTATTAACAGAATTATTATAGGCAAACTCAGTTGTGGGTAAAATGGTATCACAGGTCCTAACATGATCACCCACAAGACTACGAAGAAGATTCCCAAGACTCCTATTGGTGCTTTCGGTTTGGCCATCAGTTTGAGGTTGATAAGCGGTCAAGAATTGGACCAAAGTGCCCATCATGTGCCAAAGTGTCTTCAAAAAATAACTAATGAACTTAACATCCCTATCAAACACAATGATTTTAGGCAACCCATGAAGACGTACTACCTCCGCGAAAAACAGTTTAGCAATATGGGATGCATCGGAGGTTTTGGAACAAGGAATGAAGTGGGCCATCTTGGAAAATCGGTCCACAACGACAAAGATGGAATCGTGCTTCCTTGGGGTCTTAGGAAGTCCAAGCACGAAATCCATGGAGAGGTCTTGACACGGTGTGTGGCACGGGTAACGAAGTGTACAAGCCAGTATTTTGTTTTGTCTATTTTGACACTTGGCAAGTATGACAATGTTTGACGACCCGGGCGACATCTCTCATTAGGCTAAGCCAAAATAATTTATCCTCTACGAGCGCAACAGTTTATTACGCCCGAAATGTCCAGCCATCCCTCCAGTATATAACTCTCAAACGAGAAAGTCACGCAATGAAGTGCGAGGGATGCAAAGGCGATTGCCTTTTAACAAGTACCCATCCTGGAGGGTGTACACGGAGTGTGTGCTGGTCGGGTTACTAAGGAGAGCAGTGTACTCAACGCCAAAATCTGGGCATTCGGGGTACTCATCCTTTAACCTATCAAACCCGACGACCTCAGTGCTTATGGAGTGTAAAGTCGCCACTCGACGACTAAGCGCATCGGCAGCCCTATTTTCAGCACCGGCCTTATGCTTTAAAACGAATGTGAATCCTTGAAGGTACTCGACCCACTTTGCGTGCCTTCGGTTCAACTTCTTCTATGAGGCAAGAAAGCGTAAGGCTTCATGGTCAGAGAACAGCACAAATTCCTGCAGTCTAAGGTAGTGTTTCCAATACCAAAGAGATCGGACGACCGCATAGAACTCCTTGTCATAGGTGGAGTATTTTTGCTTTACCTCATTAAGTTTTTCACTAAAATAGGCCACAGGGTGACCCTCTTGGCTAAGCACTCCTCCTATGCCTACACCCAATGCGTCGCATACAACTTCGATGACTTTAGAAAAGTTCAGCAAGCGCATGACGGGTGCACTACTCATCCGTTGTTTGATCTCAGCAAAGACTTTCGTCGCGGCTTTACCCCATTTAAAGTCCCCTTTTTTCATGCAATCTATAATTGTCATGATGGTGCTAAAGCTTCTGATGAAGCGACGATAGAAAATAGTCAAGCCATGGAAGCTGCGGATATCGTGTATATTCTTAGGTTCGGGCCACTCCACAATGGCTTTAACCTTTTCCCCGCGACCATTCCATCGACCGAGATAATGAATCCCAAGAAGACAACGGAATGTTGCATGAAGGTGCACTTCTTGAGATTTGCAAACAACTTCTCGCCCTTGACGGTTTCACAAACCAACCTAAGGTAGTTCAAGTACTAATCCTTGTCATGGTTATAAATCAAGATATCATCGAAATATACAACAAAGAATTTGCCTAGAAACGGCCTCAACACTTGGGTCATAAGTCGCATGAAAGCACTCGGGGTGTTAGAAAGCCCAAATGGCATGACCATCCACTCATAAAGACCATCCTTAGTCTTAAAGGCGATTTCCCACTCATCAACGGGCGGATGCGGACTTGATGGTAACCACTCTTAAGGTCTATCTTTGAAAAGATAGTGGCACCAACCATCATGTCTAGCATGTCATCGAGCCTTGGTATGAGAAATCGATATTTAATCGTAATCTTATTGATTGCACGATTATCCACACACATGTGTCACGTACCATCTTTCTTAGGAGTGAGTAGGGCAGATACGACACACGGGCTCAGACTCTCTTAGATGAACCCCTTCTGAAGGAGCTCATTGACTTGCCGAGTCAACTCGACGTGCTCAACCGGATTCAACCTGTAGTGGGGTGGGGTAGGTTCGATAAGGTAGATCCGGAAACCAAGTCTATTGCGTGTTGGATATCACGCAGGGGAGGGAGTTCGTTTGGTAAGTCTTCAGGGAAGACATCCGTAAGCCCTTTCAAGATCGGCTCAACCTCCTTGGGACACTCACTCATGGACTCGGAAGCACTCTCAACGGTGATGATTATGTACACCACACTCTCATCTAACGATGCTTTCTCGAATTCGGAAGGGCTTATAATATTAATTGATTTAGAAGATTCGCACTTCTCGACTTTGTTGGTCAATGGCAGTCTGGGAGGCAAATGGTGTAAAGTAATCTTTTTGCCCTTATGCATGAACGTGCATATGTTTGATCGACTAGAAAGAGTCACATCCATGTCGTAGAGCTACAGCCTTCCCAAAATGATATGGCCCACATCCATCGACACCACATCACACCATAAGGTGTCCAAAAAAGAATTTAACTGAATCGGCACACGACACCTTTTCGACATGGGAATGGATGAAGAATTGACCCATGCGACCTTATAAGGTCTCGGGTGGGCTTCAGGTGTAAGCCCCAAGCGGCATACGGCATGAGTTGATATTACATTAGTGCAACTATCGCTATCCACGATGACCCTATAATTCTTTTCACCAAATCTGACAAGGGTGTGAAAGATGTTCTCCCTTCGCCAGTCATCCTTCTCATCCCGTTGAGACTGTGCAAGGACACACCTGACAACTAAAGCATGGCCAATAGCATCACCTTCCTCATCACTGGGTGTGCTGACCGGCTCAATTACTTCTTCGACCACTAC